>OZ038482.1:110962329-110999829 GCA_964036315.1 Acanthosepion esculentum | reverse complement strand
CTTAAAACTATATTTCTTCATATATATATATATATATATATATATATATATATATATATATATATATATATATATATATGAAGAAATATAGTTTAAGATGTGCTATATTTATGGGATAAAGTGCTCAATACCAGAGATAGAGCGTGTGTAAATATAAAAATGAATATTGAAGTCAACACTTAGAGGCGACAGTCTGTTTCATGATAGAGACAATCGTCTGACGATTGCGTCTAGCATGGAACAGCCTGTATATATATATACTTTTGTGTGTTTGGCAATATTCAAGTGTCATTTCTTTTTCTTATGTGCGTGGTGTCATAGGATAACAAATATCATTGATTACGTGACACATTTTAAATGTAGCATGAAATGTACATTAGATGAAATATGCATGTATATATATATATATATATATATATATATATATGTGTGTGTGTGTGTGTGTGTGTGTGCTTCTGCGTGTGCGCGTACGTGTGTGTGTGTGTGATATGTGATAAAGGACTTCCGTCTCTTTTAAATGTGAGCACGCAATAAATATTTATTAGACCTGAATAAAAAATGAGATTTCTTGAAAGTAGCACATTCTTCTTTTACTAGTCGAAAAAAAAACACATTCATTTATACTTTATGAAATGGTTTATACAATGCAAACATTGATAATTTATTAAATCCTAATAACAAAAAACAAAACAAAAAAAACAAATCTCCTTTGCTAGGATATATGTATCTGTTGCTTGTTTTGATTTCTCGGCCTGTTCCTTCTTTTATTGTATCAAAGAGGGAGAAATTCGTAGTGACATCATTTTGAGGTTGGTCATCTGAGGAATCCGATTTTTCTCCATTCAGTACGTATGCACTGAGGAAAAAAAATATGGTGGAAAGGAGGTCAGAAGGGCTTACAATTCTTGTAGATCGGGTTGCAAGATTAAATGTGTTTATTGATTTGAATCAACATATTTCCTGACGAAGTTTTATAATGCGGATCAATGGAGAGGAATAAATTTTCAGCAAAGGAAACTTTACAACGTAAATGATTAAATACAGACACATACATAGAGAATCACACATACACACACACACAGGCGAATGTTTATTATAAATACACACACAGGCATAAGAGTATTATGAATACACACACACACACACAGGAATATGAGTAATATGAATACATGCACATATACACATATACACAGGCGTATGAGCATTATGAATACACACACACGCACATACAGGCATATACGTGTTACAAATACACAGACACACAGACATACACAGACACACAGACGTATGAGTGTGTGACTGTAAACAGAGAATGGGGTTTCTATGCTGGCCGTCAGATGTTCCTAATACGCACGTCAAAAAGAAACCGCCATTGCTAGCAATGACGACCTACAACATATATGAACTAAATATTACGTTGCAGCATGAAACAGACTGTCCTCGATAGGTGTTGAAATTGTGTCCACTGATAAATATATATATATATATGTATCACACATTATGAAATGGACAAAGTATACGTTCTTGTTATAGATACAAATATTTAAGTAAATGCTCTGTTTATGATAAACAGTATTAAACAGCATTTACCGGCCTGAATATCCGAGAAATTTTCATAGAAAATACGCGTCCTCCGACAGGAATCGAACCTGTATCCTATACGGAACCGTCATATAATCTGGCGTGCCCTTACCGATTGGGCCACAAAGGAGCGTTCGGTTAGCAAGGTCGATTTTACTGTTTTTAAACACAATTCTCCATGATTTTCTTTCATACATTCTTATCTGGTCAATATATATATATATATATATATATATATATATATATATATATATATATATATGGTGCGATGGGTAAATTGTCGCTGTTTTATATTATTTTAATTTCTCGCATGCGCGTTGCTTGTATTGAATTTTGTCGACTACACAGTATATTATGGTCGGTTTGCCACCGTCTGTGAGCAAAAGATTACAATGACGCAATTCACTCTGCCAGAAATTTGGAAACAGCATGCTCTACTGCTTGGCATTCGCGCCGGAAGCTCAAATAGAAACATTTCAGTGTTTTTCTGTTTCAATCTGAGGACAGTGCAGAGGATTCGGTAATGGCGACGTTATGACTGCATTCAACTTCCCACAGGGACTCAGACTCAACACGGAGGCCTACATCAAGTGTCTTGAGGATGTAGTGTTGCTGTGGGTCAAGAGGGTGGCAGCTAGAAGACGACATATCTGACAATAGGTCTCTGCACCATACTACACAAGTAGAGAAAGCTAGTCATGTTTGTCAGTCAATTTCTGCGATCTCACCACCTCTAACATCTGGTGACCTAACTCCCCAGACTGCAACCCCCTTTATTATTATGTGTGGGTCGTAGTTGAGCGAGAGACCAACGAAGCTCTTTGTAATACCAGAGATCAACTGATGGCCTGGATTATAGCAGCATTCACCAACTTGAACAAGACCGTCCAGAAGAGATGCAGGAGATTCCGAAGTCGTCTGGAGGCCGTGGTTGAAGCCAATGGCGATTTTATTGAATATATTTACTCTTTAGTATTTAAAGATATTTTGGTGATTTTTGGTAAATATATCTGTTAAAATGACATGTCAGTGCTATTTTCATTTTTGCGTAATTTAGACGACAATTTATCCATCGCACCTTAAACACACACACACACACACACACACACACACAACACACACACACCCACACATACACACACACACACACACACACACACACACACACACACACACACACACACACACACACACACACCAATAAGCTATGAATAAGAAAATCGTAAAGCAACTTAAGTAATAACAGCCAAATCGGTTATCCGAAAGTAGCAATTTAAAATAAGTAGACCTGAAAAGGGGTTTTGTGCGTTCACAAAAAATATGGCACTTAGGAGGGCTAGTGTTAAAATAAATTTACAATAGAGGTACAAAGAGACATAGTTTCACAATATACTTGCAAATAGATTTATATAGAGATTTACAAATAGAATAACAAAAGATTTATATCACTGACAAATCGTACAGTTAAATCATAAACAACCGATAATTGGGTGTTTCTTATCAATTTTGTAGAGCCTCTTGACAAACAACATTTTTGGTCTTTCCGTGTGGTGTATAAATAAACAAATGATTGGGATTGCCGACTCTTGAACATCTCACATAAATATGGCCAGGGGAGAAAACCGGTTCTGCAAGGCTAAGGCCTACCACATCCAAAGACTTCCCATGTGCTTGGTTAATGCTGATTGCAAAACTCGTTTTCACCAGAAATTGCAGCCACTTGAACGGGAAAGGCATATCCGAGGTAATAAGTGGAATTTTAGGAATAAATACAGCCACACCGCTTGCTATGCCAGTCAGAATTGTCGCCTTCAAGACTGTTGATATAATCTTCTTAATTGTAAGTCCTGTGCCATTGCAAAGCTGGATCCAGGTTTCGTAGCAGCATCACTGGTACTCTGATCTTCAGTTGCAAATTGTGAGGTAAGAGGCTTGCTGATGTTAGGCTATTCAAAAATTCAACTGGACACTTTAAAGCTTCATCGTCGTTTAGTACATCGTCAATGGCATTATAGCTACGACGCTCTCCTGACAACTGGTCCAGAAGTTTGATGTTCAAATCATCATTGCCACATACTTTGGAGATAAAATGGCACACGTTCTCAGCCAGTTGTGGTCTGTAAACTGATTCTTCAGGTTAGGATACACCCTAGTCATTAGTTCGTTTAAATCAGATACCATATGTCCAAAACGCAAACTGACGAGGCCATCATGCTCGCCGACCAATGTGAAATTACTAACTTCCAATAGTTCATTATTTACATTATTCGGACTATTGTCCTCATCTTTGTCGCAATATTTATTACAACGTTTCGGCCGTTGTACGCCCCGGCCTTCTTCAGGTGGTTGGAATGTCGAACTGAACCCTTTATTTCGCTCATTGGGGTAGACTGTTCTAGTTCCACGCGCTATGTTTAATGGATGTCAGTTATCAGTTATCTCCTGTTAATTTTTCCCTCTGAAAGTTCTCCACTACATTAACCGGGTATTGAACTCACACTCTTTGTGTCCTGTCACTGGATCTAACCAACGGCTTTATCCACTGTGACATGTGACCTTGAGGACAATAGTTATTTAGAAAAAATACTAGCTTCCTCATCACCACTGAGCTGAGCTGCACTCTCGTGTTGGTTGTGACTCTCAGCTGTTTTATTTACTCCACAAATAGGAAGACTTTATATTGGCTTTTACCTCGTCGGCTCCATTTCGGAATCATTGTTCTTTGTCTAAATTCTCCCGCAGGTCCGACTGCTGCACCTCCCATGAGATGTGTGTGGTGTCCAAGATCCTGATGTTCCGTTTCAAGAGCCTTGAAGGAACCCTTATGGCTCTGTCGTTTCATTCTAAATGACCAATTTACAATCACTGAGGAGTTTGCCATTTATAGACCCAAGACTGATGTTGCAGGTTGCATTCTTATTCTTGGACAGGTCCAAATGGAGTTTGAATCACAAATGAACTGTGCCGTCAACACAACAGGGTTGCAGCTATTCCACTTGAAACCACTGCTAGAACAATGTTTCATTTGGCGCAGTTTAAACCGAAGTAATTGATGATAAATGTCTTGCCAGTTCCACCTGGGGCATCGAGGAAGGATAAATTTCCTCTTTAACCTTCAATGCTTGAAATAATCATGTTATAAACACCCAGTTGGTCCTTCATCGGGTTTTTTGTTAGTTATCAGCAATATGCGCCGTCATTTCTTCGGTGTCATAGCTGATCTGCTGCATGTTCTCAATTGCGGGATTTATTTCTGCCTGCTCAGATTGAGGTAGGCCAAATATGGCAATTCATTGGCCTCCCATAGATTGCACTCCCCTGTCCAGATCAACTAATGCCTTCTTGTAAATGGAATCATTGAACGTAGCAGTTTCCGCTTAGATTCGCCTCTGTATCCTTAGTAAGATGCCGGTTTTGTGGGTCACCCAAAGGTAGATAGGTTCGCCCAAGTCAGATGTCACCAAGATGATGGCAAATAGCTAGCGGAGTTGAATTGGTGCTCTACTGACTTCTACCTCCTGAAATGTCTGGTGCTAGTGAGCACCGTCCTCTTGTAATCCATGGTTGACACAGGCTTCTCTATAAGTCGTATAATCTCATCCATTATATATACGCAGAACTGTGGACGATGCAGGTCCTCTGACAGGGTGCAATAGCAGATACAGAAAAAAGCACTGCTGCTGATTGGGGTGCACCCGTCCCGCTTCTGAAGACAGTATTTTCTTACGAGACCTTATGCTTCTTGCTTGCGCCTGCTCCATTGATTGTGTACCCACGTATATAGGAAGGGAACCTCTACATTCAGCAGTGATCAGGCAAACAGGTCAATTTGGCATAATTTGAAGTAAGCTGTCAAAGTGGTTTCTGGTGTGTTCTCAACTACACGATTCGAATTGATATCGTCTAATTAAACCGCCGCAATTAAAAGTAAATCTTAACGAGGAAAGGTACGTAACTCATGCCGATTAATGACGTTTCGATTTTTAAGAAGGATGTCTATTTCAGCAGTTAGATCTTTTTGACATAGACAGTATATAGCCCGAAAGTATTCTTCAAACATTTTGCTCACTATTTACATTGCTCGGAATATCATCGTCATCTTTCTTGCCATATTTATCACAACGATTCGGGCCTTGTACGCTCCGGCCTTCTTCACATGGCTCGAATGTCGAACTGAACCCTTTATTTCGCTCGCTTGCGTAGACTGTTCTAGTTCCACATGCCATGTCTAATGGATGTCAGTTACCAGTTATCTTCTGTTAATTCCCTTCTCCAAGTTCTCCACCGCCTTAACCAGGTATTGAACTCACACTCTTTGGGTCATGTTACTGGATCTAACTAACGCCTTTATCCACTGTGCAATTTGTCCTTGATAGTCTGAACAATGTAAATAGTGTACATAATACCTCATCTCAGAAATATAAACAGAAACATTTTGCTATTCCACAAACAACAACCACAACCACGATATGCGTTTTAAGGGTAGGTTGAAATATGAGCTTAGGTAAAGTTTCTATTAGAAACTAGTCCCAATTTAAATGCTATTTTACGTTTAAATGACCGAACAGATCGAGCCAATTTCTTCGTATTTAATAAATTCGAACCTGGCGAATATAATGAGGCACATGTCAAAATTTGAAATTAATTAATTTTTTTTGCAATGATAGAGATCCTATTCAAAGAAAGATTATCCTGAATTAATTGGTTAAATAAAGATTTTATTTAGAAAATAACCTGCGATCCGTTCAGATGTTGTTACTTAATTTTTTTAAATCGAACAAAGATCCATATCTGTCTGGAATTTTAAGCCTTATAAAAGCTATATTATTTCGTAAAACGTGTATCTTAAAGAGGATATGTTTTGAATTGAAATCAAACTGCTTCAACATTTCGCAAGAGGTATTTTTTATGTCTACATGTGATCATTAATTCATTTCTTTTGTTTATTAACTTAGAGGTTTTTTTTAAATATTTTTTTAGAATAATCAGTTTTAATTTTGTTTTTTCGGGGGAGGCAAGAATTACATATTTCGCCCTTATTGTCAATTGTAACTGTAGCCATTATGTAGCACGTAATCTTTGGTATTTTGTCACCACTTTTCATTTGCCACTAATATTTAGAGAGGATTATTAATTTTGTCTTTATCTGTGGTTTGTGGTTGTAAAACTATCTCCATTCCGTTTCAGTTGAACCTATATCAATTTTTGTACTTTATCAGATTGTATGTTAGTTCTGTAAACAATATTCTGGGTCAAAAACTGACCTTTTAAGCGACAATTCACATTACTTCGGCAGGGACATTTCTTCTACATTTGCTCTGTTATAGTTGTTTTATATGCAAGTTATATAATTATTCAATAATATATTTTTACGATAGGATATAGATTGTTCGATATTTCTATCGCAGCTGTAGTTCATCCTTATGTTATTTTTGTTAAAAATCTTTTTATAGCTCTTAATTCCTTGAGGAACATAGAGTCGCAACATGACCACTCCAACGTCGTACCGGCTGCCAAAACATGCTTCTCAACAATTTTTCACAAGTCTGTTTTGGTTGACACAATTTTCGCTTCCATTGTAGATTCCAGTCAAGAACTTACCTGGTGAAACTGGAAGCAGCCTTGCGGAGTGTGTGGCCCATCCATCCGCATTTCCGTTTCTTGATGTCAATGTTGATGGGGGGGTGTCTGGTCCTGTGCAAAAGTTGGACAATGGAGACGACTTCCCTTGTGGATTCCAGTCAAGGGCTTGCCGGGTGAAACTAGAAGCAGCCTTGCGGAGTGTGTGGCCGATCCATTCCCATTTCCGTTTCTAGATGTCAATCTTGATTGGGGCTTATCTGGTGCTGTCCCACAGTTGGTCATTGGAGACGACTTCCCTTGTGGATTCCTGTCAAGGGCCTGCCTGTTGACACGAGAAACAGCTTTGCGGAGTGTGTAGCCGATCCATCCCCATTTCCGTTTCTTGATGTCAGTTTTGATTGGGGCTTGTCTGGTTCTGTAACACAGATGGTCATTGGAGACGACTTCCCTTGTGGATTCAAGTCAAGAGCCTGCCTGGTGATAATAGAAGCAGCCTTGCGGAGTGTGTGGCCGATCCATCCCCATTTCCGTTTGTAGATGTCAATCTTGATTGGGGCTTGTATGGTGCTGTGCAACTGTTGGCCATTGTAGACGACTTCCATTGTGGATTCCATTCAAGGGTCTACCTGGTGAAATTAGAAGCAGCTTTGCGGAGTGTGTGGCCGATCCATCCCCATTTTCGATTCTTGATGTCAATTTTAATTGGGGCTTGTCCGGTCCTGTCCCACAGTTGGTCATTAGAGACAAATTCCCTTGTGGAATCCGGTCAAGGGCCTGCCTGGTGAAACTGGAAGCGGCATCGCGGCGTGTGTGGCCGATCCATCCCAATTTCCCTTTCTTGATGTCAATCTTGATTGGTGCTTGTCTGTTCATGTCCCACAGTTAGTCATTGTAGACGATTTCACTTGTGGATTCTTGTCAAGAACCTGCCTGGTGACATTAGAAGCAACTTTGCGGAGTGTGTGGCCAATCCATCCCCATTTACGCTTATTCATGTCAATCTTGATTCGGGCTAGTCAGGAACTGTCTCACAGTTGAACATTGGAGACGAATTCCCTTGTAGATTCCAGACAAGATCCGGCCTGATGTCAATCTAGACTGGGCTTGATGTCAATCCTTATTCGGGCTAGTCAGGAACTATCACACAGTTGGTCATTGGAGACGATTTCACTTGTGCATTCCAGTCAAGGGACTGCCTGGTGAATCTGGAAGCATCCTTGCGGAGTCTGTGGCCGATTCATCCCCATTTCCTTTTCCAGATGTCAATCTTGACTGGAGCTTGAATGGTCCTGTCTCACTGTTGGTTATTGGGGACGACTTCCCTTGTTGATTCCAGTCAAGGGCCAGTCTGGTAACACTAGAATAAGCTTTGCGGAGTGTGTGGACGATCCATCCCCATTTCCGTTTCTAGATGTCAATCTTGATTGTGGCTTGTCTGGTCCTGTCTCCCAGTTGGTTCTTGTAGACAACTTCACTTGTGGATTCCTGTCAATGACCTGCCTGATGAAACTAGAATCAGCACCGCGGGATGTGTGGCCGATCCACTCCATTTCTGTTTCTTGATGTCAATCTTGAATGGTCTTGTCTTGTATTGTCACATATTTGGTCATTGTAAACGACTTCCCTAGTGCATTCCACTCAAGGTCCTGCCTGGTGACACAAGAAGCAGATTTGCGGAGTGTGTGGCCGATCCATTCCATTTCAGTTTCTTGATGTCAATCTTGATTGTGGCTTGTCTGGTCCTATCCCACAGGTGCTCATTGAAGGCGACTTCCCTTGTGGATTCCAGTCAAGGGCATCCCTGGAAGCAGCCTTGCGGTTCTGTGGCAGATCCATCCCCATTTCCGATTCTTGATGTCAATCTTGAATGGGGCTAAACTGCTCCGGTCCTACAGTTAGTCCTTGTAGACGACTTCCCTTGTAGATTCCAGTCAAGAGCCTGCCTGGTGACACCTCAAGCAGCTTTGTGGAGTGTGTGGCCGATCCATCCCCATTTCCGTTTATTGATGTCAATCTTGATTAAGGATAGTCTGGTCCTGTCGCACAGTTGGTTATTGAAGACGACTTCCCTTGTTGATTCCAATCAAGGGCATGCCTGGTGACACTAGAAGAATCTTTGCGGAATGTGTGGCCGATCGTTCCCCATTTCCTTTTCTATTGTCAATCTTGATTGGGGCTTGTCTGTTGCTGTCCCACATTTGGTCATTGGAGACGACTTCCCTTGTTGATTTCAGTCAAGGGCCTGCCTGGTGAAACTGGAAGCAGCCTTACGGAGTGTTTGGCAGATCCATCCCCATTTCCGTTTCTTGGTGTTACTCTTGATTGCGGCTAGTCAGGTCCTGCGTCAAAGTTGGTCATTGCTAACGACTTGCCATGTAGATTCCAATCAAGGCCCTGCCTGGTGAAACTGGAAGCAGCCTTGTGGATTGTATAGCCGATCCATCCCCATTTCCGGTTCTTCATGTCAATATTGTTTGGGGATTGTCTGGTCGTGTCCCACACTTGGTCATAGGAGACGACTTCCCTTGTGGCTTCCAGTCAAGTGCCTTCCTTGTGTCACTAGAATCAGCTATGCGGAGTGTGTGGCCGATTCATCCCCATTTCCGTTTCTTGGTGTCAATCTTGATTGGGTCTTGTCTGGTCCTGTCCCACAGTTGTTTATTGGGGACGACTTCCCTTGTTGATTCCAGTCAAGGGCATGCCTGGTGACACTAGAAGAAACATTGCGGAATGTGGGGCCGATCAATCCCCATTTCTGTTTCTCGATGTCCATCTTAATTGGGGCTTGTCTGATCCTGTCCCACAGTTGCTGATTGGTGGAGATTTCCTTTGTGGATTTCAGTCAAGGGACTGCCCGGTTGAACTAGAAGCAGCCTTGCGGAGTCTGTGACAGATCCTTCCCCATTTCCGTTTATTGATGTCAATCTTGTTTGGGCCTAGTCAGGTCCTGTCCCACAGTTGGTCATTGGAGACGACTTCCCTTGTGGATAACAGTCAAGGCCCTGCCTGGTGAAACTGGAAGCATGCTTGCGGAGTGTGTTGCCGATCCATCCCTATTTATGTTTCTTGATGTCAGTCTTGATTGGGGATTGTCATGTCCTGTCCCACTGATGGTCATTGAGACGACTTCCCTCGTAGATTGTAGTCAAGGGCCTACCTGGTGATACCTGAAGCAGCCTTGTGGTGTGTTTGGCCGATCCATCCTCATTTCCTTTTCTTGATTTATATCTTGATTGGGTATTGTCTTGTGTTGTCACATAGTTGGTCATTGGAGACGTTTTCTGTTGTGGATTCCTGTCCATGGCCAGCCTGGCGAAACTAGAAGCAGCCTTACGGAGTGTTTGGGCGATCCATCCACATTTCTCTTTCTTGATGTCAATTTTGATTGGAGATTATCTGGTCCTGTCCCACATTTGGTCATTAGAAATTACTTCCCTTGTGGATTCCAGTCAAGGGCTTGCCTGGTGACACCTGAAGCAGCTTTGCAGAGGCCGATATATAACCATTTCCGTGTCTTTATGTAAATCTTGATTGGGGCTTGTCTGGTCCTGTCCCACATTTGGTCATTTGAGACGACTTCCCTTGTGGATTCCAATCAAGGGATTGCCTGGTGGAACTAGAAGCCGACTTGCGGAGTGTGTGGCCGATACATCACCATTTCCGTTTCTTTTTGTAAATCTTGATTGGGCTTGTCTGGTCCTGTCCTACAGTTGGTCATTGGAAACGACTTCCCTTGTGGATTCTAGTCAAGTATCAAGCTGGTGACACTAGAAGCCGCTTTGCGGTGTGTTTGGCCGATCCATACCCATTTCCTGTTCTTGATGTCAATCTTGATTGGGGCTTATCTTGTGTTGTCCTATAGTTTCTCATTGGAGACTTTTTCTGTTGTGGATTCCAGTCCAGGGCCTGGCTGGTGAAACTAGAAGCGGTCTTGCCGAGTGTTTGGCCGATCCATCCCCATTTCCGTTTCTTGGTGTCAATCTTGATTGGGGCTTGTATGGTCCTCTCCCACCCTTGGTCATTGGAGACGACTTCTTTTGTGGATTGACGATTCATTTACTGACGACGCTTCCCCCGTAGACAAAATTATCGATTTCCTTGATGTCTTTGATGATCTTGGATTTTTTAAATATTTATCTATTAGCTTGCGAAAGATTCTCCCGACATTAATTTTTACGTTGTGGCTATACCTTTTTTCGACCATAACCGTTGTGGCTATACCTTTTTTCGACCATAACCGTTGTGGCTATACCTTTTTTCGACCATAACCGTTGTGGCTATACCTTTTTTCAACCATAACACATGTTACCTTTTATGTTTTTTTTCTATGAATTCTAATAATTATTTACTTCTAGGACTTTTACATAATTAACTTTAGTATAGTTATTTATTCTGTATTTTATTGTAGTGTACAGTATTGGCGACAGAATCCCCACTTATATTTACAAACACTCTAAACTTGGTATCCAGCACTTTTCTACATAAATATGGTAGATATTAAAACTTTATTTTTATCGGGTGTGCGTGTTAAAAATAATTTGGTAAATATATAAAATAATTTGCAAAGATTCGATTTTGACATGTTTCATCAATGAATTGGCGCCATCAAGAAAATGGATTTTATTTTATTTTTTATTTTTCTGATGACGACGATTCATTGACAAATCATGTCAAAATCGAAATTTCAAAAATTATCATGCCTGTTTACTTTTCCTTTCGATTCTCAAGCAGGCTTTGTTCATACTTCAATACGTGTGTGTGTGCGTGTTTCTTTTGGGCTATATGTTTGTGTGTGTAGTTGTTTTGTGTATGTGTGTGTGTTTTTCTATTTGTGTGTACTTGTATGTATGTACGTTTGTGTGTGTTTATTTGGTGTGTGAATGTGTGTTTTTCTTTTTGTGTGTACATTTATGTGTAAAAGTTTATGTGTGTGTTTATTTTTTGTGTGCAGTTTTCTTTTCGCGTGTTCTTGTATGCATAAACGTGTGTGCGTGTTTATTTGGTGTGTTAATGTGTGTTCTTCTTTTTCTGTGTGCTTGTTGTACGTGTTTTTGTGTGTGTCTTTCATTTGTGTATACTTGTATGCATGTACGTATGTGCGTGTGTATTTATTTTGTGTGCGAATGTGTGTCTTTCTTTTTGTGTGTACTTGTATGCGCGTGCATGTCTGTATATGTTTATGTGTATGCGTGTGAGTGTGTGTTTGTATGTGTATATGTAAAAGAGAGAGAGAGATAGGAGAGTAAGATAGAGGGAACGAATTTATATAACTTATCAATTATGCAAGAGATTTTCCTATGTGCACAGAACGTGTATGCATGTGATTGATTCTGCCGTCGATTTCAACGTATGGGAGCCTCTAACACTTCAGTTTAAATCTAAACAGCCAGACAATCCGCACAGATGGTTTGTTTGCAGCAATGAATGGCTATGAAGAATCATAAACTCTTTGAAAAAACTAAATACAGACAAATGGTGCACAATATGCTGCGAAGAATCCAAACGGACCTTCGTCAAGTTTGAATTCACAGTTTTTCTACCCGGGATTGGCTGGTGTATGGAACAAGAGAGCGTAATCGGCCCTGCTATTTAAACCAGAGTTGGATTCGTACAGTGACCAAACCATTAGTCATTAATACGAGGTAAACGAAATACAATCGACCGAATCGACGAATTCACATTCTGGGCTCATTACGATAACGCATATCCCTGGGTGTGTGTTTATATATATATATATATATATATATATATATATATATATATATATATATTCAGAAATTTTTTATGTTCATACGTTCTTTTTATATATACAAATATTTAAGGAAATGCTCTGTTTATAATAAACAGTATTAACAACATTTAACCGCCTGAATGTCCGAGAAATTTTCATTGAACATATGCGGCCTCCGACAGGAATCGAACCTGTATCCTATACGGAACCGTCATATAGCCTGACGTGCTTTTACTGGTTCAGACACAGAGGAGCGTTTCGGTTAGCAAGGTCGATTTTACTGTTTTTAAACCACAATTCTCCATGATTTGCTCTCATACATTCATATCTGCTCGATGTGTATCCAAATGTAAACAAATGACGTCACACATTATGAAATGGACAAAGTCCAACAATTATTTTAAAAAAAATTATGTTTATACGTTCTCTTTATAGATAAACATAAAACAAATATTGTCTCTATAAATAGAACGTATAAACATAAAAATGTCTTTAAATAATTGTCGGACTTTGTCCATTTCATAATATATATATATTTATATATATATATATATATATGTGTGTGTGTGTGTGTGTGTGTGTGTGTGTGTGTGTGTGTGCGTGCGCGTATATATAAATATGCGTGGATAAAGCGAAGAAGTAAACGATCTTCAAACGCTGCCCTATAATTTAAATATTTTTTTTATGATTGAGTATGAATTTTCTTTCAGAATGAAAGAAATTAAAAATATTCTTTGCGAAATACTTTCACGCAAAAATATTTTTGTTTATCTTTCTTTACAATACAACCGAATCAATTGTGTTAGTATGATAGAAAACAGGTTTTGTCTACATATGAGAAATCGTGTTTCGTGTATTTACGTAGATTTGTATATGCGTGTAATTTCCTAGCAGCTGACAGCCGGCCTGCAAGGAAGTTGTATTTATACCACAAGATACGTTTGTCTTTTTTTTTTAGTGCTTCTTAACTCAACATCGCTAAGCTTTTTTGTAATATAGTATACTCGAATAAATGTGCGAAAATGTAAGTAATTAATTAAGATTTGTGAATTTTAGCTTGTATAATAAACAACCCTGGTCAGAGCTTAATTTAAAAACTGATCATTGCGAACAAATACGATCGCTTTCATAACCGAGAAATCGGAGCCCGAAAAGAATAAAAGTTAGATTTCATTAAACTCGTAAGTCTATTGGCTAATAAATAGTTTTCCCAATTTTCAAATATCTAATTTTAGGAGAGAAAATATTGTTGATTATTTTCTGGTGTGAGCCTTCATAATTTCGTAGTATACAACAAGCATTGTTGTCTGAAATTTTCAAAGGTCTCCAGGCGCTTACAATTAACGTCTCTGGTTAATATACGCGAATCTGGAAGTTCAAATTGGATTCGAAAAACTGCACAAAAATAAGTTAATTTTGAGTTTAAGTAATATAACTTAAAACTATTGCTTATTTAGAAAATCCCTAAGAGTGTTCTATATATATTTTTATGTGCATTTTAACACAACGTTGAAAAGTTCACTTGCAGTTGTAAAAAAGAAATCGCAAGAGACTAACACGCATACAAAAACAATACTCTGTACAGTAGCAAATGCTGCCGGTGGCGCCCGGGGTGGCAGTACCGCCTAAGCCACCGTAACAGTGTTACCGCCTATGTTGGCGGCTGATAAGGGCAGGGTATTGCACGTGTATTCCACACGTTGTATGTAGATAATTATATATATATATTAACTCTTTAAAATTTCAAAATAAGTTTCTGTTATCAGTAAATTTGTCAAAATTCATATTAACTTTTATTTTGTATTATTTTCTTCCGTGCATGTTTAAAAGTTGCTCCATTCGTTTTCAAAGATTGTTCTGTGTGCAGTTAGGCAAATGGGTTTTAATTCCGGGATTCTCACGTTTAATGGAATCAAATTTCAAGGCATTCAAAATGACGTAATGGCAACGGTCAAACACCGTTTATTGTTTATCAGCATATCATAAATTTATATTTAATCATAAATATATATATATATATATATATATATATATATATATATATATATATATATACATATATATATATATATATGTGAAGAAATATTCTCTTAAGGTGTGCTATATTTATGCGAAAAAGTGGTCAATATCAAAGACAGAGCGTGTGCAAATATAAAAGTGAACATTGAAGTCAATACTTCGAGGTGACAGGCTGTTTCATGCTAGACGCAATGGTCAGGCCACTAAGCGTTGAATTCAATGTTCACTTTTATATATATATATATATATATATATATATATATATATATATATATATATATATATATATATATATATATATATATAATATAAAATTCTCAAACTCTAATATTCCTTGGTTATGGAATATTAGTGTTTGAGCCTTTTATATTATATTCTTGCTCTGTCTTGGACATTGAGCTCTACTTGGATTCTATCCTCTTGGAAGTATATATATATATATATATATATATATATATATATATATATATATATTTATATATATATATATGTATACATATATATATATATATATATATCACTTATATATATATATATATATCTCACAGATATATATATATATATATATATTGACCACTGATATATATATATTCTTATTATTTTAAAGTCATACTTTAGTGGATACCCCTGTCTGAGTACACACCATTTTATCCCGTCCTGGGTAAGACGATAAACTATGTCCAACAACAAGGCCTCTGAACAGGAGGTTTTGAGGAGCGTGGAACCACCTCTTAGTTACTGGTATTCCCAGTTCCACCCTGACTCGGGTTTGTAGCACCAGTGAGGGTCCCAGCTATGCGCAAATAGTTAACCCCTAAACTTGTGCCAAAACACTAGGAAAGTGTAAAAATAGGTTTTAATACCAGAAATACTTTGTAAAAAATTATTACCAGAAATAGATTTTTTTAAATAATATTACCAGTAATAGATTTTTGATAAAAAATATTACCCGCTATACATTTAAAAAAAAAAATCAACTATGCATTTTTGAAAAAAGTATTACCAGAAATATATTTTGAAAGAAAAAATATTACCAGCAATAAATTTTGAAGAAAAAATATTACCAGCAATAAATATTTTGTCGGCATTGAATAACCCATTGAAGTTAATATGCCGTAAAACAAAACAAACCACCATTTTATGTTTTCTTTCCATTTTTTTTTTTAAATGTGAATTTAATCTACCCTCCTGTGCATTCGAGCATCTTAATAAAGAAAATCTACCCTTCGGCAAGGTACAAATCTCCGTTCACCTTTGTAGGGGAACACCTCTGTGTGTGTGTGTGTGTCTCTCTCTCTCTCTCTCTCTCTCTGTCTGTCTGTCTCTCTCTCTCTGACACTGTCCCTATGTGTAGCTCCCTCACCATATATATATATATATATATATATATATATATATATATATATATATATATATATATATATATATATATATATATTGAACGATAAAAATCATTATAAAAAATTATTTTTAAAAATTATTTAAAAAAATTAAAATCTACAGACACACTGGGTTGTAGATTAATATTCTTTCGTTTTTATTATTATTATTTCATTTAGATTCCTCGACTAGTTTCGGCCAACATGGCCATCATCAGGAGAGAAAAATATTTCTGCTTGCTGGTAGCAGTGAACTACAGAAATGAAAGTCTTGATGGAGAAAATGAACTATTGTCTGTAGTTTTCATTTGTTTTTTATTTGTTTTTTATCTTTTTAACATGAATTTTTTAACATTCCTTGTGTTGGTCAAACAATCTCTTTTAAGTTGTTACTTGAGATAAGAGAAGGATGGATTCATGCTGCTTTGAATTCCCTTGGTCAGTTTGGCAGTTTTATTGGTACCTGGAGAGGGGGGGTCTCTGTTAAGTGTGTGTGTGTTATATTGTGTTTTATATATATATATATATATATATATATATATATATATATATATATATATATATATAAAAAGATATATATATATATATATATATTTCTGAGATGAGATATTGAAACTATTTATATTGTTCGGACTATGATCTCTAAATTTGATAATGAGGCATTCATATGTTTTAAAATTAATTTTTAGGTTTATAAGTCCGCAAAATCCATACACTGGTGTCCACAAAAAACATGGGCCCAGTGAATAAAAGCATTGGTAGAAGTAATCCAGTGACTTGACCCAAAGACTTGGGAGTTCAGAAGGGAACAAAAACTTGAAGAGTTGAGTTACAAAAGGGAAATAACTGAAACTGAGATATCCAGAAAAGGCATGGCACGTGGAATTTGATGCCACGGTGGACGAAATAATGGGTTCGGTTAGAATTTCCAACGCATATCAATTGAAGAAGGCCTGGGCGTACAACGACAGAAACGTTGTGAATATGACAATAAAGATGAGGACAATAGTCCGAACAATGTAAATAGTATATATATATATATATATATATATATATATATATATATATATGTGTGTGTGTGTGTGTGTGTGTGTGTGTGTGTGTGTGTGTGTGTGTATATTTCTACAAGAAAGCGATGAATGCATAGAAAGTATGTGTGTCACTCTATGTATGTATGTATGGTTATATATGTTGTTACACTTGCATAATATGTATAATATGCATATATGCAGAGCGAGAGGAGGAGAGAGGGAAACAGTAGTACAGAGTGAGGCTAAGACATGCTCACATGGCTTTGCATGATTTTGGTGAGCAAATTATGAGTGTTAATTATTTTTATATATGTTTGTACACACACACACACACATACACACACACACATACAAACGCATACATACATACACACACACACACACACACACATATATATATATATATATATATATATATAGTGTATATTTCGGCAGCAATTTTTCATTAATGCAAGTTTCATTAAATATGTAAGCCGAAACATGGCTTTGGATTCAAACATGTGTCAATATGGTGATTTCCTTTACTCTTTCAATGATAATGTTATTAAGCTTATCAGACAATACGAAAGGAACTAAATAAAAATAAATAGACAAAACTTGTCTATATTATTTAATGAAACATGCATTAATATATATATATATATATATATATATATATATAGATATAGATATAGATATATATTAATATATATTAATATATATATATATATATTAATATATGTATATATATATATATATATATATATATATATATATATATATATATATATATATATATATATATATATATATATATATATACGTCTATGTCCACAAGTATAATTTGCAAACACAGACGCATTTCTCAAAAGTGGAATTCACGATGGCGGCACCGACATTACCTAATGCCCCAAATAAACAAATCAAGTCCCTTTCATACACACAACTTCTCTTAGTTTGTCTACTAAATTTTCCCATGAGAACCCAAATTTGTGTCGAAATCAGAAATTACCATTTTCCAATAATTGGATTTCCTGATTTGCCCACCTTGCCCTTATTTTCTTGTCATTTCTGTCAATTTGTTCGATAGTAAGACACAGTTTATATCAAAAGTCGGCATCTACCATTGCTTTACTCGCTAGGCGATCATGTCTCAATGAATGCCATTCAAATAATTTGAGTGCTTTGCTAATTCTACAAAATGCGCCATAACTTTCATTTCTTTTGCCTTTTGCTTCATCGATTATTATTTTCAAACCCGGCATATAAACAGTTTAGGAGAATAAAGGTCGACTCTAATCTCAGATGCATATCATTCCTGTGAATAAAAGAAAAAAAAAATTCTCTATGAATTTTTGAATACTTACCCAAGTATCGACCAGCAGAAAAAGCAAAAAGGGCGAAGTGGGGTACGGAAGATTGTCCACGATTCCAAATTCTGTGGACACACACACACACACACGCATACACACTGTATGTGTAATGTTATTTATTTCAAGTATGTACCACTACAGATTCGCGATACCTAAGGCGTAAAATTTATTTTTAACAATGAAAAATCTTTCTTGAAGCTTTTATTTTAGTTTTAATTTCTAGCTAATAGATTAAATTTAATATTTCAAATAAATAAAATATTTTTTCTGTATTTCAAATCAAATTTAAAATGACTGGAAGGATTTTTCGTTTTGAAATTACTAAAATTGCATATTTTAGAGTATTTTTAGCCATCTGTCATCGCAATATAATTCTCTATATTAAAAATCATTCAAAAATAAAATGAGTTTTTCTGAAACTTTACTTGAGGAATATTAACTGATTTAAAGTTTAATTAATTTGATTTGAAACAAATATTACTGACTTTAAGTTTAAAATATCACAAAAGCATTGTTTAAAACGGTAGTAGTTGTTTAAGGTGTTGACATATTGATAGCTGAATGACAGTCGGAAGTTTATCTAATTATTTTCTACGGCGGATATATCTGTAAAAAAAACTTGAGGAATATAACGTGAGCGCCTATTTTATATATTTTTAAGTACTCGGTAATCTTTAAAAAATTAGGTAAATATTCTCTGTAATCTAAAATTTATTGAATTTTAGATATTTTGGCTTGAAACTTATTCTAGTTATCGGTTTTATTTTCTGATAAGGTCGTGTGTGTGTATATATATATATATATATATATATATATATATATATGTGTGTGTGTGTGTGTGTGTGTGTGTGTGTGTGTGTGTGTGTGTGTATACTACCGTGACAAAATCTACCAGATGCTAGTATGTAAAGGTAGTTGGGAGCGGTACACTCACATCATTGAAATGTTCAAATCTATATCAGTTACATTCCGATATCTGGTGAGTTAGTGTCAAGGTAGCTAGCTTTCTTTAGGAAAGACAACGTGGATTATCAGAGTGCAAACTATCTAACGCGTCACGTGTTCATTAGGAATATTTGATGGAGGCCATTAACGACCACGCATGGACAGTGAACCGGTCAACCACGGTTCTTAATGATCGTGACCAGAGAAGTCTGGCAAGAATTATCTGACAAGCGACAATGACTCAAAAGGTCAAACAAGCGACACTGGCTCAATTGAAAGACAAGCAACACTGGCTCAAATGGATAAATAAGTGACAGTGGCCAAATGAAGAGGTAATCAGCACTGGTTCAAATGGACAAACAAGCGAGACTGGCTCAAATGGACAAACAAGCCACAATACCTCAAATGAACAAGCAGGGGACACTGGTTCAAATGGACAAACAAGTGACACTGGCTCAAATGAACAAAGAAATGACAGTGGCACAAATGGAGAGTTAAGTGATACTGGTTCAAATCGACAAACAAGCGAAACTGGTTCAAATATACCCACCATCGACACTGGCTCAAATGGTCAAACATGCGACAGTACCTCAAATGAACAAGCAAGCAACACCGGCACAACTGGACAAACAAGCGACACTGGCTGAAATGTACAGACAAGCGACACTGGCTGAAATGGTTATACAAGCGACACTGGCTCAAATGGACAGACAAGCAACACTGGCTCAAATGGTTATACAAGCGACACTGGCTCAAATGGACAAATAAACGACTTTGGCTCAAATGGAAAAAAAACACTGGCTCAAATCACATCCGCATTCTATTCAGAATGTAACATCGTTTGTCGTGACACGTTTTTTTATTGTAGTATTTGGTTAGTTGATGTTATGGACAGCATTTGTCAAGAAGGCACTGCGCATCGTCGTGTTGGTCATTCTTATATGCCATGTTTTGGGTCTGGCGGTCGCCCTAAATACACCACTGTCCGGTGAGCACTACATTACAATGAACCAAAACTATGACACCCCTTCTTTGATTTCATGAAGTCCAACAACGATACGTTATTCCAGCAGATTAATGCATCGTCTTATCAGTTTTATGTATTCTACAGTTAGCTTGGTGAGAATTATGTGTAGTCTTACAAGAAATAATGCGGCCAGCACGTTTTTTGCGACGATCGAGCATATATAAAATGTGGAGCGAGATCGATTTACACGCTTAGTCCTATACCTATGAATAACAGAGAGTCGCAGACAGCTTTCAAGACGGCATGATTCAGCATTTCCCTAGAGTTCTTCCGTCCACCTTTGGAATGGATGCCACCACGTGTTGTTGCACTTCACCGGACCAGACGGGATATTACACGATAAGCATCTTTTGGCACGTCAGTGTATAGTTTGTGTGCGTGTGTAGGGAGGGGGAGACTATTTCCAACATCACGTAAGAAGTGTTTATAACATGTGTATCTGCCTACGATGGTTGAAGCGGTAGTTAGCATGTCACTGTAAAAAGCTACAATGTGCAGGTTATGGCGGGTCTTATACGTGAAGGTTATGGCTGGTGAATCTGAGAAGTGGAGTTTATCTGGACACTCTCCATGGAAATGACGATATAGCAGCGAGAGGCTTGCGAAATCTCGTCTGTGAGAAAGGGGCTTCGGAGTGGAAAATAATTCGTCGCATACAAGGGCGCCGATACGCTTTTGAACTCTATCGAGAGTGAAAAGTGAAGACTGGGCGGATTTTGTCTATATAGGGCATTAGTACTCCATTCAGTGTAGGCACCTCCACTTTTTAGCTGAAATAAAAACAGTATAGAAGGGTAAAAAAGGACCCAAACATAATAAAAACAAAGTTTAATCGTCAAAATATTTATGTTATTAAGAGGAAAGACCGATGTATTTTTATATATTCTTATAATTTTTTAATCCTATTTAGCACGTTCGAAATTTTAGTTAGAAGTCTTGTTTTTTGCATCAGGGGTCAACATAATATTTGCGATTATTGTTTTAGAGCATGTGTCCTGTAAAATTACACTGATTTGGAAAATTTTCCAAAAAAGCAAATACTTGTGAGATTTTAATAAAATTTTCAGGACTTATTCACAAATGAATGAAATTATTTTTGAAATTTTGCTTTTTAAAAAATCTTGGTAAAAATATGTTTTTTTTACAATTTATCTTCACTTACTTAATTTCATGAAAATTCGATAAATTTAATTTTCATTTTCATTGTAGTTAAAAGCATGACTCACTGGAAAATGTAAATTTTCAATTTTTTTTTTCAGACTCATTTCTCGAAAATCTACTCCGGATCGTAACATATGCAATAAATCTATGCCATTATTTAATTAGAAACGTTTTTAATTGCTTTTATAAATAAGATCTATTAAGGACTTATCTTAAGAAAAAAAATATTCGACGAATAATGAATTTTTATAAGAATTGTTTCATTTTTTTAATTTTAATAATTTATAATATATAAATCTTTTAAAATTTTGCCTTACTTTCATCCGCTTGTAGGTAACTCCACCGTTGAATCAGGGTAAGACAAGATACGGGAGAGGATTTGAACGGAACCGAGAGTAAATATTACGATAATCAGCTGATTCGGTTTATAAGCTATTTTCTAAGTACGAATTTCTGGGATGAAGCGTTATCATAATTTACACAATATATATTCGAACTATTGTCCTAATCTTTGTTGTTGTTATCACAACGTTTCGGACGTTGTACCCTACGGCCTTCCTCGTGTGTATACCGATCTATGTAAACTACAGGGAATTCTAAACTGAACCCTTTATTTAATCTACCAGGTTAGACTGTTCTCGTTCCACTACACATGTCTAGAGATATTGTTTTATTTCTTATTATTATTTACCATTATTCATTTATTATTAAATAAGTTCAGTTATTGCTCGCCCGTTTCCACTGAGTGAATTAAACTCGCATCTACTATGTCACAAAATTCACAAACCAACGCCTTTATCAACTAGGCCATTGATATATCCAGATCAAATACGCCTGAGGGCTCAACGACTGAATTATTGTGATAACAGCAAAGATGTGGACAATAGCCCGAATATAAATAGTGTAAATATTTTTTGTCTGACCTGAGTGTTTCACGCATTCATACTGATGGCTCGTGCGATGACATTTTGTTTCAAACCAAATATTTATGTATACTGTGTGGAACAGCAAAATTGTCCAAACAATTGTTGTATCTTAGAAATGATTAAAGATATCTTACTGGAATCCTTCGAGGTTTTTATAACACTATTGGACTCTACTTTGAATAATAAGAATGTATTTAGCTCTAAGTTGAAATAATGATCGCTATTCCTATTGTGACCTCCTGATCCAATTTTCCTCTCTACAGTTCCATCTTTTTTAAACTTATTCACCGTTCACTTGATTATTCTTGAATGGACTTTGAAGATGGAAGCCAGAGTATGAATGTTGGTACCATTATTGAAGGCGTGAATATTTTCCTCTCACTATTGCTCCGTTGGGGAGACATTAGGTCTGATATAAAACGATTTAACATGTTCTCCTTCTGGCTGAATAACTCAAAGAGTTTTTTATTGATTCCTACGAAAAATGATGCTAACGTAGGCAAATGTCTTATCTGAAAACCTGGAAAAAGAAACTCAATTAATTTAGTGTTTTTTGTAGATATTAAACATTTTGGGGGGTGGATAATTATCCCATGCTGTTACACTATTTGGACAATTTTCCTGTTACATCTTGTATAATATTAATCAGTGATTAAAGATGTCTTACTGGAATTCTCCGAGATTTTTATAACACTATTGGACTCTATTTTATGCAATAAGAATGTATTTAGCGCTAAGTTGAAATGATGACCCCTCTTGCTGTTGTGACCTCCTGATTCAGTTTTCCTCTCTACTTTTCCTCTTTTTTAAACTTATTCACCATTCACTAGATGGTTCTTGAATGGTCTTTGAAGATGAAAGCCGGGGTATGAATATTGGTACCATTACTAAAGGCCTGAATGATATTTTTCATCTCACCATTGCGCGGTTGAAAAGACATAGAGTGGCTGGTACAAAAACTATTTTAACTTGTTCTCTTTCTAGCTGAATAAATCAAAGGGTTTTTCAGTGATTCTTAAAACAAATGGTGTCAAGATGGCTAAATGTCTTCTCTGAAAACCTGGAAAAAAGAAACTCAATTAGTTTAGTGGCTTTTTAGATATTAAACATTTTTTGTGGGATGGATATTAATCCCAGGTTGTTACACGATTTTGAGAATTTTGCCGTTACACCCAGCACATTGAGCCATCATTTTTTTTCAGTAAATCTTTCGTAATGTTTTTCTTTCTCAACTTTTATTTAATATGGCTCTATTAATTATTATTTTACTATATATTCACAATGCCCAAGAGCCACTCAACGTAGAGGATTACTGAAGAATGTTGTAAGTACTTGGGGGTGGAAAGAAGTGCAGATTATGAGGATAAGTACTATAGTTTTACGGTTGATCCTATACATGAATAGGTTAAGATTGTATCATTCCGGGAAGTATCCCCTCGGCTCTTAAGAAAAAGATTACCAAATGAAATTCTTTCTTACAAATGGAACTTCCTTCTGACAAATTCTAAAGGAATGGTAATTCCACCCAGAGTATATTGCATAGCATGTCTTAACTGTAAATGTTTGAATTCGTGGAACTAGAGAATGTCGCTCGCGAGAAGTGTGCTACTAGACTGCCATCTAGGTCCCATTCATTTAGGTCTTAAATAGCAACCGGCACTTCCACTCCAACAGCTTTTTCTTACCTGTGGAACTTCCTTCTTTTTTTTTTTTTTTGCTTCCCTGATAACTACAATCTTCAAAAGTTAAAATGCAACGTCAATCGCCATCATCTGTCTTCTTTAAGCATGTTCCTCTTTTATCCTTTCCTCAATCCTCTATATTCTCAGTTTTCTCTTTCACTTACTCTTCATGTGACCCACTGCGCACTAGTGACATAACCGCCTTACTTGGGGTGAAATGATTAATAAAAAGAAAAAAAAGATTATTTTCCAGGACTATCGAGAGGCTTGTAACATTGCTGTCAAAGCTGCTCATGTCTTTTTATGTGTTCTTTCTGTTTTTATAATGAATTAAAAATGTTTGTTTTGTTTGTTTTAGGCGTTCTTGCGGTATTACCTCTAAGGTAAGACTTCAAGAAAACCGTAAAGCCTTAACACGAGAGGAAACAGAAAATTAGGCGTAGCTGACCACATATGAAGGGAAAAGGGAGACCACTGCCTGCTGTGGAGGAGGTTGAAATAACAGACAGAGAACATCACTGGAAAATACGAAAATTTAAGGAATCAACGTATATGCTAGTCCACAAACATCTCCTGAGCCGACCAAGCATAGAAATGAATACAATATGAAACCAGTAATACGGAATGCTAGAGAAAATAATAATATCAACAACAAAGTGTAATATGAGCTCTTGTAAAAAATGTTTACTGAGATATTAGGCTTGAAGTCCCATAAATTCATCCACGAGGACACATGTTCCAGTAAATAAAAGTGCTAGTTGAAGTAATGCAGTAACTTGACTCGATATTGTGTGTTCAATACCTGACTATAGCTGAGGTGAACAAAAACTTGGAGTTCAACACTTCGCTGGCACCTCTTCCGAGTAATACTCCTCCCCATAGAGGAGGACATGACTAAGAACTGTGTGTACGTCATCCCATGCACCTGTGGTAAGAAATATAGAGAAAAAACAGGCCGCCGCTTAAGGTAAGACTGCAAGAACATCGTAAAGCGGTAACACAAGGGGAAATAGAAAAATCAGGCGAAGCTGACCACTTATAGAAGGAAAAGGGTGATCACCGCCTCCTGTGGGATGAGGTGAAAATAATAGACAGAGAACATCACTGGAAAATACGAAAACTTAAGGAATCGGCGCATATGCTAGTCCACAAAAATCTCCTGAGCCGACCAAGCATAGAAATGAATACAATATGGGAACCAGTAATACGGAATGCTAGAGAAAAGCAACAATAACAAAATAATTGCAATATGAGCTCTAGTAATAAATGATTACCGAAACATTAAGTTTATAAGTCCAAAAAGTTCATACACGGATGTACTCAAGGAAACATTGCCCTCTGAATAAAAGCGTTGGTTGAATCCAGTGACGTGACCCAAAAAGTTGAGAGTTCAATATAGTTCATAGAGAGTTGAATTAAAGGGGGATAACTGAGACATTCTGAGGAGGCATGGTACGTGGAACGAGACCAATCTACGCCGGTGGACGAAATAAAGGGTTCAGTTCGAAAATCCAATCACCTGAAGTAGGCCGGGGCGTACAACGGCTGAAACGTCGTGAACAGGACAATAAAGGTGAGGACAACAGTCCAAACAATGTAAATAATTACAAAACCACATCTCAGAAATATAAACAGATTAGAAGTGTGGTTCTACAGAAGGATGCAAATAATTACCTGGACTGAACAACGACGAAGTTTTGTAGAATATGGAAACAAAAAGGAGAATGATCATCACTTACTTAATATCAAAAAGAGACAGTTAAAATTTCTAGGGCTGACAAAGAGGACTTGGAAAGTTTTATACTCATAGGACAGATTGAAGGCATTAATTATTTTTATTTTAATTAGAAAAATATATTAAGTTTTAAATGTTTTAAAATCAGCCTTTTAGATGATATTATCAATAAGTGAAAACTATATTTAGTAATCATAAATGGAATAGCGAAATACAAATCATCAAACACCAATAAAGTATTTTTTATTATTGGAATATTGTCGGAAATTCCTAAGCGCAGCTAGAAGCCGGTCCGGTTCAGAAAGCGAAACAAAGTCGTGACCCAAATCTAAACAGGAATCAGTTAAATATGCGAGAAGAGTTCGCGAAATGACTGTGTTCTCATAAGTCTCTCTCACAAAGGAAAAAGTGGAAAAGAGAGAGAAGGTAGGCCTTAAGTAACAAGGTGGCAGACCTGCGCATCAGACCGGTAAAACCACCATGGCAAACACGCCGCTTCTTACGTCTGACCGCAATCCACACACACACGCAGGTAATTTCACTTATTTTTCCACAATATTAAATTTCATCTGTTAGCTAGAAATTAAAACTAAAATAAAAGCTTCAAGAAAGGTTTATCATCTTAAAAATTAATTTTACAACTTAGGTATAAAGCTTTTTTAGGTATCTGTAATATATATATATAAATATATACATATATGTGTGCGTTTGTGTTTATGTGTGTATGTATATACATATGTACACACATACACACACAACACACACATATATATATATAAAGATAGTTTAAAAATATATCAAACGTTTTCGTACGTAAGCAGTGACTGTGATTGGAATGAAAGCAATGATGGTGAACAATGTAAATAATGTAAATAATTATAGAGTTTTCCTTCTCCTAGACCTGTTGCCACCCAATCCTACAGGAACCAGTCTATCCTGCTATTTACTCATAACCGGGAGTTGAAAACGAGATAGATTCATATTCTTTGATTACCTTTGCACGTAAGTGAATCTAACGAACGAGATTGGAATTCGAACTCGGCTCTCCGATTCCTCAATCTGATCGGCTATCCATTACCCCATCGTACCTGCATTTATGCTACTGAAATGTCTCACAAGGCGGACCTAGATGTCGATTATTATAGAAAAAAATAGGTTTTTTATACCTCTTTTTGGCATAGTACTAGACGCTCTAATCGACTTCAGATTGGTTAAGCATCTAACTTCACACGGTCTTCCTTCGGATAAACAATATCGCTTTCGTTTCTTTAGTTCTATCGCCGATGGGTTAACTGTTATTTCCCATCATAAATATTCAGCATATGGAATTAGTAAATGGTAAACTCTTTAAATACATCTGGGTATGTACTATTTTTAACAAATTTAGTATATGAGATAAGGAAACCAAACAAAGAATAGGTTGCACTAGATACAGAGTTTCGCTTAATACCATAAATTGGTACGAAACTAAAACATTAATCTGGAATCATGAGTTATGTTCTTAAATAGCGTAGTCAGATCGAGACTTTCATATGGATGCTATGCGTGGTGCCAAATACGTTCTGAAATATTTTGGTGGGGCATGCATACGATGTGCACTATCCTGCTTTCTATACCAACAGAATAAGGGGGAAGTTCGGGAATGAGTTATTAACAGGGAATTGTTTTCTCGTGGGTCTAAGTGAGAGTGTTAATGTTAATGCGTGTTAATACGTACTATGTATATACAGTATGTATGCATAAAAATATTTTGTGTATATGTACGTACATCTGTAACTGGCATACATGTGAGAATTAAATATTACAGGGGGGCACCAGAATTTTAGAAATACCAAAGTGGGGCGTGGCCCAAAATCGGGTGGGTCCATTGATATAAACTATCAGCAGCTTACAACCGCTTTCAAGTGATCAATGGTTGAAAAATGGCTTTGAGCGAGTGAAGCCCGTGGATCATGACGAAGACTTAATTCCTTCGAAAATGTGGACTCGTGCTACAGATTCATAAACAGAGAACTGTACCGGATAACAGCAACCACATCACTTGAAGAATTTCGACAGCAGCAGCAACTAAAATGGTTATTACACGTAACGCGAAGAGAAAATAATGACGTAATCAAGATGTTGGCGTTCCACACTACTTCAAACAAAATGTTAGGAAGGAAACCCCCATCACTAATGAAAAGAGCGATAACAACTAATGGACATATGTAACCTATTTTTCTGAAATATTGTTTTTTAAGAGACAGATTTTCAAAATTCCAATCGGCTATAGCTCAATCTACTGGGTCAATAAGCGCCAAACATTTACTTAAAAGGGAATGGCTAATATTACAATTACAATTCGTTCTTGGAACAATAAATGTTGCACCAGTATCTTCGATCTTGTAACAGATGAAATAATCGATAAATAGCACACGCTGGTCATTGATGGATGGAACATCAAGTGTAATCAATGATTATGTTCAATAATGCTCATGCTTTAGCCCGTGTATTCGTTTCCTGCTCTCTCATTCCCCGGAAAACTAACCGATGGGCACTTCGATGTGGTTTTATGGATAGCTAACTAGTATACCGAATCGTGTAGTTAGTTCGATCCTCACTGTGCCCCATACGTGTGGTCATATATTATAACTTCGATACCCTTAGTAATGAACGAAGAACTCAAACCAAGTGACCTTGTAGTAACAATTTCCTTTTTGACCTCTACTTTTTTCTATAATAATCGACATCCCTGTTCGGCTTATGTCCGTAGCATAAATGGACGCACGGTGGTGTAACGGGGTAGCGGATCGAATTGAAGAATCGGATAGCCGAGTTCGAATTCCAGTCTCGTTCGTTAGATACACTCACGTGCAAAGGTAATCAAAGAATATGAATGCATCTCGTCTACAACCCCCGGTTATGAGTAAATAACAGGATAGACTGGATCCTATAGCCTTGGGTGGCAACAGGTCTAGGAGAAGGACAACTCTGTTCAAAACTTCCAACTCTTGGTTAAATAGCCTCGCCAACCCGCATTAGACAAGCTACACCGCTGGTCAATCAGTGAGAGGTTGCTTCAAGGTGTGAGAAGGCCCTGAATCTGGATAGATAATCTGTGGTACCCTCATAAATGCTGTACTCGAAGAAAAAACCCTTAAAAATGCTGTATTCGAAGAAAAAAAAAACTTCCCAAATAAAGTCTTACTGGAGGATAGGAGTTTGGGTTTTAACGAGCTTTTATCGGAGCTTCGATTCTTGTTATATTCGAGTTAACAAATACAAATATATTTTCTTATGTCAAAATGGCAACATTGAAAATGTTCTTGTATTAAAATGACAAAATGGAAAAAAAAGCTATGTAACACGTTTCTTCCTCTAAAAGAACTTCATCAGATTAAAGTAATGCTTTTATTGATACATTTTATATATGTGTAGAGGGAGGATGGAAAAAAGCGTAAATATCAGTTATAATTATGCACCGGGAGGAACTGCTGAAGATTAATGGATAGCGGCTCGGATTGAGGAATCGGAGAGCCGAGTTCGAATTCCAGTCGATATCCATTACATACACTTCGGAAAGGTATGGGTAAATAGCAAGACAGACCGGGTTCTATAGTCTTGGATGGCAACTGGTCTACCGCGTAAAGAAATGGCAATCTACTGCGATAAAAACTCTGCCTCGTCAGTCATGTATAAAAAGATACATGATCGCCTGTGTGTATCACGCGTGGCACATAACTGACGGGATTCTTTAAAATAAAGGCGTCCGACGTGTATTGACATACACCTCAGCTGATATCTTTCGGTTGAACAAAGCTATTTTCATTTTTTTTAATTTTTTTTTCTGTTGTTTTTTCTATTTTCCTCCTAAGCCTACTATATAATTCCAAGAATAAATGTCTCACTGGACACTTACAGGGACATATTGAATGTAAGAACGGTAAAAGAAAACAACTAAAACCGCAAACAAGATTGGATAAATGAATAACATAATATGAACTGGGAGTGTTGGTGAGAAGACAAACGTTGCTTAAAGTTACAAAAGACAGGAAGTTGTGAAGAGTCATGACCGCCTACGTCCTGAAGGGAAATGGCATTTCGAGGAAGAACATTGTAAGCTTGGCAGTCTATCCAGTGATGCAATAATGATAGCTACTAATTAATCTATTTTAATTACAATTCAGTTAAATTAATTTCCATTGAATTAAATATAAAACCAATTTGCCCTCCACAATCTGACGTGCACATAAAATGCAAATCCTTTTCCGCTGTTATGAAGTACAGATAAAATCTAGCGATTCGGCTTATGAACTAATATATCAGCTCTAACTCAAAATGCAGAAACCTGATAATCCTCTTTGTAAATAATTATTCTCGTAATTAGTGTAAGCCGGACTTCAGTGAGACATAGTCGCTATTTCCTGATAGAATGAGACACCATATAGCCTTGCACAACTTTGGTTCTCGAGATTACTGGTATCTCTCGTGTGAATCCTCAATCCCTCCCTGACTTTCAAGTATTGTCATCGACTGATGATAAGGCAAAATGCTTCGCTCGGAAATTCTCTTCCACCTCCACTTTCGACTCTTCAGAAGTATATTTGCCTGATTTTTCTCCCTAGAACAAATTATCTACGTAATGACGTGCACATAACTCCGCCCATGGTTTCTGCTATCATCTCCAAACTAGATCCCCACAAGGCTTGACGGTATACCTGTAAATAACCTAAGGGAATCTACTCCCGAACTGGCCCCCGTTCCCATCTAAACGCAACAATAAATGCTTTTCTGCTTCTTGCTTTCCAATTTGTTGGAAATCATTCTTTTTTTTCTTCTTTTTTTTAAGCTTATCACCCCAAGCAAGGCTGGAGGCCACTATCACGCAAGGGGTTACAGAAGGTATGGAGGAAGAGCAGATAGGAGTGGTAAAGGAGGGGATGTGGAGAAAGATAGTGGATCGATCAAGGCAAGGGGGTTACAAAAGATTTGGAGCGAGAGCAGATAAGAATGAAAGGTGAAAGGATGTGGAGAAGGGAAGTGGATAGATCAAGGCAACTGGAGATGTCGATTGACGTTACACTTAAATAGTTGGAGATTGTATTTGTCAGGGAAACAGGAATAAGGAAGGGAGTTCCACAGGCGAGATGTGCGAGACATGAAGCTATTAGAGTAGAAGAGACGTCTACATCTAACAGTTTCAACGGTGAAGGGGTGGGAACGGGATGCCAGCCTCGTAGCACGTTTAAATTCATGAGGCCTAGGAACCAGCGAAAGCAGCTCCTCAATTCTCTTTAGTTCCTGTCTTTAAGCACAATGATGAAACTTTTGATTCCTCGAATTATTACCTAATGAGTTTTTACCTCTTTTTGGCAAGGTATTAGGAGTTCTACTCAACTTCAATTTGGTTAAGCATCTAACTTCACACGGCTTTCTTTCGGATAAACAATATGGCTTTCATTTCTCTAGCTCTACCGCCGATGTGTTAACTGTTATTTGCGAATTTGTCTATCAGGATTTAGATAAGAACAGCGCGGCTTGCGCAGTGGCTTTAGATATCTTGAAAGCGTTTAACAGTGTTTGGCTGTACTGGCTTCCTTCTGTAAAGTTCATTATTCTAAGGAAGTACTTGTGTTTTCGTCAAAATTATATTATCTCATCATTTTTAATGCCTGGTACTAATTAGTTGGTAACCACAAACATTATTTTATCCCTACACTTCTGTTTTGGCTATCCTCTACTTCTTTTCTGATGTACCTTACACTCAAAATTACCCTACATTAGATCTTTTGATGTGTGTAAAGTGTGATGTAGTGATACAAAAGGCGATTATCTCCCTTTGGCGAAGATGACGTTCCGTGATAGTCGATTAGTGACGTCACTGAATAGTGATGAAAGTGGCAGTTAGTCCTCTTGTTAGTCAACTACCAGAAGTCAAACTGAGCAGTTGCTTATTTTGGGGCCGTTGACCCGGGCTAAGGCGAAATGTCTCTTCCAGCACGCGGTGTCGCTTACAAGCCTATGGCGCCGTTTTCCTATGGAAATATATTTTCACCAGACGTAGAAAAAAAAATATTCCTGCTCGCAGTCCCCAGGTTGGGAAAAACCCAGATATCCCGGTTTACCGTTTATTTTCGGCTGATTATTTTTCGGGTATTCCAATGATAACGTCATAAACATAAGATGAATATTTTTAGATTTGATACCTTCCCGAGATAGTGAGTGTTTCTAAAATATCATCCGCATTTTGCATCTGTTCAACCTCTGAACGTTGTCGCTAAACATTGCGACAGAGCGGCACCCCAGCGGATTATCGATACGATTCACATGTGGAAAGAAAAGTCATAAATTTACATGTGGAAAGAAAAGTTATAAATTTACATGTGGGAAAATAAGTCATAAATTCACACGTGGGAAGATAAGTCATAAATTCACATGTGGAAAAAAGTCATAAATTCACATGTGGAAAGATGAGTCTTAAATTCACATGTGGAAAGATATGTCATAAATTTTCAGTAATGAAGAAAACAATTTCGTAATTGGTTTCCACGCTAAATCTGGGCTGAACCTTATTAAGATTTCATGCAATAAATTATATTTGAATAAGATGGATGGGCATTCTCCTCTGTTTAATTTCGTCTTCGTAGACGTTTAAATCGACGTTTCATTGATCGAAGCTTGCGCCATCATTTTGTCTAATTTTAATTAATTAACGAGAAACCGGATCAATGGGTTGGGCTTCATCCATTTATCTGCGTTTCACCGGGCACTTTTGTAATGCATGTGTGTTTGCACGTGCATGTGTGAGTGAGTGTGTTTGATATCAAGAAGAGCATTTAATACAGACATAATGAAAATCAAGAAGCCAATATGCTTAAAGCCTAAAATGTCTAATAAATGTATGGCGTCAGTTGTGACGTACGAGATCGAAATTTGGAAATTAACGAAGAAACGGAGAAAAATCAATAAAAAGATCCATGCGAGGAAGGAAGTCAGTATGTATCATGAAAAAGACAACGGTAAAAGATATTTTACATGATTAAACCACAGAAACGGAGGTGAGCGGAACACACCAAGAAGAAAGGTTATCACATGGAGCAAAAGGTCGGTTGACTTGTGGCCGGTGAATATCAAACGCAGTATCAAGAGAACAAAGAGAATGTTGAGAGATGAGATCTGTTTGCTCGTAAAACAAGGCTGAGAACAGCATAATCGCAGTCGTAATGGAAGAACTTAGGAGATGATTTTATATATATATATATATATATATATATATATATTTTTCATCCACAGACAGACTGTTTCGCTGTTTCACAGCTCATCAGTGTGGCTAGACGTCCGGTTGCCTCTAGCTAGGATCGAAACCCGACTGAATTTGCGTCCGTTGGAACTTCTACCAGCAAGGTGAAGGTGAATTTTAGTGTGCTTATTTTTAGATTTAGATAAACTCACAGTGACTGACAGTGACTCAATTCTGCAGAAGAGTCGCTTAAATAGTCACTGTTTATAAACTCACACTTCAAACCAAAGAGCTCAACCGAAATTAATTTTTCAGGAGCCAATATTTTTGTCATCCACAGACAGACTGTTTCGCTGTTTCACAGCTCATCAGTGTGGCTAGACGTCCAGTTGTCTCTAGCTAGGATCGAAACCCGACTGAATTTGCGTCAGTCGGAACTTCTACAAGTAAGCCGTCGGCGCACGGCAAGGATGAAGGTGAATTTTAGCGTATTTATTTTTAGATTTAGATAAACACACAGTGACTGACAGTGACTCAATTCTGCCGAAGAGTCGTGCAATATTAGCTTAAATAGTCACTGTTTACAAACTCACACCTCAAACCAAAGAGCTCAACCGAAATTAATTTTTCATGTGTGTGTGTGTGTGTGTGTTATTTTATGAAATCGATTAAATACGACGTCCGGCTCCCCACAGAATACCAGGATGTACACAAAGGAATTCTAACTAACATAGAGACACCACATAGCTTCTTGATAATGACTGCGAAAGTCGAAAATACTTGAAGAAAAATAACACGAGTTGCTTTCTCTGGTTTCCAGACTGCATGCATTTAAGTGAGCTACTAAGTTGGCATCTCGGTCCCACCCTTTCACTGTCGAAACGGTTAAATGTAACCGTCTCTTCTAATCAAGCAGTTTCTTATCTCGCACTTCCCGTCTGTGGAATTCTCTTCCTCTTACTTTCTTCCCCAATAACTATAATCTTATATTCAAGTGTAATGTCAATCGCTATCTTCTGATACCTTGATCTTGTTTCCTGCACTTCGCTTTATCCTCTCCCCAAGCACGCCTCTTTACTCTTGTTCTCTACCCTCTGTAATCCCTTGAAATACACAACACCTTATCCGGAAATTGTAAAAATATAATAAAAAAAAAATAACCGGACAGACCTTGTCGATTCTTTTTAATCAAAATAAAATTTGTTTGTATATATAAATATATATGAAATGGACAAGTCCGACAATTATTTTAAGACATTTTTTTATGTTTATACGTTCTTTTTTTTTAAGTAAATGCTCTGTTTATAATAAACAGTATTAACGACATTTACCGACCTGAATGTCCGAGAAATTTTCATAGAAAATATGCGTCCTCCGAGAGGAATCGAGCCTCTGTCCTATACGGAACCGTCATAAAGCCTGACCTGCCTTAACCGTTTCGGCCACAGAGGAGCGTTTCGGTTAGCAAGGTCGATTTTACTGTTTTTAAACTACAATTCTCCATTATTTTCTCTCGTACATTCATATCTGGATATATGAATATTCCTATATTCAGGCCAGTAAATGTCGTTAATACTGTTTATTATAAACAGAGCATTTACTTAAATATTTGCATCTATAAAATAAGGTTTAAACATAAAAAAATGTCTTAAAATAATTGTCGGACCATTTCATAATGTGTGACGTCATTTGTTTACATTTGGATACGCATCGAGCAGATATGAATTTACGAGAATAAACCATGGAGAATTGTAGTTTAAAACAGTAAAATCGACCTTGCTAACCGAAACGCTCCTCTGTGGCTAAATCGGCTAAATAACGGTTCCTTATATGATACAGGTTCGATTCCTGTCGGAGGACACATATTTTCTATGAAAATTTCTCGGACATTCAGGCCGGCAAATGCCGTTAATACTGTTTATTATAAACAGAGCATTTACTTAAATATTTGTATCTATAAAAAAATGAACGTATAAACATAAAAAATGTCTGCAAATATATATATATATATATATATATATATATATATATATATATATATATATATAGGTAAAATTAAATCCGTGGGTAAGTTATGCAAGTAGATCCTATTAATAGAAAATATTAAAACTAATGTACAAAAGAGAGCTCAAAATAATTTTTATTATAAGCCTATAAATGAATATATCATTGCAAATATTTCTCGCAAAAATAAGGCTTATGGCCACATCACGTTAGATCACCGGTTCTCGTTCGATCACCGAAGCCTGGTCTCTACCTAGATGGGTGACTACTTGGGAATATCAGGTGCCGTAAGCTTCGATGTATAGTTGGTACAATGGATAATGGCTCGGAATTGTTAATCAAGAGCCTTGTTCTATTCCAGTTTCGTTCGTTATATTCACTTACGCTCAAAAACCCTTCGGAAAGGTATGAATCTACTTCTTCTCCCCCCAGTTATGGATTAATTAGTAAGACCTGTATCACTAAAAACATTATTATCTCCCAAAAATAAACAAATTGCATACAGCATACTTAGAGTTAGGCATTAAATAAACCATAGAGGTTGATTTTTTTTAATCATTTCACCCTAAGAATGCCACTAATAGACAGTGGGTTCCAGGGTGTGTAAGTGAGAGAAAAGACTGAGTATAGGGAGGATTGAGGAAAGGACAAAAGTTGAACGGGATTCAAGAAGATATATGATGGCGATTGACGTTATATTTAAACTTTTGGAGATTGTACTTATCAGGGAAGCAAGTAAACGGAAGTGAGTTCCACAGGCGGGAAGCGCGGGGAAAGAAACTGTTGGAGTAGAAGTGGTGGTATCATTTATCTATTTCAACTGTAAATGTGTGGGACCTAAAAGCCAGTCTAGTAGCACAGTAAACTTCATGTAGTCGGAGCTTTTTTGATCTCCAGAGCAGTTACCATGAAAATATTTGTAGAAAAGACAGAGGTAAGCCACACCTCGTCGGTGAAAAATATGCCGCTAAACAAAAAAAAATCTAAAAAATAAGGTTTTCAGGACATGAAAAATCATGGCTCTCCACAATTTTATAGATCGGCTAGCTCTTAGCAGTTTTTCTTCCTTTGCTACCCATTTCCTGGCTCATAATGCATCCGAGTCATTTAAGCTGTCTTTTCTTGATTCTGAGTAATGCTCTTTCTGCTGCCATTTTCTTTAAGACTTCCTCGTTGCTTACATACTCCGTCCATAGAATTTTCAGTATCTTTCTGTAGAACCAAATTTCTGTTGCCTCTCTCCTCGGCTGTAAGGAAATTGTTCAATATTCGCCGCCATATTTGAGGATATATACCAAATAGCAATCCTGTGTTCTTTTCTCTGTTGCTAACGAAATTTAAAAGAGTTTTGGGGACAACCACCTAATGACTTCGTAGATGATATGAAAAAAATAGCAATTTATTACAAGTGTTGCTATTGATTTGGTTCTATAAAGCAATTAATGCGAATTCGTCTTAGACAAATAAAAATTAAAACGAATGAATCGCGGTTGGCTTTTAATAATTTTCCTGTTTCAGTCAGTTAAGCGTAAATAAGATATTTTTATACCTTTTTAAATCATTGGTACTCTTTTCCGATTCTTTTTCGAGAATTGCTTTCTCTCTCTCTCTATCTCTCTCTCTCTCTCTCTCACACACACACACACACACACATACACACTCTCTTTCTCTCTCTCTCTCTCTTTCTCTCCTTCTCGCATCAAGTTGTCCCTTGGGTTGCGTTTCTAATTACTTGTCGCTTCTCAGTGGTCATCCTGTTATTTTCTTTCCTTCTCTAACTTTGCGTGACTATCGCTAACGAAACGATGAACAGAAGAAAAGAGAAAACAGGCAGTCATTAATATTTATTCCTTTGCCTTGTTCTACGTTTATCATTTCTATAAACACTCTAGTAATATCAAATTCAGATAAATCAATACTAATGAATGATGATAAACGCTTGCTTATTCATGACTACAAAATAACTTTCCTTATTTTTTCTTTCCTTATCTATCTATCTATCTATCTATCTATCTATCTATCTATCTAGAATCTATCCATGCGTTCCAATTCGATTTCCTTTTATACAGACTGGATTTCTCTTCGCTCAGCTTTTGTTATTGTCCACAGGAGGCCGACAGTTGAA
>OZ038482.1:110877329-110952329 GCA_964036315.1 Acanthosepion esculentum | reverse complement strand
TTGTCTGTCTTAATGGGACACCCAGTGTGGATCGAACTCAAATACGACCGAATCGGTGTGTCTGCGAGATGAACCGGTTAACGTCATTCTATTGTAGTTGCCGAAATTTCTGAATATGAACGACAGTAAACAAAATCAAAATAAGATAAAAAAAGGAAAAGGAAAAGAAGCGCGCGAAAATGAAAGAAAAAGTGAAAGTGAAACTAAATCTAAAATGAAATAAAACGTCTCCATGTACGACAAATCTCAGTACATTAACTTTCTGCTTGATTCTGACGTCAGCAGCTATGCAAAAAGAGAACAAAAATCAATGTGGCTTTACGACGTCTTACAGTTCTTGTAAAGGTCCGACCGAAGAAAATGGCGCCTGTCAGTGTCTCGCAAGCTGTAAGCGAGGAAGAAGGAAGTACGGAAGGCAATACGAATAAAATGCAATTTATTCCGATGCTACAGGGAAATAAACGAGTTGGCATATAGACAACAAACTACGTTCGTTTCGTGCGAAAGAAAAAAGCTTCAAAAGGTATAATTATTCTTTATTCATTTGTTTTTAAATCTTTTTTTTTATTTTTTATCTGAGCTACATTCAATCCAAAAATTAGTTAATTGTATTTCTTGGAAATAATGGATAACAGTACGTAAGAAAAGAGAGGCGATAAATCGCTTCTTTACTGTGCAGCGGCAACTCCTTTGTTCCGAGACTTTTCTTTGAAAGAGTCGAAAATCAATAACAAGTAATCGATTCTGTAGTGGAAAGATATGTCCGTTTTAATCGGCGTTACTCTTTATTCCAGTGATAGAGACAACCACCTTGAAAACATGAAAAGTAATGCTTGCATTAATTCGTAACCATAAAATTCCCTTATTTTCGGATGTTTAATATATTCTTCATTACATGAGTTATTAGAAATAACATTGTGTTATGCATAATATGTTTTGTCCGTAGCGCTTGCATTATTTCCTAATCACCGACAATAACTTTCTTAATGATTTTCTAAAGTGAAATCATTTTAGTAAAATAATTAGTAATGCATTTACATTATAAAAACGAATACGTGCTGAAAAGTTCCAGATCCTTACTTAATCTGGCCAAATTACGAAACACCGTTGGGCTGTGTTCGTTGATATATACGCTCCCATAATAACTATACTCCGTCCTGTGACACATGTGTTAATTAATGTTTTTCAATGAATTTTTATTGTAAAATAATTAGCAATGAATTTACATTATAAACCGTTTGTGTTTGTGATGCTCGCATTAATTGCCGACCACCGATACGCATTTATGACCTGACTTTTAGCGTATTTCTTTTGAAAAAAAAACAAAAAAAAAACATCAGCAACATTATACATTAAAGTATTCAAAAAGTAATTACTATGAATTATGAGTCAACCAACCAAGGCAGCACTAACGTTGAATAGTAGGAAAACTGTATCTGGAATTAGTTTATTATCTCTTCTATTGGGGTGTTTTGAAAGTAATTTGCGTATATCATCGCTAGGAATCATGTGTCAACAAACCAAGGTACCATCGAGGTTGAATAGTAGGAAAATGCGTCTCAGATTAGTTTATACTCTCTTCTTTAAACGAATATGTCTGGAAAGTGTCTTGATCGCTAGTTCAGACACGGTGAATTCGCATCAAGGCTCATACAATATATCGCCATTCTTGGCAGATTTTCTGTTATCGCAATGTAGGATAGTCAGGGACAAGGATGATGGAGAGAAAAATAATATAGATGAATTTGGATAGATTGAAAAAATATTCTTTCAAAAAATATTCTTTAAAAAACATCTTATTTAAAAAATGTTGAAACTACCAGCGTTTCTCGTTTCGTGCACACGTGTAGAAGTTGCAACATCAACAAAACCCAGTCCGATAAAATCCTAAGGGATGAAACGAATGTAGTAAACATACATATATATAAATAAATATATATAAAATATAACACACACACACACACACACACACACACACACACACACACACACACACACACACACACACATATATATATATATATATATATATATATATATATATATATATATATATATTGAACAATAAAAAATTTAAATCTTCAGACACACTGGGTTGTATATTAATATTTCTTCGTTTTTACTATTATTTCATTTAGTTTAAATTCCTCGACTAGTTTCGGCCATCATGGCCATCATCAGGAGAAAAATAATTTTCTGCTTGCTGGTAGCAGTGAACTACAGAAATCCACATATGTATATATATATATATATATATATGTGTGTGTGTGTGTGTGTGTGTGTGTGTGTGTGTGTGAGTTGTGTGTGTGTGTGTGTGTGTGTGTGTGTGTGTGTGTGTGTGTGTGTTTAGAGTATTGTGGTAGCAGATCATTATTTAAACATATATTGTTAAATATAACAGACAATGAATGTCTCTTATGTCTGATCAATTTGTCGTTTATAAGAGTATCTCGGACACCTGCAAAGAAGGAATATACTTTCCACATGAGCATTTGTCTGAGAATTGAATGCAACATTCTACCATTTACAACAATCTTTTAACCAAGAATGCCATCATTTCATTTTTGCATCACGATGTTACAAGTGATGAAAAATGAGTTTTGCATGTCAGCGGAAATAAAAAACAAAACAAAAAACAAATAAGAAACAAGTGAAACCAGAACTCCATTCGCAAAGGTCTTTGCCTTCTGTCTGGTGGAATATGATATGCGTACGTTCTATTGGCATTAATACACTTGAGAAAGTTAGGAAGCCGTTTTGTTTTTTACGTTCTGTTCTATTTCTATACAGGCTGATAAAATGTCTCGTCACTGATATATCAAGATGGCTGACAGAGAAAAGAGTGAGAAAGCAAAAATCTGTTACGCTCATTGTCATCTATGACAGAATCCAGTCTTAAAAACCAATGTATAGATTAAAATCAGGTGGCACTTGGAGAACCTCTCAGTTCGGTCAACTATTCAATATCCTTATTCTGGTTATGGAAATGTTGATCTTAAGAATTAGGTCGGTTCGAAGTCTTTTCAGCACTCCTTGTACCATACAAAACCCTCCTGAGCGATCGTGTGTGAACAGATGTTGAAATCATCTTTCTATTTCTTTCTTTCTTATTTTATATATATATATATATATATATATATATATATATATATATATATATATATATATTTGGCTTTTCGTGATGGGGGTTTCTAATAATATATTTAGACGCGCTACACGAGACGCGTTCTGATTATAAATGTCGAAATATATAAATACTTGTTCCCGCCAATAAGCCCATATTTTCCCGCTTCCTTTACCTTTGCAAATGCAAATTTCTCTTCAGTTGCTAACGCTTTGATGTCTACCGTCACCGTTTCGTTATATTATTTTGACTTCACACCTCGTCTGATGACGTGTGCTTGATCTTCGGCTTCTCCCGGGGATCTGGTGAGCATCCTGTCTCACTGTTTTCATTCGTTGTTTAACAGCGGCTTTCCTTTCAAAACTAAAGCAATTACTAAGGAATTTGTAAATCTTTTGTGTCTTTTATTCGTCTGCCTCTAAGATTACATTTTTTTTTTTCATTCATCGTTCTCTTTTCTGACACTGTTTCCTGGTTCTTTTTCTTCACTTCCCCCGTTTCTAGTTTTCCTTATACCTTCATTTACACAGAGATTCTTCTTCTTTTTCTTCTTTAGTTCATTAAGAAGCGATTTTCTCTTCTACGGTTTAGTCGTTTATTAAGACGAGGTTATCTCTATTCATTGAATTTTTCTTCACTGTTTCATCTTACTCCTATTATTGGCATTAACAATATATTTAATCTTCTATTCTTCTTCTTCCTCTTCTTCAGATGCTGTTTAGGTATTTTCTGAGTTTCAGGCATGGTTAGTCTTGCAGAGCAACCAGTCTAAGTGAAGGACAAATTTGGAGTGGCACACTTCTAAGAGAACGTTTTCAGTCATTTATTCGTTTTCTACGGCTTTGCAGATGTTTTTTAACACCAGAAAACACTTCCAAATTGTTTGACTTTTTGGTGGAAATAATAATGGTTTTGTGATACAATTCTTACTAATTGAAAATTGGTTTCATACCTTTCCCAGGGGTATTTGCGCGTAACTAAACCTAACGAAAGGAACTTGAACTGGAACTCGACTCTCCGGTGAATAATAATTCCGAGCCATTATCCATTACACCAGGCGTGTACTGATCAAGCTCGACGTTGCTTCACTGCGGTGATCGTACGGGAAGCCGTGTTTCAGCGTAATTTGGCCGTAGGTCCGTCTAAGAGAGAAAAAAAAACGAATTTCCAACCCGTAGAGAAGACAACGAGGAACTACTCGACTATCTTTCCCAAGAGGAAAATCTGTAGAGAAAGATGGTCGCCATAGTTCGAAATGGACATGACATTATGATAACATATCGTGTCTCTTAGAAAATTATTCTGCTGTAGAAACGCATTGGAAATCTGTAAAAAAAACTATTAAGAGTATTGTTAATGATTAAGAATTAATATACACTAATTATTAATTAGTAGTTTATTATATGTTTATTTGATTTGATTTGTGTGTTTAACGGCATATCAACTCCTTATGGGTCATTTAAGGCCGAAATTTAATTTCCTTGCGAGATATGAAGTAATAAAAATATAATATATGTTATTCTGGTTTCACAATTGAATACATGGTAAATGATACTCAGCTTTTGTGCATATAAATGTTTGTATGGACATAATTACTAGAGGCGGTGTCATTTGTGTTTTATGTTGTAGTTTTGTTGAAGTTATATTATGGAATACAGTTTGATTTAAGAAATTGTAGGATATTATACGGATTAACGTTATGAAAATGTTCTTTCATATTGGTTGATTGGCAGTATTTTAAACTGATTTGGATGAAGTCGCTACAATTTATTAGTATGCGCGTATTGTTGGTAATTTTACTACAGATATATATTGTTGGTAATTCGTAAACTTGGGTTTCAAAGAACAATTATCACGAAATTGTATATACGGGGTGTCCGTAAAGTTCGTGTGCTCTTTAAAAAAACTATAACTTTATTTGTACTTGCGACAGAAATAATTTGTAAAAAGGATTAGAAAGAAGTAAATCTATATTTTTTAAGGGTTTATTGAAATTTTATTTAAGTTTCCACATGTCCTCCATCATTAGCAATTCAAATGGTAATACGATTTTGCAGTCCACGGAAAACATTTGCCAACTGATTTACAGTAATGCTTGAAATCCCGTTAGTTATTTTAGCTATACTTAAAACTAGGTACATTAAACTTTATAACATTTTTATAGATTATTTCTATCGCAAATACAAATAAATATATAATTTTTTTAAAGTGCATACGAACTTTATGGACAGCCTGTATGAAAAATGCACTGAAGCTAGGTTATGTCGGTGGGAATGTGACCGTTGCCGATTATTTTAGTGCATGAACTCGACTCCTCTGTTGAATCAATTCGGACGTTATACGTCATCCCCTGGATTCTTGCGAATATCTATGTATAATTATCTTGATAAGCACGATTTATTATAAATTTAATTCGCTTATTGGCGTCGAATAATGCTTCAGTTTCTTTCTAACATCAGAATATTCCATTAGGAAGAAAGACATATTCAGTTGCGTGACCAATAAATATATAGCGACACCTTCTTTTTTGTATTATATAATGAAGATAATTTTACTCGGAGGGCAGATTAATTGATTTTGATGTATCAGTTTAGCGACATATCAACTCCTTATGCATTATTTAATACCAAAATTTAATTTTCTTGGGAGCTTGGAAGTAATAAAAATGTTATTCTACTTTCACAATTGAATACATGGTAGATGATACTCAGCTTTTGTGTGAACATAATTACTAGAGGCGGTGTTATGTGTTTTTTATGTTGTAGTTTTGTTGAAGTTATATTATTGAATACAGTTTGATTTAAGGAATTGTAGGATATTATACGGATTAACGTTATGAAAATGTTCTTTCATATTGGTTTTTTGGTAGTATTTTAAACTGATTTGGATGAAGTCGCTACAATTTATTAGTATGCGCGTATTGTTGGTAATTTTACTATAAATATGTATTATTGGAATTTTTTATATACAAATATATTGCTGGTATTTCGAGTAATGCTTCATTTTTTTTTCCTAACACCAGAATATTCCATTAGTAAGGAAGATGGATAACGTTGCTCGACTAATAAATATATGCGGTTACTTTCTTTTTTATATTATATAATGAAGATAATTTTACTCATAGGGTAGATTAATTGAGTTTGATTTGTCTTTTTAGCAACATATCAAATCCTTATGGATCAGTTAATGTCGAAATTTAATTTCTTGGGAGCTTAGAAGTTATAAAAATGTTATTTTGCTTTCACAATTGTATCCATGGTAGATGATACTCAGGTTTCGTGCCTGTACATGTTTTGGGGGACATGATTACTAGAGGGGGTGGATTGTGTGTTTTATGAGATAAGTTATATCTAGGAATATAGTTTGTTTTAAGAAATTTTAGGATATCATATGGATTAATGACATGAAAGTATTCCTTCAATGATGTATTGTTGGTCATTTTACTATAAATAGGTATTGTTGGTAATTTTTTATACATAAAATGCTGGTATGTTTACTATAAAAATATATTTTTATACTTCTGTAGGGTTAATATTTTGTTGTTTATTTCGATGCCCACTATTTGTCCATAGCTGGGATACTAACAGGAACTACCACCCTGGGCCAGGGTGGACCTGGGAACAACAGCAATGAAGAGGTGGTTCCACGTTCCTCAAAACCTCCAATCTTTCTATCAGAAGCATTGCTGCTGGAAGTAGTTTATCGTCATACCCAGGCCTATGTTACATGATTAATTAACCAGCAAGCGTACATACATTTACTGACCATCTCATCATAAATAAGCAATTATTGATACGATTTATTATTCTTATTTCTTTTGGATCTTAATTTTCCCCGAAAACAAAGACTGAAAGATCAGATTGACCGCAGACAATGTGAATGTTAAAGATTTAACCCGAATAGAGATCTAGGCATCAAGTATTGATTTCCGAATCAGGTTACACAAGAGTCGATGTTTTCATCGATGCAGCCTCGACCTGTTCCCTCAATTGATTTTTTTTTTCTGTTAGATCCGACATAACCTAATTTCAAAGCAGTCAGTCCATTTTACGAAAACCTCGAAGCAAAGTGAGATAAATGACTACACCGTAAATCAAGGAATAAAATTTTTGTTTCGACCTGAAATTTAAAACTTTCTTTTATTTCCACCCCGGAATTCAGTTGATAATCCTGGAAATTCATTCCTTTTTCGGTCACATAGAAAATTATTTCACCTGAAACAAATAATCGGGAACTTCATTATTCCGAAACAAAGAACACGGGAAATAAATCAACCAGCATCAAATAAAATTAATTAAGAAGCTAAAAGCAGGATGATGTTTACCAACTTTCAGAGTAAATATATGATATACTAATTCTGTTTTATAGTTGCCTCATTTTCGTGTTTTCATTCGCTTATTGGCAACACGTCAATGATTATGTTTATATACAGGATGTAATGGTTAAATTATCGCCATTTTTTATATTTAATTTCGCGCATGCGCGTTGTTTTTTATTTATTTTGTCGTCTGCAAATGTATAGTATGGTCAGTTGGGCACCGTCTGTGAGTAAAAGAGCACCATGACGCAATTTATTCTGCCAGGAATTTGGAAACGGCATGCTGTACTGCTTGGCATTTGTGCCGCACCCTCCCTTATGAACATTTCAGAGTGTTTGGGTGTCAATCTCGGAACAGTGCAGAGGATTCGGAAAGAGTTGGATGAGTCTAATGCTGATTACGAAGGTGTTTGGCGTGATCACTGGTGATGGCGACGTTATGCCTCTGTTCATCTTCCAGCAGGGCCTCACACTCAACACGGAATTCCTACGTCAAGTGCTTTGATGAGGAAGTGCTCTCCTGGGACAGGATGGTGGTTGCTGAAAGATATTATGTCTGGTAACAGGACTTTGCCACACAAGCAGAAAAACCATGTCATGGCTGTCAGACAATTTCTGCGACCACATTACCCCTTACATCTGGCTACCTAACTCCCCAGAGTGCAACCTCCTTTATTATTATGTTTGAAATCGGTTGAGCGAGAGACCAACAAAACTCCTTGTAGCACCAAAGATGAACTGAAGGCAAGGATTATAGCAGCAATCACCCAATTAAAACAAGGAGGCCGTTCAGATGAGATGCAGGAGATTCCGAGATCGTGCTTGAAGGTAATGGCGATTTTATTGAATAAATTTACTCTTTAGTATTTCAAGATATTTTTGTGTAATTTTGGTAAATATATATGTTAAAATGAGATGTCAGAGCTATTTTGATTTTTGCGTCTTTTAGACGACAATTTATTCATCGCACTCTATATTCTTGCCGGTTAGGCTGTGCTCGGAATAGTTTCGCCCAACGCTGCCAATTGCTACATAACCAAAATATTCAGCTATAAACTCGGGACATGTTTTTAAATAGCCTCGGTTTTTATATGGATGTCATGCAAGACACCATATTCGTTCAGAAACATCTAAACTATAGGACTGCTTCTTCAGATCAGTGATTAAAAAATACAACTTGTAGGTTTTAGCGAGACTCGTCCTTCTTCGAACTGCGGAGATAGATACGACAGAATTACGAACAAAGGAGCGTACCAGATGACAGAGGCTATATCACTTGAGGTTTTGCAACAACAGAAAGACCTGAAATTGATATGTAATATAAATCGAAAAGGAAATAAGGACATAATCAAAATGTTGACTTGCAACACTACTTCCAACAAAAGGTTAAAAAGGAAACCCCCGTCAGTACTAGAAAGAGCTATAAGAGTTACAGGAATTAAGAAGATTAGTTCCCTAAAAAATTATTTTAATAGAAATATTTTACACTATCTACATTATTCGGACTATTGTCCTCATCTTTGTTGCCACATTTATCACAACGTTTCGGCCGTTGTACGCTCCGACCTTCTTCAGTTCGTTGGAACGTTGAACTGAACCCTTCATTTCGCTTGCTGGGGTAGACTGTTCTAGTTCTACGTGCTATCTCTAATGGATGTCAGTTATCAGTTATCAGTTATCTCCTGTTAATTCACCTTATCGCATGTTAATTTACACAGTGGATAAAGGCGTTGGTTAGATCCAGTGACAGGACCCAAAGAGGATGAGTTCAATACCCAGTTAAGGCAGTGGATAACTTGGAGAGGGGAAATGTAATATCAATCGCTATTTTCTGTCTTCTTGAACCCTGTTCCTTTTTTTTTCTTTTATTAAATCCCCCGCACTTATCTAACGGTGAGTATGCTAAGAAGATATCGTGTGGTTTTGAGCGGTACGGGTCTTTCAAGTTAGGTTTCGAAATGTGTACGGCCAGACATTCCAAATCACAGAGAACAGATACGAAATAGGGAAAGAGCACGAACCTTGCTGCTCAGATCGAAGATTAAATGTCCGGCTGACAGCGGAAGAATTTAATATGGACAGGGAAACAGCACGACAGATTTTAAAACATGATTTGGAAAGAATAAGAATAATAAAAATTCCTCAAAGATGGTTCCTTAAAACTTCACTGATGAGCAAACGTAATGTCGGCTTCACAATTCTGAATAATGCAGAGATGTTCAGATGGTCATTATCGGTTATGTAACGTAGTGTTTTCAAGCCTTCACGGTAAACAAAATGCCGACATGCAGTGGGAAACAAAGAATTCACATCGGCCGAATAAAGCACGCAAGTTCAACATAAGCGATTTTTTCCCATTCAAAAATATCCTAAAATGACAAAGATTTGCTGACACCCCTGACACCCAGGCAATCAGTCAGTCAATCGCTTGGGCGATCATGTATCTTTCGATACATGACTGACGATGCAGTTTTTTTTTCCTGCAGTAGGTTACCATTTCTTTCTGGTTGCCAGCCAGAGCTAAAGAACTCAATCTGTTCTGATATTCAACCCATGGCTGGGAGAAGAGATGGATTCATACCTTTCCGAAGGGTATTTGTGCGCAAGTGAATCTAACGAACTCGACTGGAATTCGAACACGGCTCTCCGCGTTTTCTCTTCGATTGCCATTACACCACAACGCACATCCAGAAATACGTTATTATATTACTGAAAATGGTTCCTGAAAAGTAGTTTCATGAATGTTTGAAAATACATAGCTTCACAAGGGGTGAAGATAAGAACAGCCAAGGTAAGGTAACTCCTGAAATGATCGTTGGTAAACGTTATTTTTATTTTCCTGTTTTTCAACCTTTCTGGAAAACGTCTAATATTAACATTATCATTACTAGTATTACATGAATGTCATTTATCCCGTATCCCCTTGGCACACTGAAAAAGTGTTGTTACGCGAGATCATTTAGTAGGAAGAACTTTGATCTCCAGTTTTATTAGACGTATTTACTCACCTTTCCACATTAGTAATACATGTCATAAAGTTGTCGTATTGATGTAGAGAAAACAGACTTTTCAGAAAAGATAATTAGTCTTTTTTATCGCAGACAGATTTCAAGACAAATCCCTGACTGCACACGATTCCAGGCAATAGTAGACAGGTTGTTTTGCAGAGAGCCAGTCACCTAAAAATATTTCCTAACTTCAGCGTAGTCTTGCAGACGGCTGCAATTGTTACATTATTTATTGTATGCTCCTTTGCATCATTTCATTATTTATTGTATGCTCCCTTGCATCATTTCATTATTTATTGTATGCTCCCTTGCATCACTTCACAATTTATTGTATGCTCACTTGCATTATTTCATTATTTATTGAATGCTCCTTTGCATTATTTCATTATTTATTGTATACTCCCTTGCATCATTTTATTATTTATTGTATATTCTCTTACATTATTTCATTGTTTATTGTATGATCCCTTACATTATTTCATTATTTATTGCATGCTCCCTTGCATCATTTCATTATTTATTGTATGCTCCCTTGCATCACTTCACAATTTATTGTATGCTCCCTTGCATTATTTCATTATTTATTGTATGCTCCCTTGCATTATAGCTTATTATATACTCACCGTTATGAAACTTGATTCTCTTCCCATTTATGCATCTTTTCTCTCCCCCTACCATTTCTCTCTCTTTCCCCCTATCCCCCCTCTCTCCTTTCTCTCTCTCTCTCTCTCTCTGTCTCATTCTTCTTTTCCTTCGATCGCAGGCAAGATTTATCTCTCTTCATATTTGTATTTATCGTGTTCTTTCAATGATTTTAACATGGTGAAATTCGAAACGAGAGTTGAACTATCGACATGAGCGAACAACACTGACTTGTCTCGTACTCCTAGAGTTTCTCTTCGTGCAATGAGGAGGTACTGTTTGAGGTACAGTTATCCCTGTCACCATAAAATAAATACACATGGCAAATTTGGCCCGTCACAGTTGTACAGTACGAGGGTCGGCTGGGAAGTTCATAAGCCGACTAAGATATAAATGTAAGGCGACACACCAGTTGGTCGACTAAAAGACATGCAAGTGTACTAGAATACAACAGCTGGCCAACTAGCTGTTGTAGTCTACAAGGTAACCAAAAAAGTTCTGTCCGTTTTTTGATTAGTCATTGAATGAAGTTGAAATATATACGAAATGCGTGTAGCAATTGTTTTCAAATTCGGATAGCCGGAAGTAGGAACATCAGACGTTATAAAAAACACGCGCACCGTGCCCAGCCATCAATTATAAGCCGGAAAGCTGTGAGAAGAATGTAAGTGTCTATAGATCTCGTTCGGGGCTGTTTGCTTTACGACTTCAAAGTGGGCTTATCAGCAGCTGCATCAAGTCGCCGCATATGTCAAGCGTTTGGGGATAGTGCTGTGGATGAACGTACTGCAAGGCGTTGGTTTCGAAAATTCAAGTCGGGAGATTTGTCTCTCAATGATGAGACTCGCAGTGGACAACCACAGGTCTTGAATGACGGAGTCCTGAAGGCGGCCATTGAAGAGGACAGTAGTCTAATGTGTGGTGAACTTGCATAATCATCTTCGTGTGAAATCCTTCACCAATGAAGCAGACTTGTGCAAAGCCCTCACGGACTTCTTTGAGTCAAAACCCCCCGAGTTCTACCGCAAGGGCATTGAACAGCTGGAGACACGTTGGCAGAAGGTTCTGGATGCCGATGGCGATTACTTCGCAGACTAAATATAAGTTACACATACTATGAAGCGTTTTCTTTTTTTTCCTTTAAAAACGGACATAACTTTTTTGGCTACCTTGTATTACATTAACATGTCTTGTAGTTTACCAACTGATGTGGCCCCCTTACATTTATATCTTGGTCAGCCTATGTACTTTCCAGCCGACCTTCGTAGGTAGTGTAGTGAATAAGAGTTGGTAAGACAAGATTGTTAATTAACATCAAATACAATCATCTAAATTCGAGATATTATTTTTTTAAAGCGTTTCAACCCAAGCAAGGCGGGAAGCCACTAGCACGCAAGGGATTACAGCGAGTTAGAGCGAGAGCAAATAGGAGTGATAGATGAAAGGATGAAGAGAAGGATAAGGGATAGATCAAGGCATCTCGAGACGTCGATTGACATTACATTTGAAAAGTTGGAGATTATAGCTATCAGAGAAACAGGAACAGGGGAGGGAGTTCCACAGGCGAGAGGTGCGAGACATGAAGCCACTGAAGCAGAAGAGACGGCCACATTCAACAGCTTCGACTTTGAAAGCGTGAAAGCGAGACGACAGCCCAGTCGAACGCCCAAATTCATGACGTCTGGGAACCAGCGAAAGCAGCCCATCGGAGAATGCACCTGCAAAAAAGACAGAGAGAAGCGACGGCACGTCTGTGAGAGAGCGACTGCAGATGATGTGCCGGACCAGGGCCAATCACACTGCACATCCGTCTCTGGATTCCACCAAGGACCTTGAGACAAACAGAAGGGGCTCCAGACCATATATGGCAGCAACACTCCACGCAAGGGCGAACGGGCGACCTGTTGAACGTTCTTTGCATAAGTTCGTAAAAGTCGTATGAGACGATTCCAAATAGAGAGGAGAAAGATTGTACAGCTCCAGTTTCCACAGTTCGGACGGTCTTTCTGCTTGTCGGGAAAAGATAACATTCAGCAACCTAATTTTCACCCACTCTCGAAAACGGACTACTGTCCTAAAAAAAAGAAAGAATAGGTAGCATTGCAGGTTTCTGTTAAGGAACAAGGACAGAAAAAATAATTCTTTCTTTGTAAAAACTCACGCAAATTATTGAGAAACTGTCGAACATTAATTGGAATCTTTACAAGTGCAGAAATGTTCATCGAGTAGTTACAGTGTCCGCTGGCGACTCCATCTAGCGGCTAAACACACCAATCGATTTGCAGACCTGCCGACAGATCGATTGTTCTAATGGAGCAAGATTTGTTTTAATGTAGTTGTTATTAATACGCTCCGGATCGATACACATTATCTCGCTTCGTCGGACATATCCGATGATACACAATATAGGTTTGCTAATTTCTGCCGAGTGCACTTTTCACACACATACACGCGTTTAGATGCTTTTCAGGCAATTGCAAATCGCAATCTATCGCAAACCCCCTAACTCGAAGGCCTAATATCATATATATATATATTGCTAAGAAAAAATAAATAAAATTTATTTCTTATAGGCATTATGAAAAAAAATAAAAGAGATAAAAACAAGTAAAGCGAGTAAAAGTAATTTTGAAATAAATTATTATTATGTTCCCAGTCGACCCTGATGAGCTTGGGAACGAAACCGGTTGGACTGTCTTGTTTGTGTTTTCATCTCTTATTTTTTATTTTTTTATTTATTTTGTTTATATATTATTTATTTTTTATATTTTTTATTGTCATAATGCCTATAAGAAATAAATTTTATTTTTTCTTAGCAATATTACGGTTTTGTACCTCCAACAATTTATATATATATATATATATATATATATATATATATATATATATATATATATATATATATATATATATATATATATATATATATATATATATATATATATATATATTACCTCAAACATTATTATAGTCAATCAATTAATGACACAGACACAAACACACACACCCACATAATATGAAGAAATATAGTCTTAAAGTGTGCTATATTTATGGGATAAAGTGCTCAATATCAGAGATAGAGCGTGTGTAAATGTAAAAGTGAACATAGAAGTCAACACTTAGAGGCGACAGTCTGTTTCATGCTAGATGCAATCGTCAGGCCACCTATAGCCGAGAAAAATAACACCACTCGTGGCCTGACGATTGCATCTAGTATGAAACAGACTGTCGCCTCTAAGTGTTGACTTCTATGTTCACTTTTATATATATATATATATATATATATATATATATATATATATATATATATATACGTGTGTGTATGCCTGTGGCTTTAGTCATTGTTTGTCTGCAACGCCTTTCATAAAACCGTCCATGAATATAATGGCGATCCCTATTCTCTGCTGCAAATCGTCCTATTTTCTTTTTTCTCGCTGTTTGTTTCTTCTTTTGCCTTATGCGTTTACTGTCCAGCGGCCACCATTCAAATAACCTTTCATTCAATCTTTTATATTTTTCTTCTTTCTGATCCGCCCACGTCCATTTTTCACTGCTTAACCGTTATTTTTATATATCTTCTTTTCTTCTGCTTTCTGATCCATACTGACCTTTTGAGATCCCTTAGAATTCCGCTGCTGGCATTACCCTTTGCCTTTTTAGCTATATATATATATATATATATGTGTGTGTGTGTGTGTGTGTGTGTGTGTGTGTGTGTGTGTGTGTGTGTGTGTGGATATTGGCTTGGATTGAGGAATCGGAGAGCCGAGTTCGAATTCCAGTCGAATCCATTACATTCCCTTACGTGCTAATACCCTTGTGAAATGTGTGAATCTTCTTCTTCTCCCCCCAGCTATGGGTAAATAGCAGGACAGACTGGGTTCTATAGCCTTGGTCGGCAACTGGTCTAGGAGAAGGACACCTCTGAATTCAAACCCGGAGTGGAGTCCCAAAGGCGGATGGACGGCACTATGCTACCTTCCGGCAACTCCTGCAGTCGCGTTGGTACCAAACTGTATTGGCTAATCCTCTCCTTTGGACTCTTCTAGCAAAGCCAAGACGGGGAACTAGACGTCTGGGCAGCCTAATTCTCCATATACCCCCCCAGGCTCGTAGCGCAACGCGCTACTCCATTGTCTCTCGAGACGGACGGATGCCAACGATATATATTTATATATATATATATATACATATATATATATGTGTGTGTGTGTGTGAATGTATTACAGTAAGGTACACCCTGGACAAGTCTAGGTAGAGGGTTAGAGTGTAAGAAGTGCAGTTTATGCGGATAGGTGGGGAAGACAACGGTTAACCCTAGACTTGAACAGGTTAAGTTTGTAGGGATCGGGGAAGCATTCTCTTGGGAGTCTGTTCCAAAGAACAGTGGTACCCGAGAAGAAGCTGCTTAATTGACAGTAACACTTTCTTCTCGCCAATAGGATACGGTACGAATGATTTTACATATATATACATATATACATATATATATTATATATGACTATTTAAGCTAATTTAGCATGACTCCTCTTCAAGATGGCGATTGACATTACACTTGAATATATGAAGATTATATTTATTGGGGAAGCAAGCAAGAGGAAGAGAATTCCACAGACGGGAAGTGCGAGATAAGAAACTGTTTGACTAGAAGAGATGGTTACATTTAACCCTTTCGACAATGATGCCAACCTAGTAGCTCACTTAAATTCATGCAGTCTGGAAACCAGAGAAAGCAACTCGTCGTGTTATTTTTCTTCAAGTATTTTCGACTTTCGCAGTCATTATCAAGAAGTTATGTGGTGTCTGTGTGTTAGTTAGAATTCCTTTGTGTACATCCTGGTATTCTGTGGTATTTAATCGATTTCATAAAATAACACACACACACACACACACACACACACACACACACACACACACACACACACACACACACACACACACGAAAAATTAATTTCGGTTGATCTCTTTGGTTTGAGGTGTGAGTTTGTAAACAGTGACTATTTAAGCTAATATTGCACGACTCTTCGGCAGAATTGAGTCACTGTCAGTCACTGTGTGTTTATCTAAATCTAAAAATAAACACGCTAAAATTCACCTTCACCTTACTGGTAGAAGTTCTGACTGACGCAAATTCAGTCGGGTTTCGATCCTAGCTAGAGGCAACCGGACGTCTAGCCACACTGATGAGCTGCGAAACAGTCTGTCTGTGGATGACAAATATATATATATATATCTGTGTGTGTGTGTGTGAGAGAGAGAGAGAGAAATCTGACATATTGTATTGTTAATTTATTTGTTTAAACGTTATTTTTGATGGGTACTCATATTCGAATAGAAGCTCTATATTTTATTTAAACACTATTTTTTTCGTCCAACTACATCTACTGACATATATTCGAGATATCTCGTCAGAAAAATATGCGTCCTCCGGCATGATTCGAACCTGCATCCTTTATGTGGTACAGTCAATGGATCTGACGTGCCTAAACGCTCAGCTACGTTTTTTGTCTCTTCAGTCTTGTTTACGGATGAGGCAACTTTTGGGAAAGATGAAATAACAAATTTTCACAACCAATATTTGTAGGTGGATCGGAATCCCTATGGTAAAATACAGGCTATACACCAGCATCAGTTTACGGTTAATCTATGGTCTGCAATTGTAGGTTACTGCTTGGTAAGTCTGTATGTTCTATGAGTACGTCTTACGGGAGCTGTTTACAGGGACTTTATTTCGAACACACTTCTAAACCTAATAGAGGATGTACACCTGCTAATACGAAGATGCATGTGGTTCATCCATGATGGGGCTCCAGAATATATATATTTAACAAATGCTATATTTATGCGTTAAAGTGCTCAATAACAGAGATAGAGCGTATAAAGTGGACATTGAAGTCAACACCCAAAGGCGGCAGTCTGTTTCATGCTAAACGCAATCGTCAGGCCATGGTCTACTGATTGCATTTAACATGAAACAGACTATCAACTCTGAGTGTTGACTTCAATGTTCACTTTATATATATATATATATATATATATATATATATATATATATATATATATATATATATATATATATATATATATATATATATATATATATAATTTTTATATGTATTATTTATATATTTTTCTATGCGCGTACTTATTAGAAAGCGCTCAATATCAGCGATAGAGCTAACATATGTTTGTCTAACGATCGCAAAGGCGTGAATTCCAGTGTCGCAAACTCACATCAATCCAATGTTTCATTAAATAATATAGATAAGTGTTGTCTATATATTTTATGTAAGTTTTTTTCATATAGTCTGATAATCTTAATAACATTATCATTAAACAATAAAAGAAAATCACAATATTGATACATACTTTTTTTTTCTTTTTTTTTTTTTTTAATCCAATCTAAGCTTTCGGCTTACATAAGCCATTATCAAAGATGACAATTACACAATATATTTATGCAATACACGAACAAGAAATTGATGATAGTATTATTTGTTTACATGGATGATTTCCAAGCAACGATAAACACGTGCATATAAAACGCTGAAAGCGAAAATCGCACAACAGCTCATGACGTCACACATGACCACGCGAGAGTGAATCCGATGAGTATTGAGTATGGAAAGCCGTTGGTATGAACCAATGACTTCTGTTAATAATTATAGGCATTTAAGGATATTTTTGGAGATTTCATAGATTATTTTGTTCAGGTTAGGTTTCAACTGTTTTATGTATATAGCTTCAAGAATTTTTAGTTTTTGTTTATTGTTTTCATGTTTAAGTATAGTTGTGTTTTCGACGAGGATTTTCCGGAATTGTGTATGCGGCCAGGCATGTTGTTTTAAATGCCTAAAAATGTTAGAGTTATCATTCAAATGTAGTGTCAAATACACACAATATATATATATATATATATATATATATATATATATATGCATAAACTATACGAATATTTATGGTGTAGTTTTTTTTATGTTAATTACCTTAGTCTGACACTAGGACATAATAGCTTGGTTCCAATCAAATAAGGGATAACGATTGCAAAATATGTACAATGGTCTGAAATTAATTCTTGCGAAAACTGGAAGGAATATTTTTATATCTGTACGAAGTGGTGCTGAAATATTCTCAACCTGACTAAGTAGAGATTATGAAAATAAACATCTGATGTATGTTCTTTGGACAGACTAGGAGTAGAAAAAGCGATGCTTTAAAATTTTGGAACGAATTATGGGGAAAAATATCTAAGAAACTGGAAAATTTCATAAGCTACAAATTAAAGTGATGATATATAAATGTAATATCAATCCTCTTATATGACAGTCAAGGTTGGACAATCACCACACAGATGAAGAGAAAACTGGACTCGAAAGAGATTTGGTTCTACAGAAGGATGCTGAGAATACCTTAGACGGAGTGCATAAGCAACGAAGAAGTCTATGAAAACAGAAATTAAAAGAACATCTACGCCCAGAATCAGAAAGAGACATGAACTTTCTAGGACAAAAAATGAGGAAGTTGGGTTTGGAGAATTTGACACTCACAGGACATAACGATGACACGAGCAATAAGGGGTGGGCATCTACCTGATGAACTTGTGCTAATGGATGGCCGAACGGAGTTGGGGGCTAGCAAAAAGATAAACATCACTAAGATCTACAATGGATAGTTAGTTGTGGACAGCCATGACTGCTATCAACCCTTTAGGAACACGTCAGGTAAAAAACGTTCCTTGTTTTTCAATAATCCACTAAACTCAAATTCTGTTTCTGTATCTGGGAAATCATTTTGTTGAATGGGGGTACGGCATCCAGGATTTGCTACGTATGTTTCCGAATTTATTGATGTTACTTAAGTCTTAGTAAATTTCTGTAGCGATGCACTCTCAGAATACTCATTAAGAATATCTTGTATAGTTGTAGGGTCAAAAGTGTTTACTTCTGCTAGGCACATGAATGTATTAGAGTAATAACAAATTAATTACTACAGAATTAGTACATTAATTGCGTTTTTATACAGGGTGTCCATAAAGTTTGTGTTCACTTTAAAAAATTTATAACTTTATTTGTATTTACGATAGAAATAATCTGTAAAAAATGTTATAAAGTTTAATGTACCTAGTTTTAAGTATAGCTAAAATAACTAATGTGATTTCAGGCATTACTGTAAATCAGTTGGCGAATGTTTTCCGTGAACTGCAAAATCGTATTTGTATTGGTAATGATGGAGGACATGTGGAAACTTTAAAAAAATTTCAATAAAACCTTAAAATATATAGATTTACTTCTTTCTAATCCTTTTTACATATTATTTCTATCGCAGATAAGAAATAAAGTTAACAAATTTTTTAAAGTGCACACGAATTTTATGGACACCGTGTATATCTTATGCGAAATAAGCGTTGAAATTCTACTGCTCCTGTTTGGCTTTTTCATTTTTGCAAAATTGCTTCAATTGAATAGCATCCAAAATAGCCATGCACAAAAGCGACTGTATTATTTTTATCTGAATAAAGACGCAATGAAGATTGATTGCTTCTCGTTGACCAATAATTATTGCTGGAATCCCAAGGAATTTGTCGATACAAAAAAAAAAAAACACCCAAAACCTAAAACATGAAAATCATATGATAAACCTGCTTGTGTTTGACTCTTCAATTTGGTAGCGCATATTTTACGTCCTGGTGTTACATCCAATAAACAATTAAGCATTCCTATTTTTGAAAGAAAGAAAGAAAAAAAAAGAAAGAAAGAAGGAAAGAAAGAAAGAAGGAAAGAAAGAAAAAAGGAAAGAAAGAAAGAAAAAAGGAAAGAAAGAAAGAAAGAAGGAAAAAAGGAAAGAAGGAAAGAAAGAAAGAAAGAAAGAAAGAAAGAAAGAAGGAAAGAAGGAAAGAAAGAAAGAAAGATAGAAGGAAAGAAAGAAAGAAAGAAGGAAAAAAGGAAAGAAGGAAAGAAAGAAAGACAGAAAGAACGAAAGAAAGAAAGAACGAAAGAAAGAAGGAAAGACAGAAGGAAAGAAAGAAAGAAAGAAAGAAAGAAAGAAATAAAATAAAATAAAATAAAATAAATGTTTGCACTACCATTGAAACAATAATCTCTTTAAAAAAAAAAAAAGAAACACGATAGGATTCCAATATTGGTTACTACCAACACCCCTCTCCAAATGACAACAGTCAGGCGGCAGTCAGAAAAATGTATTTTAGGGGGCGACGACTTTGTATTAAAACTAAATCATTTTTTTTTACTTTTTGTACAAAATCCATATGGTATAATTTAAGTAATAATCTAGAAAGGCGTTTGTTGTGGGTATGGCGATAAACTACATCCGCATCCTGAGTAAGACGCTAAACTAAGTCCAACAGCAAGGCCCCTGATCAGGAGGTTTTGCGTGGAACCACCTCTTAATTGCTGGTGTCCCAGGTCCACCCTGATCCGGGGTGGTAGCACCTGTTAGGGTCCCAGCTATGGGCAAATAGCTAACCCCCCAAACTGGGGTCAACATACTATGAAAATTTAAAAAAAGGTTTTAATACCAGAAATACTTTGCAAAAAATTATTACCAGCAATAAATGTTTGAAAGAAAAAATTATTACCAGCAATACATTTTTGAAAAAATATTACTACAAATGCATTTTTGAAAAAAATATTAGCAGCTATACATTTGTGAAAAAAATATCACCAGAAATAGATTTTTTGAAAGAAAAAAATATTAAAATAGTACCAGTAATTTTTTGTGGAAAAATATATTATCATAAAATAAAAATTATGTTGGCATAAAACCAACAAAAAACAAACCAAACTAGAGAGGTGTTTGCTTTACTCAGAATAAAATTTATATTAGAGTTAGGTACAATTAATTATTTTCTCTACCGGCCTGCTTACTAGAGATATCTTATAGAAACTCGCGTCTTCCTAACTGGAGGAACCCTCTTTTGATCCGGCGTATTTTGACCGCAAGGCTACGAAGAGTTTCACAATCAAGCATCATCCTCTTTTGGCTTTAATGTACACTGGTTCGTTCAATTTGTTTTAGAAATGCATATCTGCTCAATTTCTTATCCGAACCATAAACAAGGCAATTTCTTACTAATTAATGATTTTATTTATTAAATCCGAAGTATTTTTTATAACTGGATGTGTTATAGGGCTAGCCAGATCAGAGAGTTAACATCTATAGGGAACAATGCTTTCGGCTTGTCAGTGTATCGATATAGCCATAGATGTACGTCTGACTATATTTTATCTAATGCAATGTAAAAAAAAAAGGCGAAATGCATTATGACTATTTTTAGATTAGTTTTGCATTTGCAGTATATCTAAAACGAAGATGTTTCTTTATATAGATAAACCGAGCAACAGGCTTCTCGACTGTATCTATTTCTTACCTCTCCTCCTCGCTCTTTGTCGAGCTTCGCAATACTGCCCTCTTGGTAACTCGGACCACTCTGTGGTAGCTATTGATATCTCCTTCCAAGCATCCATTAAACAGGAACTCCCTATCCATAAGACCACATTCCGGTACCAGCATGCTGACTGGGACTCATTCCGGGATTTTCTTCATGACACACCTTGGACTGACATCTTCAACCTCCCAATTGAATATGCTTGGATTCGACGCTTTCATCTCTTCTTGGAGATACCAAATGAAACCGCAATCCTATCTATAGTCCACACCAGCATGATCGGCCACCATAGCTCACAGGAACCACTATTTCCGACTATACCAGAGTGAGAGCTCTCGTCATAACAGATACGTAAATATACTGATGTTACCTGCATACAGACATTAAATTTTTCCATTGCCCAATCCCTCACTCAAATCGTAAGCTTCCCTACTCGTTTCCCTAATCAAACAGGCTTCTCTACTGGATCTATTTCTTACCTCCTCTCTTCGCTCTTTCCTAGCTTCGCAATACTGTCCTCTTGGTAACACGGACCACTCTGTGGTAGCTATTTATATCTCCTTCCAAGCATCCATTAAACAGGAACTCCCTATCCATGAAACCTTTTTCCATTAGCAGTATGCTGATTGGGACTCATTCAGGTATTTTCTTCCTGAGGCCCATTGGACTGACATCTTCAACTTCCCAATTGAAAATTACGCCACTGAGGTTTCTTCTTGAGTCAAAGCCGGCATGGACAATTTCATCCCTTCTCGAAAATACCAGGTTAAACGGCAATTCCTCCCAGTGTTCGCACCAGCACACTCGACCGCCATAGTACACAGGAACCACTATTTCCAGCTATACCAGCGCGACATCTCTCGTCATATTTCGCTACGTCTAGTCAAGAATGTAAAAGAATCCGCAACGGGAGTAAGTCCCTGTTTACCGAGAGAATGAGGTACCGCATAGCCTCTAACAACTTTGGCTCTCATGATTACTGCTACCTCTGTAATGAATTATCAAATAAGTGCAAGGTCTCTATCCCCCACTTCTTCAATCAATTCCGAGTGTTATCATCCTCTGTTGATATAACTCAGTGCTTTGCCAGAAAATTCTCCTCAAACACTACTCTAGACTCATCTGGAATATCCCTGTCTAACTTCTCACTCAGAACTGAATCTATTTTGAATGATATGCATATAAACCCGTCCATGGTTTTTTGCTATCATCTCTAACCTTAATCACCACAAAGCATGTGGACCCGATGGTATCCCTGCAATTCTCATGTAATATTCATACTCCCGAACTGGCTCTTGTTCTCTCTAAACAATATAATAAATGCCTCGTTGCCTCCTACTTTCCTGCTTGCTGGAAGTCATCGTCTGTTCAGTATCTGTCTATATTTCTGAGATGAGGTATTATGTCCACTATTTACATTATTCGGACTATTGTCCTCATCTTTGTCGCCATATTTATTACTAACTAAATATGGCGACAAAGATGAGGACAATAGTCCGAATAATGTACATACGGTTCATCGTCTGCTGTTACAGTTTTTAAGAATTCTGGGGAACCATCTGACCCATCCAAGTATCGGCCTATTAGCCTTCTGATTATTTTGGAGAAAACTCCTAGAGGCACCAATTAATACTGAATTAATTTATCACCTCTAATCACAAGGCCTTTTGTCAGACAAGCAATAGGACTTTCTTTTTTCCAGATAAACTACATATCTTTCAGCTGATCCTGTCGTTCCTGTCAGATCGTGAAATGGAAGTTATTCTGAAGGGCCACTCGTCTAGATCCTTGGTCCTACGCTGTTTTAAACTTCATTGACGACTTTCTCGATGACATCAGCTCTCAACTTGGAATCTACAGTGACGACACTCCTGTCTCGATTGCAAAGCTGATCAGTTCGACAAGGTCAAAATGGCAGCTGATCTACAAAACGGCCTCAAAACTGTCGTTAAATGGGACAAAAGATGGCTTGTCAATTTTAACGCCTCCAAAACTAAACAAATCTCCGTTAATTATCTGAGAGATCCCTCTCTGCCTCCCACCAGCATGGCTGATGCTAACCTCCATAAAAGTCACTTGTTGCGCCTTCTGGGGCTGACATAAAGTGGAAAGACTATATCGAATCCATTGCTAGGTCAGCTGCTAAAAAAGTTTGTTCACTGTGTCGGACGAGACAATTTTTCTCTCCGGAATCTATCTTGCAATAAGTCTACAATTCGTCCATGGTTAGAATATTGATGCTTTATACGGTCCGGTACACCTACTGTTTACTTTGAGCACTTTGATAAGATCCAAAGAAGAATCAGCAATATTATTGATCCTGATATGGCGGCTCGGCTTCAGTCACTTACCCACCGCCGTAAACCTGCCTCCCTGTTACTTTTTTATAAGTACTTTTATGGTAATTGTTCGGATGAACTCTTCGCTCTGAATGTATGAATTTAAGCTCAGAACTAGACAGGCGGCGACATTTCATCAATTTTCATTTGCCTGGCTAGATGTAGCCGTAAGTTTTATGTTAAAAGTTTGTTTTCTCGCACTTTTCGCTTGTGGAACTGCCTTCTGCTTCATGCTATCTAGCCACCTCTAATTTGCAAAAATTGAAATGCAATGTCAAATGCTATCTATTGCCCTCCTTATTATTTTTTTTTCTTTCTCCTCATTACTAATGTTTCTGTTCCTAATTCCTCCACACCCACTTAGTGGCTGTAAGGGTTTAGTGGCTGTACTACCTTTCTTGGGGTGATTTTAAAAAAGGTGTGGGAGGGAGCTCTAGTGATATGGCCTATAGCCAGAGTGGAGCAGCAGGTAATTAGATTTGGCTAAACAATCTTCTACACAAATAGCGAACTTGCCACCTGTTACCATAACACCGGAATATTTCATTAGTGAATAAGAACAGATTGCTAATAAGATAATTTTATTTTTCTTTTGTCCCGTGCTTACTGATTCTTTATGTTTTATTTTTATTTTTATTTTACAGTAAGGGTCATCCAGTACAAAACCCGGAGATTCTCGTGGTAGAGGGTTACATTAAGAGGCGGTTTATATTGATAGGAGGGGAGAAGGCTGGTAACCTGAACTTGAACAGGCTAAGATTGTAGTGACAAAGGAAACATCCTCTAGGGAGTCAGTTTTATAAAGCAATGGTTCGTGGGAAGAAGCTGTTCAAGTGAAACTTACCGGTGATGGAATAGGGAGAGAATGTGGGAAGTTTGCTACACTATAATGGTATGGCAAGTCCGAGCAGTGGGGGTTACCAGTGGCAGAAGCAAGGAATGTATCATTTTCTATGGAAATAGCGATAGAGCAGAGAGGGGATCGTCACATCCCGCCTGTGAGAGAGAGATTGGAGGATGGAAAACAATTGGTCACCCACAAGGATTCGAAAGCGGTTTTGAACTCTGTCGAGACTGAAAAGTGAGGGGTGGGTAGCTTCTGCCGAAATATCACAACAGTGCTCCATTTTCGGCTTGATCTGGCTCTTGTATTCTTTTAATATTTAATTATTGCCGGAAAAATGGAAACGAGAACACAGGTGGAGCTGAAAAGAGGAAATCACCTTGTGCTGATTATGTATCGGCCATGCAAAAATCAAAAACTCTTTTATAGTCAGACAAGACGAGCAAACGGAATGGCTATCACTCTATCAAGTGAGGTATTTCTTTATCGGGTTCGGTGATCTGTGTCTCGCTCGACATCAATTTTCTAACGCGAACAACATGAAGTACCTATATATTTGATAATGTTGATGCGGCTGCACTTCTTTGTGTTGCATCCCTTCAGGATAGGGACGATCATGACTCTCCATAGCTTCCTATCCCTTGTGGTCCTTAGCAGCTATTTCTCCATTTGCTAAGATTCTCAGTCCCGTTCCGCCACCCATTCACACAAGCTCATCAGATTTGTGCCTCCCCTTTTTTTTCTCTTGCCATCAATATGCCCTGTGAGGGTTAGGTTTTCCAAGCCCTCCTTCCTCGTTGTGTCCAAGAGAGTTCAGCTATCGCTTTGTAATTCTAAGTACAAGTGTTCCATTTGTTACCATTTTTAAGACATCCACGTTGCTTACTCGCTCTGTTCATGGAATTCTCAGAATCCTCCTGTAGAACTACATTCCTGTTGCCTCCAGTTTTCTCTTCCTCTGTGTGGAGATTGTCTATTATTAATAATAATGTTGTTAATAATAATAATAATAATAATAATAATAATAATAATAATAATGTTGATGTGGATGCGGTTCTTCTATATGTCATACCCCCTCAGGACATGTGCGATTATGGCTCTTCAAAACTTCCTATCTCTTGTTGTTCTTAGCAGTTATTTCTCCATTTGCTAAGATTCCCAGCCCTGTTCCGCCACCCATTCACATAAGCTCATCAGATCTGTGCCTCTCCTTTTCTTCTCTTGCCATCAATATGCCCTGTGAGGGTTAGGTTTTCCAAGCCCTCCTTCATCGTTACGTGTCCAAGGAAGTTCAGCTATCGCTTTCTAATTCTGAACACAAGTGTTCTATTTAGTAAGGCTCTCATCCATTCATACAAGCTCATCAGATAGGTAGCTAACGGCCTGCCTTTATTTTTCTACTCTCGATATGCCCTGTGAGTATTAAGTTTTCCAAGCTCTTCTTCTTCATTTTGTGTTCTAATTCTGTTCCCTCCAGTTTTTTATCCATCCGTCGGGTAATTGTCCAACATTAATGGATATTTCTGTTGCTTAGTTTTTGAAATACATCATTCTGTATTCTAATGCTTGTTGGGATCTCGGTATCAAATTTTCCATCTTCTATTAAAACACTTCCCAGATTTTTCTTTTGTACATGACTGATTTTGACATCTCCAATGCATCTTGGGCTTTTTCTCTTGCTGATCACCCTACTGTCATCTTCTTGCAATTGATAGACCTTTTTTCACGCTTTTATTTAGCACCCTGTCTCGGAGATCTTGTAGTTATCTTTACTTGTCAGCCATGAACACAGTGTTATCTACGTATCTTATATTAAGATTACCATAACAAATACTGGTAAGGCGCCCAGCTTCGTTAGAATAGCCTTACTTTAGAGTCCAAATAAATCTGGGGAGAAGACACATACTTGTCTTAAGCCCGTTTCTTTTTGGCATAGCTACTCAATTTATTTTCTATACGTACACAGGCGATTTGCTCCCAATAGAGGTTCTGCATTATTTTAACATTCTTTCTGAATAGAACTAGTTTCCCTATGAGTCCAAACTCTCGGTGATGGTGTGTTTGAGCGGCTCCAGGACAACAAACGAACAAGAACGTTACAGTCCCGACTGCGATATCTGCGAGAAATCCCAGCTACTCCCTGGGGTGGTGCTTTATACATTCATCTGCCTAACGTTTTTTCTCACCGGCTCAAACTGTTTCTTTTAACTCTTATACTTCTAACGTCTCCACCCAAACTCTGAAATTTTATTTCTTACTTTTATTTTCACAATAGTAGCTCTGTTCGCCTATCGCCCAGTTATACTCCTCCTCGATATTTTAAACAGGAGTAAAGGTTTATCTTTTGTTTCCTGTTTAGGATTGGGTTTCATTCATTCATCTTCACTCACAGTAGCTCCTTGCATCTTAGTGACCTTATCGCCTTGTTGAAATGATTATATATATATATATATATATATATATATATATATATATATATATATATATATACATTATAATATTTTTTTCAAATATGAATCATATTTTAAAAAAATATTTTAAAAAATATTATAAAAAAATATTATAATATAAGCTCTACTTCTGTATGGAGCACTGTCTTTTTAAAAATAAAAGCAAAAATACTAAGGAACTCCGGATTATTTACCTAACCTGTTCTTTCCTATTTTTCTGCAAACCTGCAAATATACACATATATATATACACATATATATATATATACATTTATATATATATATATATATATATATATATATATATATATATATGCATGTGTGTGTATATTTATGTGTAAGTGTCTATATATATATATATATATATATATATATATATATATATATATATATATATATATATATATATATATATCGGGTGTAAATAATCCCACAGGTGTTCACCTCTGTGGTTAATCGTGAATCTCCACACACGGCCGTGGGGATATCTCAGCTCAAACCCGTAACCGACTTCCTTCACTTGGTGAGAAATTGAATGTAAACCTATTCTGGCGTAATACTATACTGCCATGCGTTATAAAAGTGCGTCTATGAGGAAACATGTGAGGATCTGATCTAGGAATTAATCTTGGGTGTATATATAAAAGATTAACAATCATAGAAATGTTCATGATGATAATTAATGCAGAAAATCTAACATTAAAAATATTTATTCATAATGCATTTATATATTGAGTTCTAGATGAAAATGAAATTAAATAAAATAACTAGCAAATAGGAATTGAATTCGACATTTTATGGCACAGCATGGATTAAAATGTTATTACATTCATTAACCTAACGTAATTTAATTAATGAGAGAAGTAGAATTCTGTCTGACATGGGAAGAAATTAAGAAATTTCGAGATGGTGAATTGTAGGTTCTTATTATTGTTTCCCTTATTATACCTTTCTCTTATTATCTATTTTCCTTATTATGCCTTTTCATTATTATGCCTTTTCCTTATTATGCCTTTTCTTTATTATACCTTTTCTTTATTATGTCTTTTCCTTTATCATGACTTTTCCTTATTATACCTTTCTCGTATTATGCGTTTTCCTTATTATTTCTTTTCCTTGCTATACCTTCCCCTTATTATGCCTTTTCCTTATTATTCCTTTTCCTTATTATACATTTCCCTTATTATGCCTTTTCCTTATTATGCTTTTTCCTTATTATACCTTTTCCTTATTATACCTTTTCCTTATTATGCCTTTCTATTTATTATGCCTATTCCTTATTATACCTTTTCTTTATTATGCCTTTTCCTTATTATACGCTTCCCTTATTATGCCTTTTCCTTATTATGCCTTTTCCATATTATACCTTTCCCTTATAATGCTTTTTCCTTATTATGGCTTTTCCTTATTTATACCTTTTCCTTATTATACCTTTAAAGCATTATGCCTTTTCCTTCCATTTTCCGTAACGCTAACCGTGACACTTCTACACACTACAGTCTGCTGATGTGTTGGGTTCGTATATTCAGCGAAATATCAAAATCTCTTGACAGAATCCATTGTTTATTATACGTGAGTTTAATGGAAAATATTAGTCGTATCTATACTTGAGTCTGCAGGTAAACATTGAGCAACTTTATATTTATGTCTTTAGGTAAACATTGCTTTCGCTTGTGTGACAGGATGTAATCAATATCTGATTTTTCCTCAGATTAGGTCATTTGCAATGGTATGCAGTAATACGAAACTATTTTCGGGGTGTGTGATGAAATTTGTTTGGCCTTAAAAAATATTGCATGATCCGTGATTGCATCAAACTTTCAACACGACAAGCACTATTGTCTAGACTGTCGATTAATTGTCCTACGGCTATTGTCTGCGATGGATGTTACTTAAAGGAAGCGTACGAAAATTGTAACGCTGCACGAACACAATGTCAAGCCTTACCAGTGAGCAAATCTGGCCCGGAAACTCTCCTGATTTAAATCCAATTGAGAATCTGTGGTCAATCTGCAAAGAAAGACCTCATGGAATTGATACACAAAGTACTAACATGTGCACGGGGTCATGTTTCATTTGAAAAAAAGAAAAAAGTAAATAATAACAGAATTATTGGTTTAGTTTCAATTAATTTTCAAAAGGGTGTAGTTGAGTCTGTTGGTAAATAATATATTATCATATTTGTGTATGTAGGTAAATATTTCTTGGTTTTATACTGTTAAGGGGTCGGAATAACTGTTAAAATCTGTTATATGCGACAGGAAATTGTTATCTAACTTTCATAGGCACGGACTAATAAATATATGACTGTTAAAACTGGTGCTGCTTCTGTTATAGCAATATAGCTTTTAATAAAGTCATTAATTCTCAGGCATGTTATCATACAGAAATATGTCTCGTCACTAGCATACTACAATGTTTTACGGAGAAGACATCGGATAATGAAACAATCGAGAGGAAAGTACTTTCCCGTAACTATAGCCCAGAGAGGAATAATTAAAAAACGTGACTACACTCATTGTCAACCTCGACGGAGGAACTTATTTGGAAGTCAGCGAACCCTCAGAAGAATCGCTTCATTCTTTCTTTCTTTTTGAAAAAAAAAAGAAACAAACAAAAAGAAACAAACAATTTTGGCGACTGTGGGTGACTGCCAAGAAAAGTTCACCCAAAGGACATCAAAGCTGTCAAACACGAAAGTAGGTAATTCTGTATTAACGAATGTAATAATACTACACAGGTAAGAAATAACACTTATTGGGCGTGTAATTACATACGCACATAAGTTAATGAGGTGGAAAGCCAATCACGAACAGCCTTTGAAGTAACGCCGACACGATATTTCGGAGATTACAAAAATACATATAAATAGATGGAAATATACGGATTGACAATAATATATGTGAACATAATCCTGTATATATATATATATATATATATATATATATATATATATATATATATATATATATATATATATATATATATATATATACGCAAAATGAGTCCACTTCTCACCTTATAGCATCAGACGCGTGAGTAAATAAATTACGAAATGAGGAAATGTGTTGTAACGCGTTTCGTTCAGAAAAAGAACCTAATCAGAAAAATAACAATTCTATTGTCATGATTGATTCAATCATATGAAAACAATATGCATCAAAACGTTAAAGGTGCAAAGACGATTAGCATTTAAGTTCAGATTTTGCCGATTTATATAAGTTTTAAGAGTATTTTTTTAAGTTTTAAGAGTTTTTTCATCCGTCTCTCAGATTAAGTCTCCTTATTTCCTTTTATAAGAGATCTAAATCTGATTCTTCTCATTTGAATCATCATCATCATATCTCCGGCCTCTCTCGTCCCCAGATTGTTCCTCACTACGACTGCATACACTCATTCTCTCCTCCCTCTGGTGGTCTTCCTGATCACTCTCAATACTAGATTCATTCATCCTTTTTTGTGTTGTCTGTTCTTCTGCTTCCTCTTCCTCGTCCTTTTCCCTAACTTTATGCTCTCCTGTGGTTCTAAATTAGTCTTCGTCGGCCAGTATGTCTTATTCCTTATTCGTTTACACCGCTCTTTTTAAATTCCTTTTGCACCACAGAACCCGCCTTTTCAAGACTTGAATCCTTGTCCTTTCTGTACCACACACTTACATTCGTTGCAAATGACATGGTAATTGGAGGCCTTATTTGTCTTCACGTCAATGCGGATGGGTTTTGTCTTCTGTCGGTATGTACAATAACTCTATAATTTAGGAGTAATCTGCATATTTAACTCTCTATATCACAATCCGGTGAATAGAATGGTTTTAATCCCATTTTTACCGTTTGAACTATTCATTGGACTGTAGGCGGTAAGGTGGTGTTTTGTATGAAATGTAGCCAATACGTTGTAACCATGCACACAAACTTTCTTCACAAACTCAGGTGCATTGTCGGAGACCAAGGTTTTGGAACTCAATTTCTCGAAAACACTATCCTCAACACTCGCTTCACAGTAGTGACTTTTCTACCCGCGACTTTAACAACTTCAGGTCGCCCTGAATACGAGTCGATTAATATACCTTTTATGTAGGCATGATCTATATTTACTCGTGTCTATTGCCTCATTTTCTTTGGTCAAGCGTGAATTTTCGTTTGCCTAAATTTCTTTATTTCTGCACACTTTGGGCATTTTTTAACATATGCTTCCCCCTCACTCGATTATAACTCGTCATTATGCTTGCAATATTAACCTCATTTGAGTAGCCAATTTACCTTCATGGATATCATCGTACAGGGCTTTAATTTCTTTTCTCAAAGACCGTTGAGGTACTATGATGTCTCCATTATATATAATAATATAATTGTATCGACTCTTTATATAGCCGCTCAGCTATAGAGAATTTAATCCATGTAGTTCTCTTTATTCTATCCATAATTCTATTCAACACTGAATCCTACCTAATTGCCAACGTAAACCAATTTCTATCCGGTGCAAAATCCTATACTTAAGATTTTCACTTCCTTCAACATTTTTGCTCTCAAAATTTAACCGAGATAATGCATCTACAAGAAGAATAGTACTTCCTTTAATATATACAATGCCGAAGTCGAACGCCATAAGCTTAATCGCCCATATTAATATCCTGGCTGATGTGAAGCATGGCAACTTTCTTCTCGGGTTGAATATACCATCATTTTGTTCAGCTTAGCAACCACCAATGATAGCATGTGAACATAGACTTTTCAAGCTTGAAAATACTTTTCAAAATAGTCATTATTTTTCTACTAGTGAAATGTAAAATTACGACAGAAAGTGTCTTCTTACGGCTAATAATCAAAACTTTAAAGGCTAAGTGTTGTAAAATATACCTCTGCAAATGTAATATATGTAAACAATTTTAATTTCTCCCTTTACAGATTCTGCAGAATGTCACGCAATATGAGTACTGGTAAAAGAAATGGTTGCTGAAGACATTAGGTTTATCATACACAGAAATTCATACACAGATGAACACATGGCATAGTGGATAAGGGCGTTAGTTAGATCCAATGACAGGACCCAAAGAGTGTGAGTTCAATACCCGGTTAAGGCAGTGGGGAACTTTCAAAGGGAAATTAACAGGAGATAACTGATAACTGACATCCATTAAACATGGCACGTGGAACTAGAACAGTCTACCCCAGTGAGCGAAATAAAGGGTTTAGTTCGACATTCCAACCACCTGAAGAAGGCCGGAGCGTACAATGGCCGAAATAAATAAATGACAAAGATGAGGACATTAGTCCGAATAATGTAAATAATGTCTAAGAAGCGATGTCATTCAAATCAAGAAGATATTAGATAATTTAATGAATACTGACTTAAAATAATTTGGTATAATTAATAAAGAAAATAAAACCTTATGCATTTTCGGTTCCGAAACAATCGTTTGTAGGACTTCTTCAGATAAGGGACAGTTTGAAAGTGTTCACAAGAACTTAAGCAATAAACTGAAGAGGGAAAAACAGAATGAATTTCTCTTGAACTGGACAAGACAAAAAACAAACTAATACTTTTATGAACTTTATTTTAGGTAAACCCAGTTCCAAATTATTTGCTGCTGCTAGTTTTGAGGTTTTAAAATTTTTTGTTGGCACCTGAGAAAATTCTGTGTCAGAACTTTGGACGGTTTTGGCACGCACTCTCAAAAAGGGTTGCCCACCCCTGTTATAGTGTCTAAGTCGGAGATATTGCTCGGGCTGTTATCCGAGTCACATAGTATCCTCTACAGGTCATCTAATCGACATATTTGAAACGTCAGCCGTAAGTCAGGGTATATTTATTTTTCGAGATAATCACTTCAATTTTCCCCAAGTTATGCACAATAAATTCCTAATATGTCTTTCTTACTGGGAAAAAGAACTTTACCCCGAATGCGCACAAAATAACTTTGTGTGGTATTTAAACTTATTTCGCAGACTTTGGTGTTCGATGAAAGCAACTCAGCTCTTGTTAAGAATGGCTTCGTGAAATTAAGAACGAGAGAACTCGCAATATAATGCCATCACTGTTGGCTAAAAAAAAACAAAAAAAACAACTGATATTTTTCTTAATTACATTGATCGACTTGACGTCACACGGCTGTAATTCATCAGAGAGCTAAACCGACTGCCGACATGGTGAAAGGATTTAAATCGTTACAACAAAAGAGACCAAATCGTCTGCATCTGGAATCAATAAAGGCAAAAACACTTTTAAGTCCTATCCGCAGTCGATTGCAAATATACCATCTCTTTCATTGCCCTAGAAAAAAAAGCAATGAATCGACCAATCAATGCCGTCACATCTATCTGCCTCCCAACATCTCTCTCTGTCTCACTCTCTCTCTCTCTATCTCTCTCTCTCTCTATATATATATATATATATGGAAAGAGAGAGAGAGAGGGAGATAGAGAGATCTATCTGCCTCCCAACCTCTCTCTCTATATATATATATGTATATATATTTATATATATATATAGATAGAGAGAGAGTGAGAGCAATTGCGAGAGAGAGAGAGATCTATCTGCCTCCCAACCTCTCTCTCTCCATATATATATATATATATATATATATATATATATATATATATATATATATATATATGGAGAGAGAGAGAGAGAGACAGAGAGAGATAGAGAGAGATCTATCTGCCTCCCAACCTCTCTCTCTATATATATATATGTATATATATTTATATATATAGAGAGAGAGAGAGAGTGAGAGCAATTGAGAGAGAGAGATCTATCTGCCTCCCAATCCCCCCTCTCTCTCTCTCTCTCTCTCTCTCTCTCTCTCCATATATATATATATATATATATATATATATATATATATATATATATATGTATAGAGAGAGAGAGAGAGAGAGAGAGAGAGAAAGGGGTTGGTAGGCAGATCTCTTTCTCTCTCTCTCTCTCTCTCTCTCTCTCTCTCTCTCTCTCTCTCTCTCTCTCTCTGGCGGTACTTTTATTTACATTTTTTCGACTCATTAATTCAAATAGTTTGATGTTTTACTGCCTCATATCGCACACCATTTTCGCTTGTGCAATCGACAAGATTAAGAAACATGAAAATTTCGTCGGAAACAAAAGAAAACACTGCCGAGTTCTGTTATGTTCTACAAATCCTCCTGAATGTCAGCGAATGCTGGACAATTTCCCCAGAGACGAAGAGGAGAACTGAGGTCACAAAAATGCGGTTCTACAGAAGGATACTTAGAATACTATGGACGGAACACTTGAGCAATGAAGAAGATTTAGGGATTTTTTTTTTTATATTTATTTATATTTCACCCCAAGCAAGGGTTACTGCGTTGCTTAGGGTGACATCGATTAGCTACTAAGACACAAGGGTTTACTGGGTGCGGATGAATGAGAAAACAGAAACATTACTAAGGAGCAAGAACAAAAGAAGAGTAATCCGGACATTGCATTTTTATGATTAAAGTTGACTGGAAAGCATGGAACCGGAAAAGAGTTCCACAATCGAGAAGTGTGCGAAAAAAACTGTTAGCATAGAACTTACTATCCCAACAGTAAATTGATGAGACCTCTCTGCCAGTCTAGTACTGCGTTAAGTTCATAAAGTCCAGGTACCATAACGAAGCGTTCAATCGAACATTTACCATGAAATTATTTATAGAAAAAGCACAAGCACGGTGGTGGAAAAGAAACTGAAACCGAGACGCCGGATGAAGACCAATAATATTGCAAATTCTTCTTTGGATTTTAACGAGGATAGCCAGATATTTAACATGAGCATTTAACATTTTTATTAAAAAACATTTGGGGAGGGGATTGCAATAATTATTTTTTTGAAATGAGAATTATTTAATGATACAAGTATTACTGATTAACCCATAGATGTAGGGGTGTTGAGATGGATTCACACCTTTCGCAAGAGTATTTGCGCGTAATTGAAGATAACGAACCCAAATGGAATTGGAACTCGGCTCTAAAAATTCCGAGCCATTATCCGTTATACCGCCCGCATATCCAAGCCCACTGCACGTGGTATTCGCAAGCGGTGTCCCATATAAGTACTGACCACTCTCGACGTTGCTTAACCTCGGTGATCGCATGGATAATCTTAAGACCGGCTCTAAAGAAATGGATGCCATGATTAAATAGCTTCGGCATAGTTGTTTAGTGGTGTTCATTATATAAAGAAGGGATGAAAGGTACCAATTATTACACCCAGAGGGTCACCCTAGAAGTTTAACCTAGAATATATACAGCCTGTCTGAAGTTATTATGCAAATCAAATAAACCTCAGTACCTCGAAAAGTTAGTAAAATATTTAATTAAATTTTCTGCCATTTTAATGATTAGTTTTTGAGATATTTGGAATTTACAAAAATGTACTGAGTGGAGTTATTATGCAACTTAACACCTCTGAAGTCTAATAATTTTTTTTTTTTGTCCATAATATATGTTGAAACATAGGTAAAGGTATCTGACAACTGCTGAAAAACAGAAAATAAGTTATTTAGTGAGGGAATGTCTACGTATATGAAAGGAGCTTTGTGGAGATTACCGAACGATGAAGGCAGTTGAGAACTCGAAGAAAATGAAAAGCTTTTCAGAACTTACTTTCTTGAGATGAATGTAAACTAAAGCGTGTTATAGCGAAACAACCACTTTTGACCAGCACTCAGATCTTTGGAAATTAAGGGAGTCAAGAAGAACACAACGATGTAGATCACATTGTGAATTGGGATCTGAAAAAAAAAAAAAACAATCTCCGGGGCAACCTCCTCTCACTAAAGCAAATATTTTAAAGCATCAAAATTTAACCAAGAACTCCATGATAATTGATTTTCACGGACGAACCTCATTTGATATTTGATGATCCTGATGGATGTTAGCCAATTCAGACGCGCCTGTAGTTAAAGGAAAGCAACAAAGAGGCAGTAGTGTTTTGATATGGTCGGGAATTAAGCCACTAGCACGCAAGGGGTTACAGAAGGTTTGGAGCGAGAGTAGATAGGAGTGGTACAGGAGAGGATGTGGAGAAAGATAGTGGATCGATCAAGGCAAGGGGGTTACAGAAGATTTGGAGCGAGAGAAGATAGGAATGAAAGGTGAAAGGATGTGGAGAAGGGAAGTGGATAGATCAAGGCAACTGGGGATGTCGATTGACGTTACACTTAAATAGTTGGAGATTGTATTTTTCAGGGAAACAGGAATAAGGAAGGGACTTCCACAGGCGAGATGTGCGAGACATGAAGCTATTGGAGTAGAAGAGACGTCTACATCTAACAGTTTCAACGGTGAAGGGGTGGGAACGGGATGCCAGCCTCGTAGGACATTTAAATTCATGAGGCCTAGAAACCAGCGAAAGCAGCTCATCGGAGCAATTACCTTGAAAGTATTTGTAAAAAAGACAGAGCGAGGCAACGTCGCGTCTGTGAGAGAGCGACTGCAGACGAGATGACAGATCAGGGCCAATTACATTGCATATCCGTCTCTGGATCTTATCAAGAACCCTGAGGCAAACAGCAGGGGCTCAAGACCATATATGGCAGCAATACTCGATGCAATGTGCGAATGGTCGATTTATAGATTTGGAGGATCGATTCCGGGGAGAACAATTTCCTGGCTCGGCACAGGGAGCCAACTTTACTTGCTGTGGATGATGCAATTGACTCGATGTATTTGTTCCATCTCAGATCAGCGGACAGCGTGAGACCAAGCAGTCGCAGAGAGGAACTCTCGAGAAGTTTTCAGACATTCTAATGGGATGCAGGGATGGATCCCTGTGGTGGTTAATAGAGAACAGTTGTCGTTCAAATCATTATTGGACCATGCAAAGTCGATGAAGCGATTTTATGAACAAGACTTTCTATGCGTGGTACAAGTCTCAGTCACGCAGTTTTAAAGTGAAGTGTGTATTTATGCACTACAGTGCTCCTTCTGATGCATCTAAGCTTACCCGTGAATTATTTGAGCATACATAATTTGCATGAAAAGCTAATCGAAACAACACTATCAAGTCCTGATCTGAATCCGATCGAAAATCTATGGTCAATTGTGAAATTTAAATTATAGGAAGGTGATAAACATTATAACAGCAAAGCAGACACAAGGGAAGCAATTAAAACTATCATGTCGGAAATTGAATTTGTTGAAGTAAAAAAAAAAAATCAATGGATAATAGATTACTAGCTGTTATTGAGAAGGGTTACTATATTAAAATATGAAGGAGTCAAAGACTTATATGTATTTGTTATTTGTTCTATTATAGATGTTGATCAATTTTTGATGATTTTATTAACGTTTATCGAAGTAAAATATGATTATTTGGTTTTGCCTAATAACTTCAGACGGCAGAATTGTTATAATATATCAAATAAATTCAATAACTACTAAAAACATATCGATACAATCTAAAATTTTAACTCAGGCTTTGTTTTAACATCTAAATTGTTTGTTTAATATTTGACAAGTTTTTTCAAACCAAATTTGAATTATTGAAGTTTATAAGATTTGCTTAATAATTTCAGACAGGGTATAATATATTGCAATGTAATTGTCATCTTTGATAATGGCTTAGGTGAACCGAAAGCTTAGATAGGATTAAAATAAAGTATGTATCAATATTGTGATTTTCTTTCTTCGTTTAATGATAATGTTATTAAGCTTATCAGACGATCTGAAAAGAATTTACATAAAATAAATAGACAACACTTGTCTATATTATTTAATGAAACACGCATCAATATATATATATATATATATATATATATATATATATAGAGAGAGAGAGAGAGAGAGAGAGAGAGAGAGAGAGAGATGGATAGCGGCTTGGATTGAAGAATCAGAGAGTCGAGTTCGAATTCTATCCGAATTCATTACCTTCACATAAGTGCTAATACCCTTAGGAAAGGTGTGAATCCTCTTCTTCTCTCCCACTCCAGATATGGGTAAATAGCAGGACATATAGATGGCAAATGGTCTACCGCAGAAAAAAATGGCAACGTAATGCGGGAAAAAGAATCTGCCTCCTCAGTCGTGTATTGAAAGGTACATGATCGCCTAAGAATGTATCACGCATGACACATAACTGACTGATCATACAATATTACATTCAAACAAATAAATAAACACTACATAAATGCAATCATGTTTCGATATGTATGAACACATCTCATCAGGCCTGATACACATCGAAACATGATTGCATTTATGTAGCGTTGTTCCTACATGTTTCCTATAATGAAGAATATTGCTCTACAGTTGGGTTGTATTGAGCCCTCTTTTAAATTAATGTTACGAACGTTGGAATTTATATTCGATTCGTTATCATTTCATATATACATATATATATATATATATATATATATATATATATATATATATATATATACACTCCACTCTCCCGTTGAATTCGACATGTGAGGGTCAAGCAAATCAGTTCCTAGGAAACTGACAGCACCACACCAGCACATGAGATTTGATTATAGTGATGAAGGTTTCGTACAGGACCATCCACACTTTTTGAAGGGACGAATACAGACATCTGGTGCACTACGTAGCACAAGGTCTCCAAGCGACACTCCGCAGGTTTTGAATTCTGAGTTGTCCTTCTCCTAGACCAGTTGCCATCCAAGGCTATAGAACCCAGTCTACTATTTGGTTTTATATATTTGGATTTGTTTTCTAATGTGGTCTGTACTGAAGTAACTATTAATAAGTCACTCAGGACGTGGACAGTAATACTGCGAAAAATTATCTGACGTTTGAAATCATTTCTTAGTTTCTGCTAACCGACAATAATTCTTCTCTGCTCGACGCCCATCAGACAAGATATAAAAAAAAATTAACAGAGAAAGGTTATCGAATCGAACTCTTTTAACTACGGGCAGACTGTGCTAACATTTCGAAAGAGGTTTTTGTTTGATAAGACTCTTCAAATCTGTCTCTGTTAGTGGCCACTTTAAGGTTCATACCATTGCTAGTAGATTGCTATCTTTCCACCATCGCCACCCTTGCAACAAATGTCTGCAAAACTAAGTAGTACACTTCACTCACGTCATGTCTCGAGGAAATGTCTGTCAGATCTCGTCATTAGTCACGCGATATTTGTGCATAATCGTTTGAAAACTGAATCAGTCCGATAAGTGGTTTGTGAACGATCTTTAGGTCTCTTTTTATCAGTTTTACCATATATATATATATATATATATATATATATATATATATATAGTGATTTACTAAGTGTGGATTAGATGAGGCACAAGGGAGTGATTATCGAAGACAATACTTAATCGTAATTAATCCAGTGAGAAAAACTTGCTAACCGTTACACTACGTCACATTGCTGCTCTCTCTCTCTCTCTCTCTCTCTCTCTCTCTTTATATTCATATATATATATATATATATATATTATGTCAACCACAGACAGACTGTTTCGCCGTATCACAGTTCATCAGTGTGGCTAGAGGTCCGGTTGCCTCTAGCTAGGATCGAAACCCGACTGAATTGGTGTCTCTCAGGGTTTCTACACCTAATCCGTTGGCGCATTGCAGGGACGAAGGTGAATTTAAGCGTATTTATTTTTAGATAAACACACAGTGACTGAGAGAACTCGATTCGATTTACCGAAGAGTCTTGCATTATTAGCCGCAATGGTCACTGTTTACAAATCCACACTTGCTCCCCAGAGAGCTCAACCGAAATAAATTTTTCAGGAGGATATATCTATATATATATATGGTTGTGTGTGTGTGTGTGTGTGTGTATGTGTGTGTGTGTGTGTGTGTGTGTGTGTGTGTGTGTGTACCCTATATCTGAGTAGACAACCCGTTTTTGTGTATGCATATCTTGGTGTGTCTGTATGATATAAATATAGTTTAAGGTATGCTATATTTATGGGTAAAAGTGCTCAATATTAATGATATAGCGTGTGAAAACATAGAAGTGCATACTGAGATCAATTCTGAGTGGCGACAGTCTGTTTCATGCTTGAAATCAATATTCAGGACGTTAAACAGACTGTCACCATTCGGTGTTGAAATCAGCTGGAATGGTTCCAAAGTTTATTATTATGCTAGCACGAAGCCACAAGACATCGTAAAAGATAGTTTCAGCCAACTGCGGACCGTGACACATTAGAAGCCCTCTCCGAGAAACTGAAACTAATATTGACTTAGCATAGTTGCAGTATCATCCACAACTGTGTGAATATTGAAGAAACACAAATGTGCCTGAGCGAGTGTATGCCACAGTGATTGACTAGCCGTCCTAGCAGACGTAGATGTATGCAAAACGAAAATACCCGCCGATTATACCCCAGACATGAGGACGAAGTGATTCCCGGAGGGTCCGTCTACGAAACTCTGGAGTCGGGATGCTAAATTTAACGTCAATCAGCTAAGTGGCAAGATTACCTTTTCTTTTACTTGTATTAATTCTCCCTCCGTCTCCCTCTTTTTGTCCCTCTATTTCTTATATATATATATATATATATATATATATATATATATATATATATATATATATATATGCATATATATATACACATATATATTCATATATACACGCACACACACACACACATATATATATATATATATATATATATATATATATATACATATATATATATATACACATATATATATATATAATACATATATATACATAGACATTAATTGCTTTACTCGGATTTCTTGAATGCGCAAGTTGATAGACGTAATACACAAAACAACAACAGGGCGTCTGTATCAAATAGGAAGTGTCTTTCATAACGATGTTTGAAGTAATAAATAAAAATGTCGGATTAAAAATAAATCCATTATTTTTCCAGAAATATATATATATATGTGTGTGTGTGTGTGTGCGTGTGTTTGTGTGTGTTTCTCTCTGTGTGTCTGTGTGTGCTACTCTATGTACATTACAAGCATATACGCGTATAGAAAATTACATCTATAGCTGCAAATAAAGATATTATGAACTTCTGCTTGCTTTGGATGCAATCATGCCGACATTCGACAAAACAATACTTCGATAGATTGATAGCTAGCTAGCTAGATAGATAGATAGATGGTCTTGCGTTTGCATATGTGTGTGTGTGTGTGTGTGTGTGTGTGTGTGTGTGTGTGTGTGTGTGTGTGTGTGTGTGTGTGTTCATCTATGTGATACATGTGTACAAAAAAATTATGAAAATTTAGGCATGGTTCTCAAAATGTACATTTATTTATCTTGAGATAAATACATCCGCGCAAGAAATGTGGCTGAAAATCTCTCGGTCTGACCGACTTCCTAAATTCTGTTTCCCTCATATATATATATATATATATATATATATATATATATATATATATATATATATATATATATACATGAAAAAGGCAGAAGAAAGTGAAGAGAGTGAGGGTGGGGAAATAAAGAATGAGAGATGATGTGCGCACTAGGCTATCGGTAACTGGGTACTGTCGCCGCCGTCAGCTTTAGTGCAATGCAGCGAATCGCATCATTGTAGAATTGGAAATAGATATGATTTCCATATCTGACGGCGCATGCCGATCGACACATGCCCTCTCGCATCTTCTTTCGTCAGTATGCGCAGTTGCTTGCGGGAGTGTTCAGAGACGCAGATAAAAGAGATGCCGGTAGGAGAACAAACGAAATGCACTCACCGGATTAATTCTTGCCTTGATGAAAAAAAAAAATTGTAGAAGCAAAGATACACTTTAGACTCGAACAAGCATTTCTTGATCTTAAAATCATTTCTTTTATTCTATTATTAGAAAAATGAAAAATTCCCAGCTCCATATTCTGTAGATGTTAGTGAAATGTTAAAAGCGTATTTGGAGCTTACTCGCCGCTTAATTTATGGCATTGTAGGGGACCGGCCGTGTGAGTGTGGAAGAAGTAGAGAAGATGAATTATCTCTGCTTTAAGACTTCGATAACCGGTCCAGCTACATAAAAATGTTGGACCTTAATCTTTGCAGTCCAAAGGAACAAACAAGACAGATATATGTATGCGAACAAATATATATTATTAACAAACAGGTTAAAACAGATTGATACACGAATTTACAAATACAAATTTAAAACATGTATAAAACGTTTAGTGTCTTTGTGGAAAGTTATTGTGCGTGTGTTTGAGTCGAAATGTCCGTACGGTTGTGAAATTTTGTTTTAGCGTATTCCCTGAACATGGGAAACGCTAGTTGTGTGTGAGAGTTCACATACTGGAAATACCTCGCACCACGTGCGACGGTTGCCGACCTCAAGCGAGGCCAGTTGGCCGCCCGTGGGCGCAGCCGTGGAAAGAGCTGTGGAAAGAGAGAGAGAGAGGCGAAAGGTCAGCCCGTATTTATACTCCCGGGAGGGAGAGACCCCTGGTGAAGTGTTAAGAAAATGAAGGGGAGCTAACTGCGACAGCATCACCAGACTCTTCAATTAAACACACACTAAAATAAACGTACATTCAGTATTCTTTATTTTCTCTAGGTCAACTGCCGATGTTTTCACAATTATTGGCGAAATGGTTTATCAAGCTTTAGATAATAACCGTGAAGCTTGGGCTGTTGTTTGGAATATCTCGAAGACATCTGACAAGGAATCCTGGTCCTCTCCACAATTTGAAAGGTTATGGTATTCCTTGACGGAATTTTGATCTAATTCAATCTTTCTTATCAAATCGCGAAATGAAGGTTATCTTGAATGGCCATTCTTCTAGATCTTTTTACATTGTTGCAGGTGTCCCCTACGTATAAATGGTAAGCTTGGTCGCTTCGATAAGGTCAAATTGGCAGCTGATCTAAAAAAAAAAATAACCTAAAATATGTTGTTACATTCTTTACATTAGTCGCACTATTGTCCTCATCTTTGTCGCCATATATATTACAACATTTCCGCCGTTGTACGCTCCGGTCTTCTTCAGGTGTTTGGAATGTCAAACTGAACCCTTTATTTCGCTCACTGGGGTATACTGTTCTAGTTCCACGAGCCATGTTTAATGGATGTCAGTTACCAGCTATCTTCTGTTAATTTCCCTCTGAATGTTTCCCACTGCCTTAGCCTAGTATTGAACTCACACACTTTGGGTCATGTCACTGGATCTAACTAACGCCTTTATCCACTGTGCCATGTGTCCTTGAGGATATCCATTAAACATGGTACGTGGAACTAGAAGAGTCTACCACAGTAAGCGAAATAAAGGGTTCAGTTCGACATCCCAAACATCAGAAGAAGCCTGGACCGTACAACGGCTGAAACGTTGTAATAAATATGGCGACAAAGATGAGGACAATAGTCCGAATAATGTAAATAATGTACATAATACCTCATGTCAGAAATATAGACAAATATGTTGTTAACTGGAACAAGATATAGCTTGTTAATTTTAACGCCCCAAACCAAAATTGTTTTCTTTTAATCGTCTTAAAGAACATTTCTTGCCTTCAATAAGCAATGCTAATCTCCAAGAGAGTGACCATTGCGCCTTTCGGGCTGACGTTTTCCCTTGACATGAAATGGAAAAGTATTATTGAATCAATTGCTAGGAAAGTTGGTTCACTGTGTCGTGCTAAACAATTTTCTTGCAAGAATCCATCTTACATATTCATAAGTCTATCATTCGTCCATTCATCGAATATTTCTGCCACATCTGGTCTACAGCTCCTGGTATATATTTAAAGATTCTTGAAAAAGTCCAAAGAGTAATCTGCAATGTTATTGCTACTGACTGGCATCTCGGCTTCAGTCACGTTCCCTCGCCATAGCGCAGCTTCCCTGTGCCTTTTCTATAAATACTACTAGATTGGCGATAAGGTCTCATCCTTTTACAGTTGAAATATGGCAAGTAAGTTCTATGCTAACAGTTTCTTCTGTCGCACTTCTCGCTTGTGGAAGCCTCTTCTGGTTTTTTGCTTCCCAGTCAAGTTTGATCTTCAAAAATATAAACGCAATACCAATCGTTATCTTCTGCCTTCTTTTTGGAATCCGGCCTGGAAGTACTTTTCCGTAAGCGAGTCGAGAACATTCTGTGATTCGCTATGGATCTCGGCAACGGTGGAAAAAGGGTGACTTTTGACCTGCATTTCCAGCTTAGAGAAAGGTCGGAAATCCGCAGATGCTAAATATGGCAAATAGTGTATGTGCGCTAGAGATACAATGTGGTTTATATCTAGAAACTCACGGGTGGTTAGATCTCGGTGACAGGGTGCATTGTCGACGTGAAGAATTCAATCCACTTACGAAGTGAACACAGCGATGTATATCACGCGCACACTGGCGCATGAAGGTGACTGCTAACTCTTACTGCGCGCGCAACCGTATATTGCCATCCGTTGGCGCGCTACAGAACAAGTTCAGAATCTTTTTGATATCCCTTCGTACTTTCGCTACTCGTCTTTCAACAGTGTAATCGATCTTAAGTTTCAAAGAAAGAACGCCGAGGGGCTTCTTTGGCTCTCCAAAACGGCCAATAAAAATTTTAACTTTTTCGATATTTAGCAGCGTAATATTATATTCGATAATATAATCGGTAACCACCTCAGAAGAGGGTGGTGGTTAACGATCCACTCCTGTTGAGTATTACTTTTGATAAGTGAATTCGATCCTTAATCGGCCTTTCCCACACGCAATACCTCTCCGCCGGGAGGGGCTGGGTTTATTACTCGGAGCCTGAGGCGTACCTAAAAGGAGAAGTGCCGAGGGAGATTGAGCAATTTTTCCACGTTATTACTGTTACACCCATTTTAAACCTCGACCTTGTGTCACATTCTGTAGCGACTTGGAGGGGGGATAAAAACAATAGAGGAAAGATCATCAATATAATTACCATGCAAATATTTACAGAAAAGAGACAGAAAATCTACGTTACGTCGGTTGGATGCCAGGTTGGGACCAATAACATAACATATTGTTCTTTGGATTTTCTCAAGAATCTCTAAATATATAGCAGGAGCAGCAGACCAGATATTTAAATATACAGAGTGATTGAAAAGTAAATCTTTATTTTATGTATGAGTGGCCAGCAAGTCCTGACTTAACACCCTCTGACGTTTTTCTTTGGGATCGGTTAATGGAGTAAGTCTAGTATACAAAACAAAGAATTTGGAAGAACTTGAAGGTCGAATACAAGAAGTTATGGCTTCCATGCTACAAGGGTTTCTGGTGAAATCAGTTGACGCAATTCTTGGGCGGCTCGCGAAGCTGGTAACGAAATCTGGTGCCCATATCGAAGTTTAAATAAAGCCTCTTGCTAAACGCTTTCCTCCCATATCTATTTTTTGTAATAACTATAGTTAACAAATAAATAACTTATAAGTATTTTAAAATGGAGAGATACTTTTCAATCACCCTGTAGAATTACGTTGTAAACTATAATGTTGGATTACGTGGATATATATATATATATATATATATATATATATATATATATATATATATATATATATATATATATATATACGATGGTCATTCAATAAATAAGGTGAATTTTTCGGTATAAGGACTTCTAATACAGATAGAAGCTTACTTTGTTTTTCAACGTTGTCTCCCAGCACTGTCACACACTTTTCCCATCTGTGCACAAGCTTCCGTATTCTCTCAGCGTAAAAATCTTTGGACTGATGTCTCAGCCAGTCGCTCACAACACTTTTGCCTTCATCGTCACTTTTAAACTTCGTGCGTCTCGTGAACGCTTTCAAGGGACCAAACCGGTGAAAGTCTGACGTGGCAAGGTCTGGGCTGTAAGGGGGATGAGAGTGAAGTTCCCAGTCCAGCTCGTTGATGGTCTGCACCGTTTGGGCTGCTGTGTGAGGCCTTGCGTTGTCATGATGCAAGATGACTCCTTTTGACTGATGACCCCTGCGTTTTTTTCTTTATTTCTTTCTTGACCTGCCTCAGCAGTTCACTGTAGTTGGCACTGTTCATAGTGCTTCCTTTCTCAAGGAATGAAATGGTGATTGGGCCTTGCATATAAAAAAAAACGGTGAGCATCACCTTCCCCGTGGACCGCTGGGACTTGAACTTCTTCTTCACTGGAGAGCCTACGTGCTTCCACTCCATGGACTGCCGTTTGGATTCAGGCTCATAGTGCCAAACCCATGTCTCGTCACATGTGACCACCTTCTTCAAAAACTCATCACCATCCTTCTCATAGCGGGAGAGACACTGCTGAGGCAACTTGACCCTCCTCTGTTTGTGCTCCGCAGTAAGCATCTTTGGCACCCACTGGCAGCTGACATTCGAGTAGCCAAGGTCATCATGGACAATTTTGTGTGCTGTCCCGACATATAAGCTCAAAGTCCTTGTAATGTCATCCACTGTCACACTTCTGTCAGACTGAATGTGGTCATTGACTGATTCGATCACCTCAGGAGACCTCACTTGTGTAGGCATCCCAGGCCTGTCTTCATCCCCAACCCTGCTCCGTCCTTCTTTAAACAATTTAGCCCACTTGTAGACATTTTTTTGGCTGAAACATGTGGCGCCATACAGAGTTGACATTCTCCTATGAATTACAACTGGTTTGCACCCTTCAGTAACCAAAATCTAGATAAGTGACCGCTGTTCAATTCTGGAGCATGCTTCTTGGTCGGCCATCTTTGTTAATCGCCAAAACTCTCAAAGTTTGTTTTTTTTAATCTGCGAAAGAAATTAAATCCATGTGAAAAAGAAGTAAAACAAAAAAATAAAAAAGAGTAAGCTTCTATCTGTATTAGAATCCCTTATACCGAAAAATTCACCTTATTTATTGAATGACCTCGTATACACACACGCACACACACACACACACACACATATATATATATATATATATATATATATATATATATATATATATATATATATGAAGAAATATAGTCTTAAGGTGTTATATATTTATGGGATAAAGTGCTCAATATCAGAGACAGAGCGTGTGTAAATATAAAAGTAAACACAGAAGTCAATACTTAGAGGCGACAGTCTGTTTCATGCTAGACGCAATCGTCAGGTGGCTTGACTATTGCGTCTAGCATGAAACAGACAGTCGCCTCTAAGTGTTGACTTCTGTGTTCACTTATGTATATATATATATATATATATATATATATATATATATATATATATATATATATATATATATAAAGAGAGAGAGAGAGAGAGAGAGAGAGAGAGAGGTAAAGATCCGTGGGTAAGTAATCCAAGTGAATCGTAACAATATAGAATATTACAACTAATCCACAAAAGAGAGCTCAATATATTTATTATAGAACATAGAAATGAACTACATAAAAGTAAAACTCAATTGTACCCCATTAAAATATATATATATATATATATATATATATATATATATATATATATATATATATAAATTCAAGAGACAGTGATTGTCCTTGACCAAAAAGTTAGACAAATGTTATTCACAGAAAATACCTGTTTTTTTGTATAATTAAGTAGACATGCCTTTCATGAAAATATAACGAAAGCTATAACACAATGATTTTCGGCAAAGTTTTACAAACGTACCCATAAGAAACTATGGTCTCAAAAGGACGGTTTTTCTCTTGCCATCGTTATTATTATGGCATGCTCCCACTTTTTGCTGATACATTTGTTAAACTTTGCCAAATTCTTGTTGTAAATAAACAATCTAATATCTGTCTATATATCTGAGATGAGGTATTATGTACATTATTTACATTATTCGGACTATTGTGCTCATGTTTGTCACCATATTTATTACAACGTTTCGGCCCTTGTACGCTCCGGCCTTCTTCGGGAGATTGGAATGTCGAACTGAACCCTTTATTTCGCTCACTGGGGTAGACTGTTCTAGTTCCACGTGCCATGTTTAATGGATGTCAGTTATCAGTTATCAGTTATCTGTTAATTTCCCTCTGAAAGTTCTCCACTGCCTTAGCCGTGTATTCAACTCACACTCTTTGACGCATGGCACAGTGGAGAAAGGCGTTAGTTAGATCCAGTGACAGGACCCAAATAGTGAACAGAATCCGGAGCAATATTCCTCGTAGCTTAATGGAAACAGTAGTTTCTAGCATGCCCTAAGAATTTTTGAAGTCATCAAAACCAGTGGAGGTAGAACTCATTATTAAATTTGGTTGTTGAATGTTTTCGTACACTTTTCTTAAAATTTCGTACAAGTTTTGTCTCTGGTCTTATACTTTTGATCAAGTGTAAAACGCCTCATTTTATAAAAATGTCAATTTCTCAATAAAATGTACGGATTATAACTTTTTGTCTACATAACCTTTTAGATTATAAAATTAGTAACCTTAAGTAAGAAATGTTTAAAATTTTTCCATGAAAAATAGTCTTTTTGAAAAAAATTTCTAGTGGTCTTAAATTTTTTATTAGGAGTGTATGTGTTTATTTATTGTTATATTTATATGTGTTAACGTCGACTTGTGTTTATTTATTGTGTCGTTATGTGTTAACGTTATTATGTCTTCATTTATTGTGTCGTTACGTGTTAACGTTATTATGTCTTCATTTATTGTGTCGTTACGTGTTAACGTTATTCTGTGTTTATTTATTGTGTCGTTACGTGTTAACGTTATTATGTCTTCATTTATTGTGTTGTTATGTGTTAAGGTCAAATTGTATATTTATTATGTCGTTACGTGTTAACGTTATTATGTATTCATTTATTGTGTTGTTATGTGTTAACGTCGACTTGTATATTTATTGAGTCGTTACGTGTTAACGTTATTATGTGTTTATTTATTGTGTCGTTATGTGTTAACGTTATTATGTGTTTATTTATTGTGTCGTGATGTGTTAATGTCGAATTGTATATTTATTGTGTCGTTACGTGTTAACGTTATTATGTGTTTATTTATTGTGTCGTTATGTGTTAACGTTATTATGTGTTTATTTATTGTGTCGTGATGTGTTAATGTCGAATTGTATATTTATTGTGTCGTTACGTGTTAACGTTATTATGTCTTCATTTATTGTGTCGTTATGTGTTAACGTCGAATTGTGTATTTATTGTGTCGTTACGTGTTAACGTTATTATGTGTTTATTTATTGTGTCGTTATGTGTTAACGTTATTATGTGTTTATTTATTGTGTCGTGATGTGTTAATGTCGAATTGTATATTTATTGTGTCGTTACGTGTTAACGTTATTATGTCTTCATTTATTGTGTCGTTATGTGTTAACGTCGAATTGTATATTTATTGTGTCGTTACGTGTTAACTTTATTATGTGTTTATTTATTGTGTCGTTATGTGTTAACGTTATTATGTCTTCATTTATTGTGTCGTTATGTGTTAATGTCGAATTGTATATTTATTGTGTCGTTGCGTGTTAACGTTATTATGTCTTCATTTATTGTGTCGTTATGTGTTAACGTCGAATTGTATATTTATTGTGTCGTTACGTGTTAACGTTATTATGTGTTTATTTATTGTGTCGTTATGTGTTAACGTTATTATGTCTTCATTTATTGTGTCGTTATGTGTTAATGTCGAATTGTATATTTATTGTGTCGTTGCGTGTTAACGTTATTATGTCTTCATTTATTGTGTCGTTATGTGTTAACGTCGAATTGTATATTTATTGTGTCGTTACGTGTTAACGTTATTATGTGTTTATTTATTGTGTCGTTATGTGTTAACGTTATTATGTGTTTATTTATTGTGTCGTGATGTGTTAATGTCGAATTGTATATTTATTGTGTCGTTACGTGTTAACGTTATAATGTCTTCATTTATTGTGTCGTTATGTGTTAACGTCGAATTGTATATTTATTGCGTCGTTACGTGTTAACGTTATTATGTGTTTATTTATTGTGTCGTTATGTGTTAACGTTATTATGTGTTTATTTATTGTGTCGTGATGTGTTAATGTCGAATTGTATATTTATTGTGTCGTTACGTGTTAACGTTATTATGTGTTTATTTATTGTGTCGTTATGTGTTAACGTCGAATTGTATATTTATTGTGTCGTTACGTGTTAACGTTATTATGTGTTTATTTATTGTGTCGTTATGTGTTAACGTTATTATGTCTTCATTTATTGTCTCGTTATGTGTTAACGTCGAATTGTATATTTATTGTGTCGTTACGTGTTAACGTCGAATTGTGTTTATTTTTGTGTCGTTATTTGTTAACGTCGTTATGTGTTTATTTATGTGTTTATTTACATTTTCTTCTAGATCACAGATTTTTTATAAATTCATAGATAAAATAAATGTTTCCATAGTTGTTACTTTAGGATTTGGTAAATAATAAATATCGCATTGTAGTTGGTTCAGATATTTTGATGATCTGAAATTATTTCCGTCAATAAATAATCTAATAAATAAATAGTTTTTAACGTTTTTATTGTCAATTCTCGAGAAAAAAGTTATAAAACCAGTTTCATGTGATTGTTTTTATTTATTAAAAGGCTATAAATAGCTTTTATAATTTATTTAAAAATTACCCACGTTATACGCGATAATAGCAGTGTCAAGAGAAAAACCGTCCTTTTGACACAACTTTGCCAAATATTCTTAAACTTTTAATGTAAATATCAGACGAAACGTTTAAGTAATTTTAATTGTCTGGATGTGCATGTTTTACGCGGATAATTTTCAAGAAATTAAAACCTTTTGACGCTCTTGAAATAAATCGAATTTTTCAACAGTTTTAAATTTTAAGCCGAGCTAAATTGGGAAGTACTTTAACTGAAAAAAGAAAGTGCGACAATGAAATCAGAAGACGTATTTGGATAGCGAAAGGTGCCTTCCAAAAGCTAAGTTAAGTATTGGGAAATAGAAAAACTTTGTTAAACACACAAAAAGAGTACTGAATTGTTATGTGATATCAGTCCTCTTATATGCCAGTGAATGCCGGACAATCTCCTCAAAGATGAAGAAAAGCAAAAATGATAACAGCAAAAATTGCAATATGTAAAAAATGATGGCTGATGACATTAGGATTATACTACCCAGAAATTCATACACAGATATCCTCAAGGACACATTGCACAGTGGATAAAGGTGTTAGTTAGATTCACTGATAGGACCACAAAAGTGTGAATTCAATACCTGGTTAAGGCGGTGGAGAACTTGGAGAGGGGAATTAACAGGAGATAACTGATAACTGACATCCATTAGACATGGCACATGGAACTAGAACAGTCTACCCCAGTGAGCAAAATAAAGGGTTCAGTTCGACATTCCAACCACCTGAAGAAGGCCGGAGCATACAACGTCCGAAACGTTGTGATAAATATGGCAACAAAGATAAGAATGATAGTCCGAACAATGTAAATATTGTACTTAATACCTCATGTCAGAAATATAGACAAATACTGAGATCTGAACTATGTTCTACTATATGGCAGTGGATGCTGGACAATCTTCTCAAAACTGAATAACTGTGGTTCTGCAGAAGGATGCTTAGGATACGCTGGATCGAATATGCGAACGATGTCGGAGTTTTAGAGAAAATGGAAATAAACAGGAAACTTATATTTATCTCAGGAAGAGACTGTTGAAATTTCTAGGGCACATAATGAGGAAAGTGGGCATGGAAAATCTGATACTCACAGGACATATCGAAGGCAAAGAGACAGGGGAAAACAACGCATGACATACTTAGTGAGCTTGCGCAAATGGCTGGTGGAACAGGGTTTAGGTGAAATAGTAAAAAGACAACATTTATTAAGAGCTACAAAGGCAGAAAGTTGTGGAGAGCCATGATCGAGGGTAAACGGTATATAAGGAAGATGAAATGAAGCATATATAAAACTTTGTGACACTGATACTGATCACAGAAAGAAGTACTTTGTTGGTTTCGATAAAGAAGGCAATAACGATAGCTTATTCAATTCGAAACTGTATATATTCGGTGTTTGTGTCTGCGATAAATCCTCCCATCAAATCTCAAGATATTATATATGACAGACTCTGTAATCGAATAGCAAAAACCCAAGGCTTAAATTGAGATTGCGTTGAATTGCATTACATTGTAGTTGCCATTTGTGGTCGGGTGGGGGTGGGGGTTTTGGAGGGGGTGGGGGAGGGGTGTTGTCTTCCACTGTGTTCTATTGTAACGTATCGCAAACTCCTCTGTTGTGAAGAGAATGTTGTCAAAAATACAAGGACCACTTTCAAGAGCAGGAACGAAATTTAACTGGGAATTGAGCGACGCTGGAGTAATTACCTGAACCAAAGCGAATCACAGAGATTCTTCAACGACGAAATGGGGGAATCTCTCGTCAGAGCGACAAGTCAAACATCATCGTCTTGTGTTCCGTAAGAGAATTAAAGGGAAAACACAACTGTTTTATTTTTTTTTAATTTTTTGTTGTTTTTTTTTTTTTATGAATTCAAATGGAATGTTTTACTTAGTGAAACAAAATAAAGATTGGTTGGGGAGAGTGTAAAGTTGTTTTCAATCGATATATATATATATATATATATATATATATATATATATATATATATATATATAGATAGATATAGATATAGATATATATATATTTCGATTGAAAACATCTTTACATATATATATATGTATATATATATATATATATATATATATATATATATATATATATATATATATATGAATATGAATATAAACGTATGTGCATGAACGCTGTGTAAATTCTAGTGTTCATGCGTATATTTGTGTTGCCATAGACATGAAGAGACTTAGATATGAACAGACTTATATAGATAGAGAAGAATAGACTTATATAGACAGATAGAAAAGAGACTTATATAGATAGATAGAGAAGAGACTTATATAGACAGATAGAGAAGAAGAGACTTATATAGACAGATAGAGAAGAGACTTATATAGATAGATAGAGAAGAGACTTATATAGACAGATAGAGAAGAAGAGACTTATATAGATAGATAGAGAAGAAGAGACTCATATAGATAGATAGATAGATAGATAGATAGATAGATAGATAGATAGATAGATAGATAGATAGATAGATAGATTGAATTTCACAGCAAATAACCAGATGCTGGCAGCAGATCTCTCTCCTAACTAGCTCTAACATCTCGATTGGCAGGGAGTGAGGCTGACTGGTTATATTCAATGCTTCAAAAAACAGACTTGTGACGTTCCATGATCACGGAGCGGACACTGAATTTTCACCTATCGCGATGAACCGTCGTTCTCTCAGAAAGATGTACCGTGACAATGAGGTGGACAACGTCTGCTTTTGCGTCGAGAAGCCTGCCTATAGACAACTTCCCTTCCGTTTCAGCTACACCTTTTGTAATGTACGGTGTGTTAAGATTGGGGAGAAACATCTAACACGTTGCTCTCCTCACAGCTACGCGTGTAATACGCAGAGACGGGAAGTAACAAAAATAATACTGTCTCGGAAAGTACAGCAACTTTAGGAACAAAACGCCCACGGAACCGACTTGACAAGAGACTGTGTCTTCTCAACTGCTGGTTGCTGGTTTTCTCGTTGCATTTATAGGCATTAGGCATCTTACAAAGACCCGCATCTTGACCAATTACAGAGAGGCCTGTATCTAGACATGTCAAGCTACCCCGCTACTAACGGAGAAAACCCAGAACTTGATCAGTTACAGAGAGGCTTGTATCTAGACATGCCAAGTTACCCTGCAGCTAACAAGAAAAATTGGATAATTGTTGTTGACAGACATGTCCGCACGCGATACGGGGCCTCTTTTGCGTGTTCGACGCATGTTCCCCACATTACCAGAACTTTTACGGTAGGCAGCCGATCAAATCTAACACTTAAACTCATTCCTCAGTGGAAAAACCTTAGCTCACGAAGGCGCAAAGATTTGCTCTCTTATTCAGCATCGGTTTGCTAAAAACAGGCACAGACAATTCTCTGTGATGAATGAAATAGTAGTATTTAGTTTTGGAGGTGATAAAAATTTACAAGCCATTTCTTGCCTTAGTTAACCCCTGATTTGGGTCATTTTTCAAGAGTTGTTGACAGGTTTACTTAATCGGGTCTGTCAGAACTGCTATTATGGCAGAATTAAATGCTATTGTCATCTGCATAAATACATATTAAGAATGATGACATCGGGGAGATCATTGATGAAGATCAGAAACAACGTAGCTCCAAGGATAGAGCCCTGGGGTCCCACGTGTTACTATGCAATGATCCGCAAGCATGCTCGTTCAACATAATCTGCGAGGGTCATTCAATAAATAAGGTGAATTTTTCGGTATAAGGACTTCTAATACAGATAGAAGCTTACTTTTTTATTTTTATTTTTGTTTTACTTCTTTTTCACATGGATTTAATTTCTTTTGCAGATTAAAAAAAAACTTTGAGAGTTTTGGCGATTAACAAAGATGGCCGACCAAGAAGCATGCTCCAGGATTGAACAGCTGTCAGTCATCAAGTGTTTGGTGGCTGAAGGATGCAAACCAGTTAAAATTCATAGGAGAATGTCAGCTGTGTATGGTGCCACATGTTTCAGCCAAAGAAATCTCTACCATTGGGCTAAATTGTTTAAAGTAGGACGGAGCAGTGTTGAGAATGAAGACAGTCCTGGGAGGCCTACAGAAGTGAGGTCTCCTGAGGTGATCGAATCAGTCAATGACCTCATTCAGTCTGAAAGAAGTGTGACATTGGATGACATTGCAAGGACTTTGAGCTTATCTGTTGGGACAGCACACAAGGTCAGCTGCCGGTGGGTGCCAAAGATGCTTATACTGCAGAGCCCAAACAGCACAGCAGCCCAAACGGTGCAGACCATCAACGAGCTGGGCAGGGAACTGCTCCCTCATCCCCCTTACATTCCAGACCTTGCCACTTCAGACTTTCACCTGTTTGGTCCCTTGAAAGCGTTCATGAGAGGCACGAAGTTTAAAAGTGACGATGAAGTCAAAAGTGTTGTGAGCGACTGGCTGAGACATCAGTCCAAAGATTTTTGCGCTGAGGGAATACAGAAGTTTGTGCACAGATGGGAAAAGTGTGTGACAGTGCTGGGAGGCTACGTTGAAAAATTAAAAAAAAAGTAAGCTTCTATCTGTATTAAAAGTCCCTATACCGAAACATTCACCTTATTTATTGAATGACACTTGTATATTACCCGATCTTTTAGGAACTACTGCATTAAAATAAATACTCGTCCCGTGTCACCGTAAGCCCTGAGCTTGCGGAGAATGCCAGTATGCCAAACCCTGTTAAACACATTTGAGATATCACTCCACGAGATTCGCAAATCTTATGTAAACCTTGACAGACAAATTCAATGACCTAGCGAAAAGGAAGCTATATTTTTTGTTCTAAAGGAAGCCGTACATATTAACATGCTTAACCAATTCTGCAGTGATTAGAACCACGTCTAATTTTACCCCAAAAGAGGTAAGAGACTAACGGGGAGGGGATAATTTGTGTGGTCAGACGGTTTCCAGGAGTTTTAAAAACAGGAACTACAGAGCAGGACTTCCAATAAGCTGGAAAGCAGAAAGCAGCAAGTCATTTGTTGTAAGGTTTGAAGAGAACAGGAGGGCATACACATTCGAGTTATTACACTCTGATCCCAGCCTGATCACCAGGGAGTGAAAGACTAAATTCAATAGCACTGGTCAATCAATGCCGAATGTTTCCTTATAAGCAAACAGCAAATATTACCATTATCATTATCTTCTTCAAGTATAGAGTACTTCTAAAATCTTTTAAAATCCGTGCAAACTCCTGCTATTCAATGTTGTACTGTGGATGTTAACAATCAAGCAATCATATTGATGGTAGTGATGCTGCCTTCAGTAATGATGATGATGATGATGATGAGGATGATGATCTACCCAAAAGCTGTGCCGATGGTTATGAAGGCTGGGCAATTTCCGTGATTTTCGTAAAGGCTGTTCAAGATATTGAAAAAAAGAATCATCTTGTCTGGACAGCAGATAAATGTATCGGTATAGAATGCTTGTTCGAAATTAGATTTTTTTTCCAGCCTCTGTCGCCATGGCAACAACTAAGTGTCACAGATTACAACTCCGACATTTTTTTTTTCTTGTTTTCGTTATTATTATTTTTTATTTGTTCATATTTTTTTATTATCGTAAGACATTTTTATCGTATTAATTCATTTCTCTATTTAAACAATCTATTTTATTTTATTGCCTCTTTTATTATTTAGTTGTTTACTTTATTTGTAGAATTCATTTCTTCTCCTTCCATCTCAGTTACTTTTCCTTTTGGTTTTCGTCTCTTTTTTTCTTTCGCCTTTTCTTTCTTTCTGTCTTTTTTCTTTCTCTCTCTCTTGTGTCTTTCTTTCTCCGATGTCTTTTTCCGTTCTTTATTTTTTCTTCTTTCTCCTTCCTTTTTGTCTTTCTTTCCTTTTTTCTTCCTCCTTTTCTTAGTGCCTTTCTTTTCTCTCTTTCGCATCGTATATCTTCCTTTCTTATTTAACGTCATTCTTTCTCGATTCATTGTTTTTGATTCGTCTTTTTTTTTGTTGTTTCTCGTAATTTCCCTTTCATACATTATTATTCCCTCTGTTTATCTTCTGTCGTCCTTTCCTTTTGTTCTTCCTGTCTTCTCTCTGTTATTCTTCCTTTTTGTCTTTCTTATTTTTCGTTTTTTTTTTCATTCTTCATGCTGTTTCTCTCTTTCTGTTCTTTCTATTCTTATTTGTTGTTCTTTATTTATTTTCGTTATTTTTTTCTTTCTGTTATTATTTCTTTTTCTGCACTTTCGTTCTTCCCTTCTATTTTCCTTCTTTCTTTCCTTCTTTCTTTCTTTCCTTCTTTCTTTTATTTTCTTTGTTTCTTTCTCTACTTCTTCTATTCTGTCTTTATTTCTTTTTAATTTCAACATTAGCCTTCTCTCCTACCTTTCTTTCTTTCTTTGTTTTTCTTTCTTCCTCCGTTTTTTCTTCTTGCATTCTTTCTTTCTTTCTTTTATTCTTTCTTTTTTCTTTGTTTTTCTTTCTACCTGCGTTTTTTCTTCTTGTATTCCGCCTTTCTTTCTATCTTTCTTTCCTTGTTTCTTTCTTTCTTTCTTTCTTTCTTTACTTCTTGTATTTTCTTTATTTATTTATTTATTTCATTCTTTCTTTCTTTGTTTTTCTTTCTTCCTCCGTTTTTCTTCTTGCATTGTGCCTCTCTTTTTTTTTCTTTTTTCCTCCGTTTTTTCTTCTAGCATTCAGCCTTCTTTCTTTCGCTCATTCATTCTTTCTTTCTTTCTTTGTTTTTCTTTCTTCCTCCGTTTTTTTTCTTGCATTCTGCGTTTCTTTCTTTCTCTCTGTCTATCTTTCTTTCTTTCTTTTTCTTTCATCCTCTGTTTTTCTCCTTGCATTGTGCCTTTCTTTCTTTCTTTCTTTCTTTTTCCTCCGTTTTTCTTCTTGCATTCTGCCTTTCTTTATTTCTTTCTTTCTTTGTTTTTCTTTCTTCCTCCGTTTTTTCTCCTTGCATTCTGCCTTTCCTTCTTTCTCTCTATCTTTCTTTCTTTCTTTCTTTGTTTTTCTTTCTTCCTCCGTTTTTCTTCTTACATTCTACCTTTCTTTCTTTCTTTCTTTACTTCTTTTATTTTCTTTATTTCTTTTCCTTCTTTTATCTTTTCTTTTAATTTAAACATTTCCCTTCCGTCCATCGATATTTACCATATCTTACGACGAGTGATACATTTATATCTTGGTTTGTCAATTTGATAAATGAATTCAAATTTAACATTCATCGATTGGCAAATGTCTAACGATATGAACCAGTATAAAAAGGCTCTTGCCGTAAAACGATTGCTGGTCTAAAAAAACAATCATTAGTGAAATGATTTAATTTTCAGTGTACTCTGAAGAAAGTATGCACTATCAACGAATGAGTATTAACAATAAGGAGTACAGTCCAAGATTCGACCTACGAATAAGAAACGTTAAAATCAACTAAGTACAGAAATTTAAGTATTTAGGAATTGCTTTAACAGAGAACAGAAATGGTGGCGCCAAAAGCCGAGATTACATTCAACTAAGAAAATATGTCTTCTAAAAACTAAACACAATATTAAGAAACTGGGGAAAAAAAATTAGCATTTTATTTTTTTCGTGTCACAGCAGGGCGTTTGCGATCATGGATTTCCATAATTTGCTCTTTCTATGCGTCCCTTTAGGATGTGGCGGATCATTGCTCTCCACAATTTCCTCTCTTTTGTAGCTATTAGTAAATGTTGTCTTTCTGCTATCTCTCCTAATCCCTGTTCTTCCAACCATTTACACAAGCTCATTCTACTCTTTCTATGCGCAAAGTCCCTTCAGGATGTGGCTGATCATGGCTCTCCACAATTTCCATTCCTTTGTAGCTATTAGTAAATTATGCCTTTTCGTTATTTCTCCTAATCCCTGTTGTGCCAACCATTTACACAAGCTCGTTACGCAGGTTATGTGCTTTTTCCTCTGTCCATCTTGGCTTCAATATGTCCTGTGAGTGTCAAAATGGTGGAGTAATGGATAGCGGCTCGGATTGAGGAATCGGAGAACCGCGTTCGAATTCCAGTCGAATCCATTAAATTCACTTACATGCTAATACCCTTGGCAAAGATATGAATCTTCTTCTTCTCCCCCACAAGCTATGGGTAAATAGCAGGACAGACCTGGTTCTATAGCCTTAAATGGCAACTGGTCTACTGCAGAAAGAAATGACTACGGAAAAAATCTGCCTCGTCAGTTATGTATCGAAATATACATGATCGCCTATGCGTGTATCACGCATGGCACACAACTGACTGATGTTTCCTAGAATTTCGACTGTCACTTTCTGATTCCAAGTATAATTGTCCTTTTTGTTTCCATTTTCTCTAAAACTTCGTCATTGCTCAGCAGGAAGTCACTTGAGGTAAGAAAATGTGGTTGCTACCATTAGTCCAACCATAAAACTGACGGAAACCCTTTCAATATGCGTTTCAATTTACTTTGGATTAAAAGTAAATATATTATCACTGATATATAGATAATGTAATATATGCGAGCAAATGATTATATATTCAGATCAATAGGTGTCCAGATTCCGTAAGTAAGGGATATATAAACCGTGTAAAGATGGAAGGGGAAAGTTTAAGCCTATTCAGTTCTATTGTCGGCATTGATTGATTCATTCATTTTTTACGGTTTATCAACCCTTTATTTAAAACCATAAAAACATTTTTAGACTGTAAGAATTTTTTCTTAGATAATAATGATTTAGTGATATACATAATACAAATTACCGATAGCAGGCCCGATAAAATTGTAGATTCTTCTTTGGATTTTACCAAGAATATCTAAATATATATCAAGGGCACCAGACCATGTGTATCAGCAATGTCAAAATATGGACAAATCGTTGATTTGATAATAGCTAAGATAGATTCTAGAAAGAAAAATTGTCTAGGACAACACAGTGAACGAACTTTCCTGGCAGTAGACCTAGTAATTGATTCTATATAATCTTTCCACTTCATGTCAGCAGAGAACGTTAACCCGTGAAGACGAAACGAGTTACTCCTGGAGGTTATCAGCAGCCATGATGATGGAAGGCAGGAAAGGGTCTTTCATTAAATAAATAAAATAAACACCTTTTGTTTAGGAAAGCGAGATGCCAGGTCAGGGCCAATAACATTGCAGATTTTGTATTTATTTTTATCAAGAATATCTAAATACAAAGCAGAAATACCAGACCGGGTGTGGCAGCAATATTCAAAGTAATGACGACTGGTAGAAATTGTCTAGCACAACACAGATTAGCAGACATGGAAATTGATTCAATATAATATTTCCAGTTCATGGCAGCGGAAAACTGTAGTCGGAGAAAATGAGTCACCCTCCTTAAGGTTAGCATTAGCCATTCTGATGTTAGGCAAAAAACGTTCTTTCAAATGATTAAAAGCGGATTCGTTTATATATATATATATATATATATATATATATATATATATATCATAATTAAGTAAATTTACTTAATTATTTAATTATCTTTCTTAATTTATAAATATACATATATATATATATATATGTCAGTTAGCAGTTATCTCCGGTTAATTTCCCTCTGAAAGTTCTCCACTGCTTTAACAGGGTATTGAACTCACAGTCTTTGGGTCCTGTCATTGGATCTAACTAACGTCTTTATCCACTGTGCCATGTGTCCTTGAGGACATCTGTGTATGAATTTCTGGGTATTATAAACCTAATGTCTTCAGCAACTCATATTGCGTTTTTTGTTGTTATCACTGCATGTTTCTACCAGAGCATATATTGCAATTTTTGTTGTTATTATCGCTTTTCTCTGGCACTCCTTATTACTGGCTCGCATATTGTATTCATTTCTATGCTTGGTCGGCTCTGGAGATTTTTGTGGCCTAGCATATGTGCTGATTCATTAAGTTTACGAATATGTGCTGATTCCTTAAGTTTACGAATTTTCCAATGGTGTTCTTTGTCTATGATCTCAGCCTGATCCCACAGAAGGAAGTTCCACAGGCGAGATGTGCGAGATGTGCGAGACATGAAGCTATTGGAGTAGAAGAGGCGTCTACGTCTAACAGTTTCAACGGTGAATGTGTGGGAACGGGATGCCAGCCTCGTAGGACGTTTAAATTCACGAGGCCTAGGAACCAGCGAAAGCAGCTCTTCGGAGCAATTACCGTGAAATTATTTGTAAAAAAGACAGAGCGAGGCAACGTCGCGTCTGTGAGAGAGCGACTGCAGACGAGATGACAGATCAGGGCCAATCACATTGCATATCCGTATTACTTGGCAGCTTACTTTTATGGCTATGTCTGGTCTATTGGCATCAATTTTCCTGTCTACGAGAATTGGGAAATTCCACTGTGTACTCATTCCGTCATCATTTTTGACATCATTTGAATGGTGTTTTGGGAAAGTGTTGTGGCCTTGTTGGGGCCAGAAATAAAGACACAGAGAGAAGAATTGTGTTAAACAAATATATTAACAGAAACAGTAATACAAACATATACAAACAAGAGAGTTACAACAAGAATGTTTGGTCTGACTGCTGGAAACTTCCCTCTCTGAAAAGGCAGTACCTGCTCTTATTTATAGCTGGTTGGTTTGGTTTGGTTTGGTTTGTTTTACGGCATATCAACCTCAATGGGTTATTTAATGCCGACAAAAATTTTATTGCTGGTATTTTTTTACTTTTTTCTATCAAATTTATTGCTGGTAATTTTTTTTTTCTTCAAAAATCTATTTTTGGTAATTTTTTTTTTTTTCAAAAATATATCGCTTGTAATATTTTTTTCAAAAAATTATTGCAGTATTTCTGGTTTGGTTTAGTTTGGTTTGTTTTACGGCATATCAACCTCAATGGGTTATTTAATGCCAACAAATTTTTGTTGCTGGCAATATTTTTTCCTTCAAAAATCTATTTTTGGTAATATATTTTTTTAAATGTATTGCTGGTAATAATTTTTTTACAAACAGTATTTCTGGTATTAAAAGCTATTTTTACACTTTCATAGTATTTTGACCCCAGTTTGGGGGTTCATTATTTGCCCATAGCTGCCCATATTTGCCCATAGCTGGGACTCTAACAGGTGCTACCACCCTGGGTCAAAGTGGACGTGGGAAAACCAGCAATTAAGAGGTGGTTCCATGCTCCTCTAAAACCTCCTGATCAGAGGCCTTGCTGTTGGGCGTAGTTTATCGCCTTACCCAGGATGCGGATGTAGTTTATCGTCATACCCAGGACAGTATTTATACCTGGTAGAGTCCATGCGTGCGTGGGTAAATTATCATAACAGAAAGGTATGCATAAAACTCTTCTCCTCCAATCTATGGGTAAATAGTCAGACATACTGGGTTCTATAGCTTTGGGTGGCAACCGGCCTAGGAGAAGGTAAACTCTGAATTCAAAATTTTATGTAGCTCTGACAAAGCACATACTCTGCAGCTAAAGAAAGGTTCGTTCGTATTGACGCGATGATCCCGACTAGAGTCGATTCCTCTTTTGTAACATGTATCCGGGACTACACTAGTTCGAAAAGACATGCCAATTAATAGATTGTCCTGACCTCCTAATGTCTAATAATGTATTCTTTCTTATCAAAGACTGGTACCATAATACTATGTGGCCAAAAGTTTCATCAAATTCATAGCATAAACGACAGGTGGGATTTGAGCCATTTTTGTTGATTTTAGTTTTGTATGCATTAGGAGGCACGGTGGAGTAATGGATAGCAGCTCGGATTGAGGAATTTCAATCGGAGTTCGAATTCCAGTCAGATCCATTACATTCACTTACGTGCTAATACCCGTGGGAAAGGCATGAATCCTATTCTCCCCGCAGCTATGGCTAAATAGCAGGACAGAGCGGGTTCTATAACCTTTGATGGCAACTGCTCTACCGCAGAAAGAAATAGCAACCTACTCCGGGAAAAAATCTCGCCAGTCATGTATCAAAAGATACATGATCGCCTAAGCGTGTATCACGCATGGCACATAACTGCATGAGTTATTAGTTGAAAGATAATGCTGCCATAATAAGGTGTTCTGTCTCCCCTTTAAGAACACTGCTTCTAAACCATTTATGACTTTGGCGAACATCAGTGTTTGGTTCATCCAGACGTTTTAGGTACATTTGGTATAATTTTGGTTTCATATTATTATTATTATTTCATTTCCTTTGGTTTCTGGTGTGTACACATTTCTTTCCGGGTCCCGATCAGAGACCTATGGTCAGAAATGGCATCACGACATTTTCCACTGAGAAATTTTTAAAAAGATATATTTTACATAGATAAAGCCCTTCCTAAGGTGTAGGCTGTACTCGTAAGAACAATGTTTTGTATTTCTTTAAGGCATGGGCTTCCAGGAACTCCTTCAATGAGTCTATTGAAATATTTTCCAATCAATCTGAGGGATCCAACTACAATAGGGATACAACAAGGATTGTTGATGTTCACATGGGCCACACTTTTGAGATTTCGATTTCAAGGTCCTTGTATTTTGATAGCTTTTTGAAGATCTTCAAAGATACATTTCAGTCTGCAGGGTGTGCCATACCAATAAGGAAGCATTTCTTTTGTTTGTGGTCTCTAATAACTGGGAGGTTAACTTTTATCGTACTATTTGTGTGTTTTATTTAGCCCCATAAAACTGTAGTCGAGTCTGGGTGGTGTTCATACGAATTTCTTTCAGTTTCCATTGCGTAGAAGTTGCAGATTTTACAGTGCAGACATTGGCCAACTCTGTCACTCCGGGTTTTATATTCAGTGGGTACCAATACCGTGCAGCCTGATGCAAGATGACCAACTGTTTCTGGATAGTTAGCACTAAACCTGCATTTGGGGGCTAACACGATATTTTAGTATGTGTGCTTGATAATTTAACAAACTCTGGTACTGTGCAGCAAAGATAACACGTTCATTTTCATCTTTTAACCCTGCACTACGTAGCCACTGATGGGTACGGGTTTTGTCTACATCGGGCAGAGACCATGAAGCGGTTTATCTTGCCATTGTTTCTGTATCTGGTCGGTTGCATTTGTTTTTGCTTTCTTTCTTATGCATTTTGCAGCTTCAGTCGGTGTATTGTGCATTACTTTATTTCTGCACCCATTTTAATATTATTATTATTATTATTATTATTATTATTATTATTATCATTATTATTAAAAATAATAATAATAATATTTCTGGTGTATACTCATTTCTTTCCGGGTCCTGAAAATGGCATCATGTCATTTTCCCCTGAGCAATTAAAAAAAAATATCTTACATAGATAAAGACCTTCGTAAGTTGTGGGCTGTACGAGTGAGAATAATTTTTTGTATTTCTTTAAGACATGGGCCACATTTCTTTATTCTTTCAATGACCCTATTGGAATCTTTTCCAATCAATCCGAGGGATCCAACTACAATAGGGATTTTTGATGTTCCCATGTGCCACATTTTCGAGATTTCCATTTCAAGGTCCTTGTATTTTGATAGCTTTTTGAAGATACATTGCAATCTGTAAGGACTGCCATATCAATAAGGAGGCAATTTATTATTATTATTATTATTATTATTATTATTATTATTATTATTATTATTATTATTATTTACTAAAAGTAATATGGACTCCTCAGTTAAGCTCGAAGTAACTAACTCTGTGAGGTTCAGTGATAGTACCTTGTTAACAATTATTCCACAGATGCTACAAAATGAAGTTCCTATTCCCGCACGTGTGACTGCAATATTTTTAGATGTAACTGGGGATTCTTTTCACCGTGTGTAGCGGCAATGACATCTGGCCAATATGACGCTAATGATAACCGACAGAAATGCAGAGAAAATTATTTATTTCTCTCTGAATTTCTGGGATGAGTAGATATCATTATTTTCACTATTTATATTCAGACTATTGTCCTCATCTTTGCTGTTATTATAACAACGTTTCGATCGGTGTGCTCTCCACTGGACTTCATCAATCATATATCAATTGAAATGACCTACAAGGAATTCTGAACTGAATCCTTTATTTAATCTAATGGGGTAGACTTGTTCCCATTCCACTGCCCATGTCTAGGGATAATTCATCGAGTTCTTATTTTTATTTAGTACTGTTCAGTTATTGTGCACACTTGCCGGCCCATTTACTGTCATCAGATTTACAAACCAACGCTTTAATTCACTAAGCTACTGTTCCTGGAGTTACCCGGATCGATATACTCCTGTTGAAGGACGTAGGGCACAACGGCCGAAACGTTGTGATAATAACAACAAAGATGAGGACAACAGATCGAATATAAATAGTATAAGTGAAAAGATCTATATTTCCAATAGGATCATCTCAGGCAAAAAAAAGAAAGCGAATATGTCGTGGTCACACTCACACAATCGGGCGCACGCAAACACACAAAAAATTGGTCAAACCTATCTCTCCCTTCATGAGACGTTTTTCATTCCGACAGTCCTGTGCCCTAAAGCATTCAAACAGATAATTTTTTTTTTGATGAATCAAAGATTTATTGGATAACACTGAAATACATTATAGTATAAAAAGAAATGTTAAGTTCAATCTAAGGGAAACAATAGTTGAAACAAAGCAAGTTCAGTCGGCCAATGATGACAATTCCAGAACAACGTAACTATAAACACATTTTTTTTTCTATCCTCTGCCAGCCGCTATGATGGAGAAAGCATTACCTCGAACCGTCGCCAGTGAGACACGCAGCAAGAGCCACTCCGTTTCGCGAGGCTCGTTCCTTAATCAAGACGCAATCGCGCCAATCCTCCGAAGGAACACCATCGAACGAGGGCCAATAACCCCTGAAGTCTCCACTGCCACAGGAGTAAAAAAAAATCTATCAGCAAGAGAAGAATATTTAGCTATTTTTTTTTTATCTCTGCGTCTCGGGCGACGAACCCCGGCTCAACCGCGGACCTGATCAACTTACCGGCCGAGAATGTATCAGCACAGGTCGCATCCCAAATCAACAGATAATTAATGTTCTATTGTCTTTGACGCGTTCGGCGAAGGAGGGCCGTGTTCAGCAAAAATCGAAAATTGCTTTTTTTCACTGCAAATTATTTATTATATCATAATGTATAATAATTACAAAGAAAAAATAGAGTCGATTACATATAATTTCAATCTCAGTTTATGTTCATAGTTCGTAACCATACAACGAGATGAGGTAACATAAACCGTAGATTTGTCTGCGGAATATCATTACATTATTGTTATATAATTATAGTGTAATCATTAAGGGTTGTTTTTTTGTTTTTGTTTTTTGTCAAAAGCATTTTATTTTTGGTCGTATATTAATTATACGGGTTCGGTTTTTTCCCGCATTAAAAAAAACGGCCTTGTGTCACATCCTGCCTCGCGGGGAGGTAAGGTAAATATCCTTGCTTCGGCAATTTAAACGTACTACGAGGCTGGCATCCCGTTCCCACCCCTTCACCGTTGAAACTGTTAGATGTAGACGTCTCTTATACTCCAATAGCTTCATGTCTCGCACATCTCGCCTGTGGAACTCCCTTCCTTATTCCTGTTTCCCTGACAAATACAATCTCCAACTATTTAAGTGTAACGTCAACCGACATCTCCAGTTGCCTTGATCTATCCACTTCTCTTCTCCACATCCTTTCACCTTTCATTCCTATCTGCTCTCGCTCCAAATCTTCTGTAACCCCCTTGCCTTGATCGATCCACTATCTTTCTCCACATCCTCTCCTTTACCACTCCTATCTGCTCTTCCTCCAAACCTTCTGTAACCCCTTGCGTGCTACTGGCCTCCAGCCTTGCTTGGGGTGATACGCTTAAAAAAAAAATAGTTGGAGATTCGTCTACAGCTGTGCTGGTCAAACACTCTTCCTTCGGTCAAAGAGGATCCTCAGACGAAGCTATGTCGAAGTTCAGAGTATCTTCTTGGGAAACACTTACCCGACCACGTTTTATACGGGGAATTTTTGGCCAAGCTTACGGGCTCGGATACCCGACGTTAAATTCGGTCTTGTACCACATCTGACTGCGTGGGTCGGTTGGTAGATATCCTTGCTTCGGAAATTACTAGCCTGCTAACTGATTCCCTGTTTTTCAATAGTGTATTTTCTTTTACAATAAACCCCTCTTTCTTTCATCTACGCCTGTGTTCCTTTCACTCGAGGACCACCTTTGTTTGTACTGAGGTTACATCATATAGAAGGCTCAATTAGATAGATAGCTAAAATTTTAGTGTATTGACTCAACATACAAATCCACGTTCCTATCAGTCAAGCAAATTAAGTGACCGTCCAAGTTTACTTGATCCTCGGCGTTGCCTTATATTCGTCTTGTTTTGTTTGAATAGACGCCCTGTTTTTTTAAACAGTGTAAATTACATCTACCGGTATGTAAGTTCAAGAGTCTTAATTAACGACTTGGACTAAGAACCGTTCGGAAATTAGTCATTCACTTTTTTTATCATTTCATCCCCAAGCAAGGAGAGAAAGCGACTAAGACTCAAGGTTACTGAGAGTAAAAGGGAATGTAAAAAAACGTTACTGGGGAGAATGAACAATAAAATGACAGGATTCAGGAAGATAAAAGATGGCGATTGATATTGCATTTAAATATGTGAAGCTTGTAAACAGGAAAGCAAGAAGTCAAAAGTGAGTTCCACACCTGAGAAGTGAAAGAGAAGAAATTATTAGAATAAAAGTTACTGTTACACCTGTTTCAACAGTAAAATGATGACATCTGTTTGCCAAACTAAACTTCTTCCACTCGCTGTGTCCCTTCAAGGCGTTGACGATCCCGTCTTTCCCCAATTTTCTGTCCTTTGTAGCTGCTAATAAATTTTGTCTTTTTGTTATCTCACCTACAACCGATACTGATATTCAATTACTCAAACTCGCTCGGTAAGTTACGCGTTGTTTTCCTCTGCCCTCTTACTTCAATATGTCTCGTACGTATCAAATTTTCCAAGCCCTCTTTCATTATGCAAAAATTTAAACTTTCTGATTTGAAGTGTAAGGGTCCTTCGTCATTTCTCACATGTTCAGTTCATTGTATTCTCAGCATCCTTCTGTAGAACCACGTTTCTATTGCTTCAAGTCTCTTCTTCAGCAGTGAGGATATTGTCCAGCGGACATCATTATTCGTTTTCATTTCATGAAAAACTTATAGCGCCGTTATTAATGATCCGACATGTTGAAAAGTAGCGGCCATTCTATCATTGACGGACATAAATTGTATTAATAGAAACTCGTTTCATTTTCCTTTAACGACTCATGACGATTTGTTTAATCTACTTAGAATTTAACAATCCAAATTGTAGAAAATTTGATCTGAATCAAAATTAAACATTTTTTAAAACTTTTCTTTATTCTTTATTTAATTTTCCTGTTGGACCAATAAAGAGTAATGTTAATGTAACGGGGAGAATGTCTGCATAACAGGAAGTGAATCGAACTCATTAAATTAACGCCATTTTAATCTTGGATTCTATTGATGGACTTTGATTTCTACACGGACTTTCAAAAAAAATGTCATTCTCATGTTATAAAATGCCCAATACACATTAAAATTCCCATGCTATTTGTTATGGTCCAGGTTCCTGGTACCACGGTGATGGTCCAAGGTATAACCAATGAAGAATAACTCGAACACAGGTATGGAATAACACAGATATATTACAAACAGAATATGTACAAAAGAAGTAGAAGTGTTAGTAATAACAATCAGGTTAGGTTAGAGAGAACTATGTTGTCTCGAAGTATCACTATTCCAATGTCTTACAGTAATCGTCTGACGCGACTCTGCCTCTGACTGACTCACACTACTGCTTCCTCTTGAGGCGCAGTATTTATGGTGTACAGGATAGTCTATTACTATTATGGGTAAGTTCCATAACACCCCCTTCCGAAACTTTTGCGTAGCGGGGGATATTAATATCTGTTTTTCTTTGGATCTATTTCCAAAGGTTCTGTAAATTTTCTTTTTCGAGACGATTTTTTTGGTTCTGGCATTGTTTGCGGTCTTTTTATATCAAACGTATCGAAAATCGTGCCCATTACCTCATCTTGAGGTGGACCGTTAGCGTCCTGTAACAGTCTTTTCCTTATTTGATTTACGTGTCTTCTGTGTGAGAATGTTTGTCCCTGAACCATCTAGCCAATTCTTTTCGCAATTGTGCTTTGCTCCCAGTAAGATGTGTTATTTTTATAGGCTTTAAAAAAAACTTTTTCTCCTGGGAGAAATTTTCTTTTTGGTGTGTAGGACTGTGTTACTTGTTTTGTTTTACTTGGTAGCAATTTATCAAATGCCGATCTGATCTTTCTAGCCAACATCACTTCTGCTGGGGTGTAGCATTATTTGGCGTTATTTGATATACCTGAAGAAATTGCTGTTGTGCTTTTTCGGTAGGCACATCATAGGCTTTTCGTAACGCTCTTTTGAGTGTATCAACGAATCTCTCCGCCTGCCCATTTGATCTTGTGTGATAAAGCGGGGATTTTATATGTTTTACTTGATAAATTTCACAAACCTCTTGGAAATCTGCTGATGTGAATTGCTGTCCATTATCTGTGACTAGGCAATCCACTACAACAAACCGAGCGAATAGCTCGTGGAGGCAATTCATGGTCGTTTCTGAAGTAGGATGTTTGCAAAGAAACATCTCCGGCCATTTACAATAGCTATCCACTATGATTAAATAGTAGAAGCCGTCAATTGGTCCTGCATAATCTGCGTGTATTCTTGACCACAGACGATCAGTCTCTGGCCATGACTTATGTATGATTGGCGGTGCCTTGGCTGCTAAATTACAACCCTTGCACATTTCCACCATCTGAGTAATATCCTGGTCCATATTCTTCCAATATACATAGCTTCGCATTAGCGACTTCATTCTATGTTTACCAGGATGTCCCCTATGGAAATCCTTTAAAATCCACTTTTGTAATGTTTTGGGAATTACAACCCTTTCGTTGTAAAGCAGCACATTATCGCATAAAGAAAAGCTGTCCGATATTTGCTTATCTTTTTCTGCTATTTTTTCTTTTGTTTCAATAATAAATTCGTGATTTTTGGCTTCATTTTTTATGTCTTGCAATGTGACCGGGAGGTTTCTAACTGTACAACATAGTACTGTCCTAATGTCTTCATCGTTTCTTAAGGCTGAGATTACGTTCGAGAAGCATGTGCGATGGGTTTTATTATTGTCCCATCTGGCATTGTATGTAATATACACGCTCCGACTATGTAGGCACTAGCGTCACTTGCTACGATAATTTCTAGTTTAGGATCGTAGTGTGCCAAAAATAAATCTCTAGTTGGCGTTTTGATTATTTCGTCAAATGCTTTTTGGCATTGATCTGTCCGCTGCCAAAATTTTTCTTTCTTTAGCCGCTCGTTCTGTGGTGCGCGAAGTTTATGCATGTGAGGTATGAATTCCTGCTAATAATTTACTAATCCTAGAAAACTTTGTAGTTCTGTTATGTTCTTAGGAACTGGCATTTTTTTAATTGCTGTTGTCTATCTTCTTGATCTATTATATGGCCAAGGTATTTGATTTCCTTCATGAAAAAATCGCACTTATTTTCTTTTACTTTGAATTCATAGCTTTGTATTCTTTTAAATACTTCCTGTACATGTTCTATGTGTTGTTCAACGCTTTCGCTATTAATCAATACGTCATCCAAGTATGCAATTGTGTACTCTAGTCCAGCAAGCATCGTATCCATTGTCTGTTGGAATATAGCCGCCACGACCTTAATTCCAAAAGTTAATCTTTGGTATCTGTACAGTCCTTTGTGTGTGTTTATGCATAGTAGTTTTGAACTTTCTTCATCGACTGGAATTTGCAGGTACGCGTCACTTAAATCAATTTTTGAAAAATACTTTCCGCCATTTAATTTAGTAAATACTTCTTCTGGACTGGGTAGAGGATAATGGTAGTCGCTTATTGCTGCGTTCAAATCTGTAGAAAAATCAGCGCAAACTCGAATTTCGCCTGATTTCTTTTTGACGTAGACTGTCGGTGCAGCCCATTTACTGTATTCTACTTTTGTCAATATGCCAGTGTTTTCGAGTGTGGTTAATTCTCGATCAATTTTTTCAATTGACGCAAACGGTACGCTCCTTTTTTCTTGAAAATAGGCTGAACGTTTTCCTTTACTTCGATATTAGCTGCCATTTTCTTACATCTTCCTAGGACTACTGAAAATACTTCGGGGAAACTCGTTTTTAGTTTCTCTTTTAATTTGTCTGCCTCGGTTAGTAAACTTTTTACATTTTGGCAGTACGTACTTATAGGTAGATCCCACAGTTCGAATTTTTGCATCCAGTCCGTTCCGAATAGGTTTTCCGTATTTCTTAAGACATACATTTTTAGTTTTTTCGTCATTCCATTAAATGTTACATTAGTAATTACTTCACCCTCGAATTTTATCTTTCTCCTCGTAACTGATCTAGCAATTTTATCCGTTTTTAACATGGCAGGTTTGTTCAGTTTTCTCCATGTTTGTAGGTTTCTAATAGTTAAGTCTGAGCCAGAATCCAGCTGTAGCCTAACTTTTCTGTTTTGCATTTCAACTTGTACGTAATTTCTTATGTTAGTCTCATCTGCTTGGTCAGTCCTCGTAATTCTTATTCTGCTTTTATTTTCTCTTCTAGACCAACAATGAGAACTTTTGTGGCCTATTTTTTACATGATAGACAAATTTTAAAACGATATGTACAGTCTTTAAACCAATGCCAAGTCCCACAGCGATAGCATGGACTGGGTGGGTATTTTATTTTATATTGATTTTTAGAGTTAGAAAATTTTGTTTTACCTTTTCTTGGGGGTGGGGAAATCGGTTTGGTTTGTTTGTGAGGAGGATAAGTTAGTTTGTCTTCGTACTTTATGTATGTGCGCGGTGCCAGCTTCTTCTATGTCTTTTGAGTCTTTCTTCACACTGATGCATCTCTGGCAGTCTTCGGATAGTTTTTGAAGTGTCAAATTTTGTTCACTCTCCAATTTAGTAAGGATTCTGCGTCTCATTTCCGCGCCTTTGGTTGAGACCAGATCTTGGACGTAAATTAAGCATTCTGATAATTTGAAGTCGTCACAATATTTGTTGACAATGGACGCGAAAGTTATGTAATCTTCGTTGTCCTTTTTTGTAAGGTTCATGCATTTCCATCTTTTGTGGAATAGTGAAGTATTATGGCTGAAAAGTTCCGTTAGCAGTTTAATGGCTTCTTTGAACGTTAGCTCACTTGTTTTTCTGAGAAGAATATAATCTACGAATTTGGTATATTCGCATGTGCCTAATTTTCTTAGTAATTGACGTACTTCATGTGCCTCTGACCAATCTTTGCAGTCAAATTCATATAGATCTTCGTACCTTCGGAAGTAGTTTGCAAAAGTTTATCTTCGTCGGGTGCGTGCTTGAAATCTTCGATAGTTCTCCAAATAGCGTCTTGGGAGAGAACTGTTTCGTTCTCGGGGTTTTGCTCTTTATTTGACATTACACGTAGCAATAATTCTTGCAATTCCAGATGTTTCTGTTCGTACTTTTGCTGCAGTTCAAATTGGATTTTGATAAGCTCCATAATGGTTGACTTGAAATCTTTCATGTTGACGTATTATTGTGTAACCTGATATTCTGTAACCTGTGTACGTAGAAAAAAAGTTCCTTTGTTTCCATTGAAATTTGATATCCAAAAAGAGAATTTTTTTTATGTGTTCGCGCAGAACTGGCTTCTTTTTTTTTTTTAGAAACTCGCGTAGAACTTGTTTTTTTAGAGTTTACTCGTCCACCACTGTTATGTGTTACGGATAGCAAAAAAAGGTATGTCCTCCGCGTAGAGAATTTGTTTTTCTTTTGGGGTTTTCCAGGTCGCCACATGTTATGAGCGACGTACGGCAAAAAAAGTATGTCCTCCGCGAATAGAGTTCGTATTTCCTTGGGGGTTTCCTCGTCGCCATTGTTATGTGCGACTGATAGCAAAAGAGTATGTCCTCCGCGTATAGAGTTCGTATTTCCTTGGGGTTTTCCTCGTCGCCACTGTTATGGTCCAGGTTCCTTGTACCACGGTGATGGTCCAAGGTAGAACCAATGAAGAATAACTCGAACACAGGTATGGAATAACACAGATATATTACAAACAGAATATGTACAAAAGAAGTAGAAGTGTTAGTAATAACAATCAGGTTAGGTTAGAGAGAACTATGTTGTCTCGAAGTATAACTATTCCAATGTCTTACAGTAATCGTCTGACGCGACTCTGTCTCTGACTGACTCACTTTACTGCTTCCTCTTGAGGCGTAGTATTTATGGTGTACGGGATAGTCCATTACTATTATGTGTAAGTTCCCATAACACTATTTTTGAAAACGCCATTTTAATCTTGGATTTTATTGATGGACTGATTTCTACATGGACTTTCGAAAAAAATGTCATTCTCATGTTATAAAATGCCCAATACACATTAAAATGTCCATGCTATTTCTTGAAAACGCCATTTTAATCATGGATTCTATTGATGGACATTGATTTCTACACAGACTTTCGAACAAAAATGCCATTCTCATGTTATAAAATGCCCAATACACATTAAAATTCCCATGCTATTTCTTGAAAACGCCATTTTAATCAAGGATTCTATTGATGGACTTTGATTTCTACACAGACTTTCGAACAAAAATGCCATTCTTATGTTATAAAATGCCCAATACACATTACAATTCCCATGCTCTTTCTTGAAAACTGTTAGTAATATAGACCGGATAAATTGCAACATGTGGAATTATTAAAAATATGTGCTTCCCGAACGAGATATTGATGCAGATTCCACCATAGCAACACTATTCTGAATCCTTATCTCGACTGGAATAGTTCTGCTTTCATTAATTTATCTGCTTTAGGCGTCTTTCCCACTTTTTAATATAGCGATTATATCCACGATTATACGCCAGGTTGCAAACCCAAGTTTATTGAGGGTAAAGTACTAAGTTGTCGTTTGTTCTAATTAAGTGTTCAACAGCTTTTTTATGAAAAGAGACACAAAACTTGTACTATTTTAATATATTTAATATACAAAGAGAAAAAAGAAAAAAAATAGGGAAAGTTGTTGCTGACAGTGTGCATCTGCGGACTACATTAGGTGAAAAGTGTTCGGTTTTCTTGTCAACGGTCCTTGCTGAAAGGGAAATCCGTTTCAGACGTCAGTGATTTCTCTTGAGTTTACTGGCCTCATTTTTCCGTAATTGATACCACTGACCGGGCTTTTGATGAGGGAACTGCGTTTCTTCATGCTATCTGATTAACGTGGCGGGTGGCAAAAGAGGATAGGTGTTTGAATTCGACGCATATATAGCCAGGGACGCGTCACCCTTGCGGTGGCAGTGATTGGCCCTTTCCTTAGCCATTCAGCGTCATTGTTTTATTGTGTACTTAATTAGTCTTATTTTTCTGATTGATTATTATAAGATTCAATACATATGACGATTGCGTCTAGTATGAAACAGCCTGTCGCCTCTGAGTGTTGACGTCAATGTGCACTTTTATATTTACATACGCTCTATCTCTGATATTGAGCAGTTTATCCCATAAATCTAGCACACCTTAAAACTATATTTCTTCACATATATATATATATATATATATATATATATATATATATATATATATATATATATATATATATATATATATTGCGTATATTTTGGCAGCATGTTTTCATTAAGACATGTCTCATTGAATCATTTCGACTGGTTTTGTTTACTTATTTTCAACATGATCCCCTCATTTACGCGGATCAGCTTCTTAGTATCTTTATTAAAGAGAAAACTACTATGTTGATACATATTCATTTATTCCGAGTACTTTCGACATTAGCACAATGTCATCATTAATGTACGATTTAAATCTCACAATGTAAAAGACATGGGAGTTAACTAAGTTTTGTTATGTCCAAATGTTAAAAAAAATACTTAAAACTATTAATTAAAACCTAGATATTTTAAACTATCTACTATAAATATTTTAAAACATTTGTGCAGTATTCATAATTAATTAGGGTTGGTTCAATCGATTCAGATCAGAAGCCATGACAGCCAAGTCTGTTGCTTATTATTATTATTATTATTATTATTATTATTATTATTATTATTATTATTATTATTATTTTCTTTAACGTGTATTTTTTAATTTTCAGCCAATGCTTCATTATGGGTGCCCTAACACAACATTAGACAGAGAACAGCTTACGCAGAATATTTGCAACGCCAAGCAACAAAAATTTCTAAATTGGTACGATAATTTTTTTTTTCATTTTCTTAGTGTACAAGTTCAGTGGTATAGGTTTCAAATGCCTCGGCGATAACTAGGGCAATAGTCCCTTATTCTTGCAAATAAAATTCGGCAACCGGTGTATTTATTGAGCTTTTTAATTCATTTGATCTTGATATTATGATCACGAAGAAGAACCGCTTCAACGAGGATGCATTTTCTTGTATCTTTCTCGACGACAAGATGGCCT
>OZ038482.1:110844829-110872329 GCA_964036315.1 Acanthosepion esculentum | reverse complement strand
TATGAATCTTCCAGAGGTTAATCAGTAAGACTTGTTTCAGTAAATCCTGACAATTCTTACAATCTAAAAATATTTCCTGGCTTTAAATAACCTACAAAAGGTTGATAAGCAGTAGAAAATGAATCAATCCTCTTTGTATAATTTTGTTTTTGTTGTAAAACAAGCATTTTGACCGATTAATACTTCAGCCTTTAGGTGTAATCCGTTAAAAAAATTGCTATTTGAAATCTTGCAAAGGGAGGCGCAGGTTCGAATCCTTTCGAAGGGCGCATATTTTTCTTCAATAAAATTTTTCGAATATTCAAGCAAGTAGACTAAAATAGATAAATATAACGTTTAATAAATAAACAGGGCGTCTATTTAAATATAGGTATCCACTATAAATAACAGTTGAAGTAGTAAAAATATTATATTATAGAATTGTTATTACTTAAATTAATGTCTTGAAGTATTTTCTAGCTTCTTATCTAAAATTACAGATAAGACAGCTATCAGAAAACTGCGTAGAAGTCAGTTAGAAGTCAAGTGTGACAGATATATATTATTAAAACATAGAATGTGACAGATATTTTCCATTAATTCCAACATCCAGTCGATCTTTGTCTGGAATTAAACTTTGAATTCTGAAACGGATAACCAATTCCAATGCATCAATGAATATGAATCGTCATTTTTATTTTTTTAAATATGGCATTGAAGGGCATGTCGATATTTATGGGTTTTTTTTCGTTGTTGTTTTGTTTTCGTTTTCTGCTTCTTTTTTCTTTTTTTTGACACAAAAAAAAAAACAATAAATTACGCATTTTAGGTAAAGGGAATTCGAGTTAATACATTTAGTAGTGGATTAACCCACATCTCATCTGTAATCTAATTTGCCCTGAAATCGAGGCATTGGATTAGCGAATTCGTCTGACCTTTTGTTACTCTTCAACCTCAAGATCCCACTTACTGACTGCCACTAATTTGTAACAGACGACTTGACAGTCATCCATATCCGTGTCATTATTTACCTGGAATCGAGCCAACATGGTTTAGTCTGATTAAAACGCTATAGACCTTGACCCGGAAAACCTTAACTCATACAAACCTTGACCGATTGATGTTGGTAAAAACTATGAAATCCGAATTGCATATATATATATATATATATATATATATAAATATATATATATATATATGCAATTTTTATATATATTATATATGCGCGGTACTCATTGCAAAGCGCTCAATATCAGCAATAGTGATAACATATTTAGTTGGATTGATGCGAGTTTGTGACCCTAGGTTTCACGCTATTTGCCATCATCATACAAACTCCTGACGATCGCAAATACCGTGAAACCCAGGGTCACAATCACGCATCAATCCAACTATATATATATATATATATATATATATATATATATATATATATATATATATATATATATATATATATGTTGTTCATGATGACGGTAGTCAATGAGTATAGAATGCAGAGGTTGGCAGTGAATATTTCGAAGACAGTAGGGAAGCGTAATTCAGGTTAGCAGTGGATATCCCGATAAAGTAGCAGAGGGTAGTTTTTTCTTCTGTTCTGGTCATCTGACAGGTTGGCATTGGACATTTTATTTTTTGTTGGAATACAACAAATGTGGCACAAGGCCGAAAAGGGGAGGGGTAAAGGCTGGTCATAACTTACTATCCTATACCTAGCTAATCAGATTCGCGACCCATTCATACATTACAATTTACCCATTCACCACAAGAACTCATCCGTCGCCATTCAAACCTTCATCCACCATAATACCACATCCACACCAGGGGAACCTACAAAAACGCGCCCCACACCATAAAAATTTTGATGATAATAACATACATTAAAATTCTAATAATGAAAAGATGAAAGTAGGGAGGGAGATGAACCCAATAAAAAACTAAAAACTCAACGAATGTTTAAACTAAACATAATTCGTGTTAGTAGGGCCCGTCCAACCCTCAAAATAGAGAGGCCGCTGTATTCTGCCCAGAGGACAGAATCAAGAAACACTCTCGCTAAGGGAGTGGGAAAAAGATAAAATAACCCGGACATGGGGAAATAAAAGGCTGACCTAGTCGAGATGAAAGGTGGGGCCAAAACAAACTGGGGAGGTTGGGAATCTCGACTTGGATCATAACTAAAAGGATAGCCGGGAAACAGGCCGGGAACAACACTTACTCACATTAACTAGGTACACTTAAGCTTGTCTAACCTAACCAAGGGGAGGGTTCCACAGGAAACCACCCCGATGTGACTTTAGATTGACCTAGAAAAGAAAATCAAGGCTAGCCCCGTCCAAACGAACCAAGCTCGCCTCTTTTACCCACCTTTCGTTGAAGACTGTCGAATGCAATCGTTTCCTATCAGTTCTAATCTTCATCTTGAGCTGATGCTCAAAGAATCGGATTAGATCCTGATGCGAAAGACGATTGCCTCGCAAGACTTCCTGCATGCGCGTCGTCCATATCACCATTCGAGCCGTGGCTAGCAGCGTCAGAAACACCATTCGTTTCACCCCGGAATACGGGGGCGACACATTGTCACACGCGTATGCGCGATCAATGGACACGAGTTCTTCGGGAGCGAGACGAGCCGTCAGCTCGCCGACATGGTCCCATAAGGGGCGGACCCGGGGGCAATGGTAGAAGGCGTGCGAAGCCGTTTCTTCTAAACCAAGACCACACCGTTCACAGTCTGGCAAATCCGCCAAGCCCCATATGAAAGCCTTGTCGTTGAGAGGCAGCCGATTCCGAGCCAATCGCCAGGTAAGCGAAAACTCAGGGTTACTGAGATAATCCGCCGCTGGCGCCCAAGACCAGTAGGAGCGATACTCCTCTTCCGAAAAGCAGAGCGTATCACGTAGGGAATCCTTCGCGCGCCCCTCCACTAATCCCCTATAGAAGACTTTCCTAGGCTGTGACAGGTCACTGGACCGCGGAATAGCCTTCAAGGCGAACCGACACTCGCGGAGGAAAAGCGATTGATCCCGGGGTTTACGACGGCGCTCAACCCTCGAGATGGGGGGACTGATAGTAAGGCCAGGGAACGCGTCCCTAACAATCCCCTCCAGAATCGGATCTCCTCTAGTCAATGCGCGGCGTAGGAAAGCCAACCGTGAGGCACGGATGTGACTCAGCAAGTGTGGCATTCCCAGCCCCCCATGACACGGACGTTTAGTGCAGACTCGTCTGTCGACCCTGTTACCGCGTCCCCTCCATAAAATGGAGGATAGCGATCGCTCGAGCGCCTTCCTGTGGGCCTTACAGAGAGGAAGTACTGACAATCGATAAAGAACCAGGGGGAAAATGTATGTAACACACACGTCCGCCCTGCCCTTCACAGACAACCTCCGTCGGTTCCAAGTCTTGCCGGCAGAACCGATCTTTGCTAGTACTTCTGACCAATTCTTCTCCAGCTGGAGGTCGGGTCCAAACCACACTCCAAGAATGCGGACAGGACCGTCCGTCCAACCGAAGCGGCCTGGAAGATCACGCCCCTTCCAGGCACCTAACCGCAAGCCGGACGACTTGTCGCGGTTTATCTTGGCCCCTGTCACCTTCTCGTACCGATCAAGCGCCTTCTGTACCGCTTCAATGTCGCCCCGGGACGACACGAAAGCAGATACGTCATCGGCGTACGCGGAAACCCTGGCTCGAGACCCTCCAGGAACGGCGATCCCGCGTAGGGCCGGACTGCACGTCTCGTCCTTCAGCCGGCGAAGGAGAGGCTCCAACGCCAAAGCATAAAGGAGAGGCGACAGCGGACAACCCTGACGAACCGACCTCGACAGAACAAAAGCGCCCGACAACTTTCCGTTCACCTGTACCACAGCACTGGGGGAGCGATACAGGAGGCTAATCCAGCGGCAGAAGTCGGGTGCGAATCCGGCGGCCTGCAGGACAGTAGCAAGGTAGCGATGGTCGACCCTATCAAATGCCTTGGACTGATCCAAATTGATCAGCGCGGCTTCCTCGTCGTCTTTTACTCCCTCTAGGATCGTGCGGATCAAATGCAGGTTGCTCTGAATTGTTCGGCCCCTCACAGAACAAGTCTGCTCGGGTCCCAACAGAGACTCGGCAACTGACTGCAAACGCTCCTGCAGGATCTTGGCCATAATCTTTAACTCTGTGTTTAGCAGAGTTATGGGCCTGTAATCGTCTAGTTTACCCCCAACACCCTTGCCCTTTTTCAACAGAGTGATCACACCCCTGGAAATGCGGTTGGGGATGGACCCCGACCGAAACCAGTTGTTGAACACTGCAGTCAAAATCGGAACAAAGATGTGCGACAGCCTCAAGTACAATTCATAAGGCAAACCATCCAGACCGGGCGACTTGCCTCTGCCGACCTTCTTCAATGCCTCGTAGACTTCGCCCTCCGTGATCTCTCCCTCGCAGCTAGCTGCTTCAGTCGGCTCAAGCCGAGGAAAGTCAGCCAAATAGCTGCGAAACTCCTCCTCACGGAGACCAGGCTCCTTGGTAAAGCGGCTCTCGAAATGCCGCCGAAACGCCTCGCACATGTCGTCAGTCGACCGCAGAGTACGCCCCTCCGGGGTTTCGACTTGACGAATGTAACGATCACCACCTCGACGGACTTCTTCCCGACGCAGATCTGCGCCCAGGTTCACAGCTTCAGAAGACATCTTACTTAGCCTATGCCTAATTACCTGACCCATGTAGCGCTCGCTATTCGAACGCTGCAGGGCCTCCCTAGCTAGGGCTATCTCTAGGGGATCCCCCCCAGCCTCCGCCCGGGAAAAATTAGCCTTAAGCGTCTTCACCTTTTCAGCTCTATCTAGGGCGAGCCGTTTGCTGAAATCAGTGGTGAAAGACCTAATTCTATCCTTAAGTCGCTCCCACCACTTATTCCCGATAACCGCCCCCACTAGCTCCCGCTGCACTACACTAGTTAGCTGCCTCTGGAAGTCCCGCCTGTCCAGTAAAGACAGATTGAACTTCCAGTAGCCAGCCATTCTAGGCCTATGTTCTAACGCCACACGGGCACAAACGAGTTTGTGATCCGTGTAGCCTACCCAGTGGAACGTGGGACAATCTAACAGGTCTATGTCGGCTCTACGAACTAACATTCTGTCAATGTAGCTAACTACATTGACAGACGGCCAGCTACGAGCCCACGTCCACATTTTCCCCTTGGGATGATCGACCCGGTATCTATCGACGAGACCATAATCGCCGATCAGATTGACCAGGCTACGATCGCCCCTACTCCCGCTAGCGCCCCGCCCCCTGTCTAACTTGGGGTTCAGGATGGCATTCCAGTCCCCCATTAAAACTAGGCGCGATGAATCAACTAGGAACGGCCCCAACCGCCGAAAAAAGGAACCCCGCTCCTCCCAGTCGTTGGGCGCATAAACCGCAACGACCCGAAACGAACCACTTTTCACGGCAATATCGGCCACGATTAACCGGCCCTCGGCATCGGTATGCACAAGGTCCACCTTCGCATCGAGAGTACGTCTGACCAACAAAGAAACTCCTCTGGCACATCGGTCCCCATATGCTGAATAGATGACAAAGTCATCCTCCAGCACACACGCATCGGAAGTGCAAACAAAGTGGGTCTCTTCGATCGCGGCAACATCCACGCCGAAGGACAAGAGATCCCGAAGCAGGCGGGCAGCCTTACCCCGATCTCTCAAGCCCTTCGCATTCAAACTGGCTATCTTTATTTCCATTTCCTAGGCCTGCAAAAATAAAAAACGACAGTTACTGCAACAACCTAAGCACATACGGGGCGGAAATCTGCGGGTGACAGGACCCCGACGGTTTGTCCCAGGCTTCCCGTGCCCAGCTCCGACGTCATCCGTCCTTCCGAGACAATCCCGCCGACGTCCGTAGGGTATGTTAATTTTAGGGCCCTGTATAGTGAGGGGTGGAGACGTACCGGGACCCTCCCTGCACAGAAGCCGTGCATCTTGGTGAGATCAGGAGACCCAAACTCCGCCATTCTCAAATTTGGGAATGCTTCTTTGGCCTCAAACATATGGGCCCAAACTTTTAAATGTTTCCCCGCATCCCTGATGAGGGCAATCACACCTGGGGCCCCTGGGAAATTCTGGGGGTCTTCCACCGACATGTTGTCAATGGAGGTGAGTTTATGGAGTGGACCTAGAAGGGATTTTTTCCTGGAAGAACAGTTTTTTTCCAGCTCCGTCTTATCCACCCTACATATATCTTCTGCTCTTTTAAAGAGTCTCTTCTTTTTTTTCTTAACCCTATCTGGGTCTGGTGGGGAGGGAATGGACGGGAGAGTGGGTGTATGCTGGGTAGGGGACGCATCCGATGACATGGGGGTGGATGATTGTGTGGGAGTGGGAGTGGGAGTGGGAGGAGGGAGTGGCAAACGTGAGAGTGATGGGGGGAGACTCCTAGGAACAGGTAAAACAATATTCCTTTCTGGAGACGCCGGGGTGGATGCGCATTTGGATTTTTCCCGGCTCCTCCCCGTTCTTTTTTCTGCTGTGTGCTTTTTTGTGGGGACTTCTTCGTCGTCCTCTTCCCTGTTCCTCTTCAAAGAGGAGGACCGCATTGTAGGTAGTTCTTCCACCTCCATCTCGACTTCGGGTTGCTGATATTGCTTCTTTTTATCTTCTTTCTTCCGACTCTCTTTGTCAGTCTGCTTTTTGGGAGAAGCCTCCTTTGGGGGGGACGGGAGGCTTGTTTGGGATTTTCGTCCCTTTGCAACCACTTCCTTCCAGCCGTCACTCGAAGTCTTTCCAGTTTCGGCGGTTTTGGTAGCGGTCGCTGCTGTCGCTGCTGCTGTCGTTACTGGAGTCGGTTCTTTTTGTGCTGGCACCTTCTTGGTGGGGCACGCCTTTGCCATATGGCCCGGCTGTCCGCACACCCAACAACATGGTTTCCTCCCTTCAACCACCACCAGCATTCTTCTCGTTCGGCAGAGCAAAATGTTTGGGATATCTTGGAAGTTTTCCTTGTCTAGGGTAATTTGAACTTCCATATCCCCAGTGTCTATTCCTGACTTACTGCAGATGGCCTTCACTTCGCTAACTTCCCCATATTTAGAGAAGAAAGCCCCCATCCGATCTTCTGAAATGTCTATCGGTACTCCGTGGACGGTAATTTTCGTTCTGCGGGTGCCCATATACTCGGTTTGCAACCGTACATTTTTTGTGTTTAGAACACTTCCCGCTAATCTTCGGGCCTGGTCTTCAGTCTGGAGAAGGAGATCCCAAAGAGCATTGGTCCTTCTGGCCAAAATCTTTGGACAAATGTTCAATGATTTTAGAGCCTCCTCCATGCATTCTCTGCTTACCCCCATTAGTTTATGGCTCTTCACGTCTGAAGTAAGCAGAGAAATAGTTCTCACTTTCACGGCATCGAAAGCGTCCTTTATCGTGAGGAATTCATTGCCGATGAAACTGCTTTCCAGTTTTTTCCTCTGACTGGCATAAAATTCCCCATCTTTCTTTAACGGCCTATCTTGAGACCAGGCTGATTTTGCTGGCGACACCGGATTTGCCACCGGTGTATCAGGCACTTTTTTATTGTTTGTGTCGACCATGGCGTAGACTAAAACACAACCACGGTCGACGTAATTTATCTCTTTTTCTTGCTCCTTTTATAATTAATACTTTTTATCATTTCAAACAAAATAAAATAGAACAAGAACGGGACAACCAAGGCAATAAACAATTCAACCAAAGAGCAAATGCAAATCAAAATAGGGGGAGGGTAATAAATACAACAAAAAGGCAAATGAAAGGTAAATGTAAAATATTACAATATATACTAAAACGAAAAAGTGAAAACCAAGAAACTTCAAAAAACAATGTTGGAAACTGAAAAAGTAACAAAATAAACACTTATCACTGAGTTATTCTTCAAAGTTGTCTCACACCGTATTCAAACGAAAAAACAGTAAACTGCGGTGAACCGGTTGGCATTGGACATTTTATTTTTTGTTGGAATACAACAAATGTGGCACAAGGCCGAAAAGGGGAGGGGTAAAGGCTGGTCATAACTTACTATCCTATACCTAGCTAATCAGATTCGCGACCCATTCATACATTACAATTTACCCATTCACCACAAGAACTCATCCGTCGCCATTCAAACCTTCATCCACCATAATACTACATCCACACCAGGGGAACCTACAAAAACGCGCCCCACACCATAAAAATTTTGATGATAATAACATACATTAAAATTCTAATACTGAAAAGATGAAAGTAGGGAGGGAGATGAACCCAATAACAAACTAAAAACTCAACGAATATTTAAACTAAACATAATTCGTGTTAGTAGGGCCCGTCCAACCCTCAAAATAGAGAGGCCGCTGTATTCTGCCCAGAGGACAGAATCAAGAAACACTCTCGCTAAGGGAGTGGGAAAAAGATAAAATAACCCGGACATGGGGAAATAAAAGGCTGACCTAGTCGAGATGAAAGGAGGGGCCAAAACAAACTGGGGAGGTTGGGAATCTCGACTTGGATCATAACTAAAAAGATAGCCGGGAAACAGGCCGGGAACAACACTTACTCACATTAACTAGGTACACTTAAGCTTGTCTAACCTAACCAAGGGGAGGGTTCCACAGGAAACCACCCCGATGTGACTTTAGATTGACCTAGAAAAGAAAATCAAGGCTAGCCCCGTCCAAACGAACCAAGCTCGCCTCTTTTACCCACCTTTCGTTGAAGACTGTCGAATGCAATCGTTTCCTATCAGTTCTAATCTTCATCTTGAGCTGATGCTCAAAGAATCGGATTAGATCCTGATGCGAAAGACGATTGCCTCGCAAGACTTCCTGCATGCGCGTCGTCCATATCACCATTCGAGCCGTGGCTAGCAGCGTCAGAAACACCATTCGTTTCACCCCGGAATACGGGGGCGACACATTGTCACACGCGTATGCGCGATCAATGGACACGAGTTCTTCGGGAGCGAGACGAGCCGTCAGCTCGCCGACATGGTCCCATAAGGGGCGGACCCGGGGGCAATGGTAGAAGGCGTGCGAAGCCGTTTCTTCTAAACCAAGACCACACCGTTCACAGTCTGGCAAATCCGCCAAGCCCCATATGAAAGCCTTGTCGTTGAGAGGCAGCCGATTCCGAGCCAATCGCCAGGTAAGCGAAAACTCAGGGTTACTGAGATAATCCGCCGCTGGCGCCCAAGACCAGTAGGAGCGATACTCCTCTTCCGAAAAGCAGAGCGTATCACGTAGGGAATCCTTCGCGCGCCCCTCCACTAATCCCCTATAGAAGACTTTCCTAGGCTGTGACAGGTCACTGGACCGCGGAATAGCCTTCAAGGCGAACCGACACTCGCGGAGGAAAAGCGATTGATCCCGGGGTTTACGACGGCGCTCAACCCTCGAGATGGGGGGACTGATAGTAAGGCCAGGGAACGCGTCCCTAACAATCCCCTCCAGAATCGGATCTCCTCTAGTCAATGCGCGGCGTAGGAAAGCCAACCGTGAGGCACGGATGTGACTCAGCAAGTGTGGCATTCCCAGCCCCCCATGACACGGACGTTTAGTGCAGACTCGTCTGTCGACCCTGTTACCGCGTCCCCTCCATAAAATGGAGGATAGCGATCGCTCGAGCGCCTTCCTGTGGGCCTTACAGAGAGGAAGTACTGACAATCTATAAAGAACCAGGGGGAAAATGTATGTAACACACACGTCCGCCCTGCCCTTCACAGACAACCTCCGTCGGTTCCAAGTCTTGCCGGCAGAACCGATCTTTGCTAGTACTTCTGACCAATTCTTCTCCAGCTGGAGGTCGGGTCCAAACCACACTCCAAGAATGCGGACAGGACCGTCCGTCCAACCGAAGCGGCCTGGAAGATCACGCCCCTTCCAGGCACCTAACCGCAAGCCGGACGACTTGTCGCGGTTTATCTTGGCCCCTGTCACCTTCTCGTACCGATCAAGCGCCTTCTGTACCGCTTCAATGTCGCCCCGGGACGACACGAAAGCAGATACGTCATCGGCGTACGCGGAAACCCTGGCTCGAGACCCTCCAGGAACGGCGATCCCGCGTAGGGCCGGACTGCACGTCTCGTCCTTCAGCCGGCGAAGGAGAGGCTCCAACGCCAAAGCATAAAGGAGAGGCGACAGCGGACAACCCTGACGAACCGACCTCGACAGAACAAAAGCGCCCGACAACTTTCCGTTCACCTGTACCACAGCACTGGGGGAGCGATACAGGAGGCTAATCCAGCGGCAGAAGTCGGGTGCGAATCCGGCGGCCTGCAGGACAGTAGCAAGGTAGCGATGGTCGACCCTATCAAATGCCTTGGACTGATCCAAATTGATCAGCGCGGCTTCCTCGTCGTCTTTTACTCCCTCTAGGATCGTGCGGATCAAATGCAGGTTGCTCTGAATTGTTCGGCCCCTCACAGAACAAGTCTGCTCGGGTCCCAACAGAGACTCGGCAACTGACTGCAAACGCTCCTGCAGGATCTTGGCCATAATCTTTAACTCTGTGTTTAGCAGAGTTATGGGCCTGTAATCGTCTAGTTTACCCCCAACACCCTTGCCCTTTTTCAACAGAGTGATCACACCCCTGGAAATGCGGTTGGGGATGGACCCCGACCGAAACCAGTTGTTGAACACTGCAGTCAAAATCGGAACAAAGATGTGCGACAGCCTCAAGTACAATTCATAAGGCAAACCATCCAGACCGGGCGACTTGCCTCTGCCGACCTTCTTCAATGCCTCGTAGACTTCGCCCTCCGTGATCTCTCCCTCGCAGCTAGCTGCTTCAGTCGGCTCAAGCCGAGGAAAGTCAGCCAAATAGCTGCGAAACTCCTCCTCACGGAGACCAGGCTCCTTGGTAAAGCGGCTCTCGAAATGCCGCCGAAACGCCTCGCACATGTCGTCAGTCGACCGCAGAGTACGCCCCTCCGGGGTTTCGACTTGACGAATGTAACGATCACCACCTCGACGGACTTCTTCCCGACGCAGATCTGCGCCCAGGTTCACAGCTTCAGAAGACATCTTACTTAGCCTATGCCTAATTACCTGACCCATGTAGCGCTCGCTATTCGAACGCTGCAGGGCCTCCCTAGCTAGGGCTATCTCTAGGGGATCCCCCCCAGCCTCCGCCCGGGAAAAATTAGCCTTAAGCGTCTTCACCTTTTCAGCTCTATCTAGGGCGAGCCGTTTGCTGAAATCAGTGGTGAAAGACCTAATTCTATCCTTAAGTCGCTCCCACCACTTATTCCCGATAACCGCCCCCACTAGCTCCCGCTGCACTACACTAGTTAGCTGCCTCTGGAAGTCCCGCCTGTCCAGTAAAGACAGATTGAACTTCCAGTAGCCAGCCATTCTAGGCCTATGTTCTAACGCCACACGGGCACAAACGAGTTTGTGATCCGTGTAGCCTACCCAGTGGAACGTGGGACAATCTAACAAGTCTATGTCGGCTCTACGAACTAACATTCTGTCAATGTAGCTAACTACATTGACAGACGGCCAGCTACGAGCCCACGTCCACATTTTCCCCTTGGGATGATCGACCCGGTATCTATCGACGAGACCATAATCGTCGATCAGATTGACCAGGCTACGATCACCCCTACTCCCGCTAGCGCCCCGCCCCCTGTCTAACTTGGGGTTCAGGATGGCATTCCAGTCCCCCATTAAAACTAGGCGCGATGAATCAACTAGGAACGGCCCCAACCGCCGAAAAAAGGAACCCCGCTCCTCCCAGTCGTTGGGCGCATAAACCGCAACGACCCGAAACGAACCACTTTTCACGGCAATATCGGCCACGATTAACCGGCCCTCGGCATCGGTATGCACAAGGTCCACCTTCGCATCGAGAGTACGTCTGACCAACAAAGAAACTCCTCTGGCACATCGGTCCCCATATGCTGAATAGATGACAAAGTCATCCTCCAGCACACACGCATCGGAAGTGCAAACAAAGTGGGTCTCTTCGATCGCGGCAACATCCACGCCGAAGGACAGGAGATCCCGAAGCAGGCGGGCAGCCTTACCCCGATCTCTCAAGCCCTTCGCATTCAAACTGGCTATCTTTATTTCCATTTCCTAGGCCTGCAAAAATAAAAAACGACAGTTACTGCAACAACCTAAGCACATACGGGGCGGAAATCTGCGGGTGACAGGACCCCGACGGTTTGTCCCAGGCTTCCCGTGCCCAGCTCCGACGTCATCCGTCCTTCCGAGACAATCCCGCCGACGTCCGTAGGGTACGTTAATTTTAAGGCCCTGTATAGTGAGGGGTGGAGACGTACCGGGACCCTCCCTGCACAGAAGCCGTGCATCTTGGTGAGGTCAGGAGACCCAAACTCCGCTATTCTCAAATTTGGGAATGCTTCTTTGGCCTCAAACATATGGGCCCACACTTTTAAATGTTTCCCCGCATCCCTGATGAGGGCAATCACACCTGGGGCCCCTGGGAAATTCTGGGGGTCTTCCACCGACATGTTGTCAATGGAAGAGAGTTTAAAGAGTGGACCTAGAAGGGATTTTTTCCTGGAGGAACAGTTTTTTTCCAGCTCCGTCTTATCCACCCTACATATATCTTCTACTCTTTTAAAGAGCCTCTTCTTTTTTTTCTTAACCCTATCTGGGTCTGGTGGGGAGGGAATGGACGGGAGAGTGGGTGTATGCTGGGTAGGGGACGCATCCGATGACATGGGGGTGGATGATTGTGTGGGAGTGGGAGTGGGAGGAGGGAGTGGCAAACGTGAGAGTGATGGGGGGAGACTCCTAGGAACAGGTAAAACAATATTCCTTTCTGGAGACGCCGGGGTGGATGCGCATTTGGATTTTTCCCGGCTCCTCCCCGTTCTTTTTTCTGCTGTGTGCTTTTTTGTGGGGACTTCTTCGTCGTCCTCTTCCCTGTTCCTCTTCAAAGAGGAGGACCGCATTGTAGGTAGTTCTTCCACCTCCATCTCGACTTCGGGTTGCTGATATTGCTTCTTTTTATCTTCTTTCTTCCGACTCTCTTTGTCAGTCTGCTTTTTGGGAGAAGCCTCCTTTGGTGGGGACGGGAGGCTTGTTTGGGATTTTCGCCCCTTTGCAACCACTTCCTTCCAGCCGTCACTCGAAGTCTTTCCAGTTTCGGCGGTTTTGGTAGAGGTCGCTGCTGTCGCTGCTGCTGTCGTTACTGGAGTCAGTTCTTTTTGTGCTGGCACCTTCTTGGTGGGGCACGCCTTTGCCATATGGCCCGGCTGTCCGCACACCCAACAACATGGTTTCCTCCCTTCAACCACCACCAGCATTCTTCTCGTTCGGCAGAGCAAAATGTTTGGGATATCTTGGAAGTTTTCCTTGTCTAGGGTAATTTGAACTTCCATATCCCCAGTGTCTATTCCTGACTTACTGCAGATGGCCTTCGCTTCGCTAACTTCCCCATATTTAGAGAAGAAAGCCCCCATCCGATCTTCTGAAATGTCTATCGGTACTCCGTGGACGGTAATTTTCGTTCTGCGGGTGCCCATATATTCGGTTTGTAACCGTAAATTTTTTGTGTTTAGAACACTTCCCGCTAATCTTCGGGCCTGATCTTCAGTCTGGAGAAGGAGATCCCAAAGAGCATTGGTCCTTCTGGCCAAAATCTTTGGACAAATGTTTAATGATTTTAGCGCCTCCTCCATACACTCTCTGCTTACCCCCATTAATTTATGGCTCTTCACGTCTGAAGTAAGCAGAGAAATAGTTCTCACTTTCACTGCATCAAAGGCGTCCTTTATCGTGAGGAATTCATTGCCGTTGAAACTGCTTTCCAGTTTTTTCCTCTGACTGGCATAGAATTCCCCATCTTTCTTTAGCGGCCTATCTTGAGACCAGGCCGATTTTGCTGGCGACACCGGATTTGCCACCGGTGTATCAGGCACTTTTTTATTGTTTGTGTCGACCATGGCGTAGACTAAAACACAACCACGGTCGACGTAATCTATCTCTTTTTCTTGCTCCTTTTATAAAAAGTACTTTTTTTCATTTCAAACAAAATAAAATGGAACAAGAACGGGACAAACCAAGGCAATAAACAATTCAACCAAAGAGCAAATGCAAATCAAAATAGGGGGAGGGTAATAAATACAACAAAAAGGCAAATGAAAGGTAAATGTAAAATATTACAATATATACTAAAACGAAAAAGTGAAAACCAAGAAACTTCAAAAAACAATGTTGGAAACTGAAAAAGTAACAAAATAAACACTTATCACTGAGTTATTCTTCAAAGTTGTCTCACACCGTATTCAAACGAAAAAACAGTAAACTGCGGTGAACCGGTTGGCATTGGACATTTTATTTTTTGTTGGAATACAACAAATGTGGCACAAGGCCGAAAAGGGGAGGGGTAAAGGCTGGTCATAACTTACTATCCTATACCTAGCTAATCAGATTCGCGACCCATTCATACATTACAATTTACCCATTCACCACAAGAACTCATCCGTCGCCATTCAAACCTTCATCCACCATAATACCACATCCACACCAGGGGAACCTACAAAAACGCGCCCCACACCATAAAAATTTTGATGATAATAACATACATTAAAATTCTAATAATGAAAAGATGAAAGTGGGGAGGGAGATGAACCCAATAACAAACTAAAAACTCAACGAATATTTAAACTAAACATAATTCGTGTTAGTAGGGCCCGTCCAACCCTCAAAATAGAGAGGCCGCTGTATTCTGCCCAGAGGACAGAATCAAGAGACACTCTCGCTAAGGGAGTGGGAAAGAGATAAAATAACCCGGACATGGGGAAATAAAAGGCTGACCTAGTCGAGATGAAAGGTGGGGCCAAAACAAACTGGGGAGGTTGGGAATCTCGACTTGGATCATAACTAAAAGGATAGCCGGGAAACAGGCCGGGAACAACACTTACTCACATTAACTAGGTACACTTAAGCTTGTCTAACCTAACCAAGGGGAGGGTTCCACAGGAAACCACCCCGATGTGACTTTAGATTGACCTAGAAAAGAAAATCAAGGCTAGCCCCGTCCAAACGAACCAAGCTCGCCTCTTTTACCCACCTTTCGTTGAAGACTGTCGAATGCAATCGTTTCCTATCAGTTCTAATCTTCATCTTGAGCTGATGCTCAAAGAATCGGATTAGATCCTGATGCGAAAGACGATTGCCTCGCAAGACTTCCTGCATGCGCGTCGTCCATATCACCATTCGAGCCGTGGCTAGCAGCGTCAGAAACACCATTCGTTTCACCCCGGAATACGGGGGCGACACATTGTCACACGCGTATGCGCGATCAATGGACACGAGTTCTTCGGGAGCGAGACGAGCCGTCAGCTCGCCGACATGGTCCCATAAGGGGCGGACCCGGGGGCAATGGTAGAAGGCGTGCGAAGCCGTTTCTTCTAAACCAAGACCACACCGTTCACAGTCTGGCAAATCCGCCAAGCCCCATATGAAAGCCTTGTCGTTGAGAGGCAGCCGATTCCGAGCCAATCGCCAGGTAAGCGAAAACTCAGGGTTACTGAGATAATCCGCCGCTGGCGCCCAAGACCAGTAGGAGCGATACTCCTCTTCCGAAAAGCAGAGCGTATCACGTAGGGAATCCTTCGCGCGCCCCTCCACTAATCCCCTATAGAAGACTTTCCTAGGCTGTGACAGGTCACTGGACCGCGGAATAGCCTTCAAGGCGAACCGACACTCGCGGAGGAAAAGCGATTGATCCCGGGGTTTACGACGGCGCTCAACCCTCGAGATGGGGGGACTGATAGTAAGGCCAGGGAACGCGTCCCTAACAATCCCCTCCAGAATCGGATCTCCTCTAGTCAATGCGCGGCGTAGGAAAGCCAACCGTGAGGCACGGATGTGACTCAGCAAGTGTGGCATTCCCAGCCCCCCATGACACGGACGTTTAGTGCAGACTCGTCTGTCGACCCTGTTACCGCGTCCCCTCCATAAAATGGAGGATAGCGATCGCTCGAGCGCCTTCCTGTGGGCCTTACAGAGAGGAAGTACTGACAATCGATAAAGAACCAGGGGGAAAATGTATGTAACACACACGTCCGCCCTGCCCTTCACAGACAACCTCCGTCGGTTCCAAGTCTTGCCGGCAGAACCGATCTTTGCTAGTACTTCTGACCAATTCTTCTCCAGCTGGAGGTCGGGTCCAAACCACACTCCAAGAATGCGGACAGGACCGTCCGTCCAACCGAAGCGGCCTGGAAGATCACGCCCCTTCCAGGCACCTAACCGCAAGCCGGACGACTTGTCGCGGTTTATCTTGGCCCCTGTCACCTTCTCGTACCGATCAAGCGCCTTCTGTACCGCTTTAATGTCGCCCCGGGACGACACGAAAGCAGATACGTCATCGGCGTACGCGGAAACCCTGGCTCGAGACCCTCCAGGAACGGCGATCCCGCGTAGGGCCGGACTGCACGTCTCGTCCTTCAGCCGGCGAAGGAGAGGCTCCAACGCCAAAGCATAAAGGAGAGGCGACAGCGGACAACCCTGACGAACCGACCTCGACAGAACAAAAGCGCCCGACAACTTTCCGTTCACCTGTACCACAGCACTGGGGGAGCGATACAGGAGGCTAATCCAGCGGCAGAAGTCGGGTGCGAATCCGGCGGCCTGCAGGACAGTAGCAAGGTAGCGATGGTCGACCCTATCAAATGCCTTGGACTGATCCAAATTGATCAGCGCGGCTTCCTCGTCGTCTTTTACTCCCTCTAGGATCGTGCGGATCAAATGCAGGTTGCTCTGAATTGTTCGGCCCCTCACAGAACAAGTCTGCTCGGGTCCCAACAGAGACTCGGCAACTGACTGCAAACGCTCCTGCAGGATCTTGGCCATAATCTTTAACTCTGTGTTTAGCAGAGTTATGGGCCTGTAATCGTCTAGTTTACCCCCAACACCCTTGCCCTTTTTCAACAGAGTGATCACACCCCTGGAAATGCGGTTGGGGATGGACCCCGACCGAAACCAGTTGTTGAACACTGCAGTCAAAATCGGAACAAAGATGTGCGACAGCCTCAAGTACAATTCATAAGGCAAACCATCCAGACCGGGCGACTTGCCTCTGCCGACCTTCTTCAATGCCTCGTAGACTTCGCCCTCCGTGATCTCTCCCTCGCAGCTAGCTGCTTCAGTCGGCTCAAGCCGAGGAAAGTCAGCCAAATAGCTGCGAAACTCCTCCTCACGGAGACCAGGCTCCTTGGTAAAGCGGCTCTCGAAATGCCGCCGAAACGCCTCGCACATGTCGTCAGTCGACCGCAGAGTACGCCCCTCCGGGGTTTCGACTTGACGAATGTAACGATCACCACCTCGACGGACTTCTTCCCGACGCAGATCTGCGCCCAGGTTCACAGCTTCAGAAGACATCTTACTTAGCCTATGCCTAATTACCTGACCCATGTAGCGCTCGCTATTCGAACGCTGCAGGGCCTCCCTAGCTAGGGCTATCTCTAGGGGATCCCCCCCAGCCTCCGCCCGGGAAAAATTAGCCTTAAGCGTCTTCACCTTTTCAGCTCTATCTAGGGCGAGCCGTTTGCTGAAATCAGTGGTGAAAGACCTAATTCTATCCTTAAGTCGCTCCCACCACTTATTCCCGATAACCGCCCCCACTAGCTCCCGCTGCACTACACTAGTTAGCTGCCTCTGGAAGTCCCGCCTGTCCAGTAAAGACAGATTGAACTTCCAGTAGCCAGCCATTCTAGGCCTATGTTCTAACGCCACACGGGCACAAACGAGTTTGTGATCCGTGTAGCCTACCCAGTGGAACGTGGGACAATCTAACAAGTCTATGTCGGCTCTACGAACTAACATTCTGTCAATGTAGCTAACTACATTGACAGACGGCCAGCTACGAGCCCACGTCCACATTTTCCCCTTGGGATGATCGACCCGGTATCTATCGACGAGACCATAATCGTCGATCAGATTGACCAGGCTACGATCGCCCCTACTCCCGCTAGCGCCCCGCCCCCTGTCTAACTTGGGGTTCAGGATGGCATTCCAGTCCCCCATTAAAACTAGGCGCGATGAATCAACTAGGAACGGCCCCAACCGCCGAAAAAAGGAACCCCGCTCCTCCCAGTCGTTGGGCGCATAAACCGCAACGACCCGAAACGAACCACTTTTCACGGCAATATCGGCCACGATTAACCGGCCCTCGGCATCGGTATGCACAAGGTCCACCTTCGCATCGAGAGTACGTCTGACCAACAAAGAAACTCCTCTGGCACATCGGTCCCCATATGCTGAATAGATGACAAAGTCATCCTCCAGCACACACGCATCGGAAGTGCAAACAAAGTGGGTCTCTTCGATCGCGGCAACATCCACGCCGAAGGACAAGAGATCCCGAAGCAGGCGGGCAGCCTTACCCCGATCTCTCAAGCCCTTCGCATTCAAACTGGCTATCTTTATTTCCATTTCCTAGGCCTGCAAAAATAAAAAACGACAGTTACTGCAACAACCTAAGCACATACGGGGCGGAAATCTGCGGGTGACAGGACCCCGACGGTTTGTCCCAGGCTTCCCGTGCCCAGCTCCGACGTCATCCGTCCTTCCGAGACAATCCCGCCGACGTCCGTAGGGTATGTTAATTTTAAGGCCCTGTATAGTGAGGGGTGGAGACGTACCGGGACCCTCCCTGCACAGAAGCCGTGCATCTTGGTGAGGTCAGGAGACCCAAATTCCGCTATTCTTAAATTTGGGAATGCTTCTTTGGCCTCGAACATATGGGCCCATACTTTTAAATGCTTCCCCGCATCCCTGATGAGGGCAATCACACCTGGGGCCCCCGGAAAGTTCTGGGGGTCTTCCACCGACATGTTGTCAATGGAAGAGAGTTTAAAGAGTGGACCTAGAAGGGATTTTTTCCTGGAGGAACAGTTTTTTTCCAGCTCCGTCTTATCCACCCTACATATATCTTCTGCTCTTTTAAAGAGCCTCTTCTTTTTTTTCTTAACCCTATCTGGGTCTGGTGGGGAGGGAATGGACGGAAGAGTGGGTGTATGCTGGGTAGGGGACGCATCCGAGGACATGAGGGTGGATGATTGTGTGGGAGTGGGAGTGGGAGTGGGAGGAGGGAGTGGCAAACGTGAGAGTGATGGGGGGAGACTCCTAGGAACAGGTAAAACAATATTCCTTTCTGGAGACGCCGGGGTGGATGCGCATTTGGATTTTTCCCGGCTCCTCCCCGTTCTTTTTTCTGCTGTGTGCTTTTTTGTGGGGACTTCTTCATCGTCCTCTTCCCTGTTCCTCTTCAAAGAGGAGGACCGCATTGTAGGTAGTTCTTCCACCTCCATCTCGACTTCGGGTTGCTGATATTGCTTCTTTTTATCTTCTTTCTTCCGACTCTCTTTGTCAGTCTGCTTTTTGGGAGAAGCCTCCTTTGGGGGGGACGGGAGGCTTGTTTGGGATTTTCGCCCCTTTGCAACCACTTCCTTCCAGCCGTCACTCGAAGTCTTTCCAGTTTCGGCGGTTTTGGTAGCGGTCGCTGCTGTCGCTGCTGCTGTCGTTACTGGAGTCGGTTCTTTTTGTGCTGGCACCTTCTTGGTGGGGCACGCCTTTGCCATATGGCCCGGCTGTCCGCACACCCAACAACATGGTTTCCTCCCTTCAACCACCACCAGCATTCTTCTCGTTCGGCAGAGCAAAATGTTTGGGATATCTTGGAAGTTTTCCTTGTCTAGGGTAATTTGAACTTCCATATCCCCAGTGTCTATTCCTGACTTACTGCAGATGGCCTTCACTTCGCTAACTTCCCCATATTTAGAGAAGAAAGCCCCCATCCGATCTTCTGATATGTCTATCGGCACTCCGTGGACAGTTATTTTCGTTCTGCGGGTGCCCATATACTCGGTTTGTAACCGTAAATTTTTTGTGTTTAGAACACTTCCCGCTAATCTTCGGGCCTGATCTTCAGTCTGGAGAAGGAGATCCCAAAGAGCATTGGTCCTTCTGGCCAAAATCTTTGGACAAATGTTCAATGATTTTAGCGCCTCCTCCATACATTCTCTGCTTACCCCCATTAATTTATGGCTCTTCACGTCTGAAGTAAGCAGAGAAATAGTTCTCACTTTCACTGCATCAAAGGCGTCCTTAATCGTGAGGAATTCGTTGCCGTTGAAACTGCTTTCCAGTTTTTTCCTCTGACTGGCATAGAATTCCCCATCTTTCTTTAGCGGCCTATCTTGAGACCAGGCCGATTTTGCTGGCGACACCGGCTTTACCACCGGTGTATCAGGCACTTTTTTATTGTTTGTGTCGACCATGGCGTAGACTAAAACACAGCCACGGTCGACGTAAGTTATTTTTACTTGCTCCTTTTATAAATAATACTTTATATCATTTCAAACAAAATAAAATGGAACAAGAACGGGACAAACCAAGGCAATAAACAATTCAACCAAAGAACAAATGCAAATCAAAATAGGGGGAGGGTAATAAATACAACAAAAAGGCAAATGAAAGGTAAATGTAAAATATTCCAATATATACTAAAACGAAAAAGTGAAAACCAAGAAACTTCAAAAACAATGTTGGAAACTGAAAAAGTAACAAAATAAACACTTATCACTGAGTTATTCTTTAAAGTTGTCTCACACAGTATTCAAACGAAAAAACAGTAAACTGCGGTTAACCGGTTGGCATTTGACATTCGGAGAGAGTAACCAAAATGGCCGCCTCTATACATGACGGATTGAATATTTTACCCCTCCTGATTGGTTAATCTTCTTTTCAGGAACTATAAAGTGAGTCAAGTCATTTGGGTTTGCTCACTAGTACATAGAGTACACAAAATAATGTAACAATATATACATATATATATATATATATATATATATATATATATATATATATATGTTTATATATATATATATATATATATATATATATATTTGCCTGAAAGGTGTATATATATATTTGAAAGCTCTTTGAATTTAGCAGTAAGTACTGTCAAGCATCCGTTCAGTATAATGTTCTGGAGATTCTCTTCTTTTCTTAAAACCTATTGAAAATAGTCTCAGGAGCGAGCAGTACAAGATAATTTTAGAGTCTTGTCTGCTCCCTTCTGCTGAAAGGATGCAAATCGATCCCACCAAGCTCATTTTTATGCAGGGTAATGCTCCCTGTCACATTGATGAAGGAATACTTTGATGAGAAGCAGGTGAGTGTTATGACATGGCCGCCCCAATCTCCTGACCTCAACCCCATAGAAAACTTATGGAGCATTATAAAGTACAGGATTTGATCGTGAATTTCATATCAGAATAGAATTCAATGTTTTATTTAAAGCTGGTCGGTTGTGTTTCTAATGATTACTAGTTGAAGGAAATAAGTGAGTCACTTTTTTTGCACAGAGTTTTTCCCTAAATCTCATTATCCAAAATTATAATTATCAATAGAATACCTTGGGGTGAGTAAACTTTTTTACTAGGTGGTCGGGAAGGGGTCTTTATATTAGTAATATTAAAAATTTGTTTGAACCCCAAAAACAATGGGCGAAAAAAAAATATATATATATATTATTTTAAAACTATAATTTTGGCGGTGTGAAAAAAAAACAGATAATACAATTTGCAAATAAAAATATGGAACAATCTGATATTTTGGGAAAAAATTCAATAAGAAGAAAATCCTTAATGCTTAAAAGGAATCAAAGAGAGATGCAATGTTTACCCGAAAGAAAAAAAACACCGGCAGAGTACGTGAGTTGAAGGTAAATGTGCTCAATACACCAAGTAAAGCAAAATTAAAACACCTGAAGAATTAGAATATATCTACCTAAGTTTTCACCTGCCAGTAGGTGAAAACTAAGTCGATAGGTTCTGGCTCTTAAGGTATTTATATATATATATATATATATATATATATATATATATATATATATATATATATATATATATATATATATATATATATATATATATAAAGACATTTTTATGTTTAACATTCTTTTTATAGATACAAGTATTTAAGTAAATGCTCCGTTTATAATAAACAGTATTAAATAACATCTACCGGTCCGAATGTCCAAGAAATTTTCATAGAAATTATTCGTCCTTCGACAGGATTCGAACCTGTATCCTATACAGAACCGTCATGTAGCGTGACGTGCCTTTTAACCGATTCGGAACCGTTATATATATATATATATATATATATATATATATATATATATATATATATATATATATATATATATATATATATATATATATATATATATATATATATATATATATATATATATATATATATATATATATATATATATATATATATATATATATTTTCAATGTTGCTGCTACCCACAGACACCTTGCCATAAAGACCTAAAACCTTGGACAAAACAAAAATCCCGAACAATTAAAGAAAAATAAACAAAAACCAAACACTCACCCCCGGAGTAAATTAAAACGTTCAAAGTCTAGACTATCTATACAGAGTAAGAAACACTTCAAAAAGTCATCACAGCACAGCTCGAGTAACTACACATGTTCTACGATCACTCGTTCTTCTAGCGAATATATATATATATATATATATATATATATATATATATTATTTGTTTATTATAAGAGGTTATAATAAAACATTTTTAAATCACTGCACAAAAGCTTTCATGGTTCAGTACTATGACCATCGCCCGAGGAAGTACAATCATAGTATTAAAAGGTGAAAGCTTTTGTGTAGCGATTTCAAATTGCTTTTATTATAATCACTTATAATAAATATATTATAATAATATTTTCTCTACTTTGTTTTGAGCACATTATTTTGAGAACATCAAATCCGTAAGTAGTAAGGATAATCAAAATAGGATATTTTTATATATATATATATATATATATATATATATATATATATATATGATATTTTTGTTTATACGTTATTTTTATAGATACTAATATTTAAGTAAATACTCTGTAATAAACAATATTAATAATATTTACCATGCTGATTTTCCGAGAAATCTCAAAGAAAATCGGTCTCCTCTGACTGGAATGGAAACTGTATCCTACACGGACCCGCCATATAGACTGATGTGCTATAACATTTAGCTACAGAGGAAGCGTCTGGATAACAAGGTTAAATTACTTTTTTTTAACTATAAACTTCCCATGATTTCTCTTGAATGCTCATATCTGCTCGAAGCGTATCTTAACGTAAATATATGACATAATATATTATAAAATAATTGTCGAACTGAGGCGATTTTACAATATATATATGATGATGATAATTTGTTAGATTAGATGATGATGATGTAAATTTGATTTATTTTCAAAGTATTAATCTGGCTGTAAATTTGTATTCCCTCTGCCACCCCTGCTCGTTAGGTTGACACTTTTGTTATTCTTCCCCGCTTCCTCTTATCTGTTCAAGGATTTTTCTAGGTCAGATCATTTATTCATTTCCTCTTGTAATTTTTTATAAATTCTCTGGATGATTTAAACCATTTTATAACTCCGATCTGATGAAGCAGTTGCCTGTCTGAAATAAATTAATACCAAACACTTTAATGATGTATTGAGCGTTTCCTTTGATTTATATATATATATATATATATATATATATATATATATATATATATATTAAAGAAAAACAGACCATTTTAAGGCTCCATGTAATAATTTATTTCACCATAGCCCTTTTAAAGGACGCTGGATCATCAGACTACACTTCCAAAAGGTGAAACGAAAAATGAAAAATGAAATGAACATTTACACCTTCGACGGGTAGTATTAAGTTTATGTAATTTAACCGAGAGGGTAATGAGTGGTGGTGTGAGAGACATAATCGAGTTTAGAGAGGGTTTATTTTAATATTTCTATCTATCCTACTTAGTATTAGGGGAGGAGGGACCAGACTGACCTATTTAATCGGTTAACTTAACGGAAGTGATATATTGAAAGGGAAGGGGGAGAAGAGAGAAAAAATAAAAAGAAAGAAGGGGGAAGTAAAGAGAAAGAAGATGTCATTAGGCTTTACTAAGAGACAGGAGGAGTGGTATTTTTTAACAATTTATGTAAAGAAAGATTTTAATGTTTGATAGTAATTTAATTTTGTAAAATCACCGAAGAAATTAATTTGATGTTTGCTAGCAATTTAAATGTTTAACTCCTTTACAAATAATGTAGGGATTCAATATGAGTTAAATAGTATATTTAAAAACACATTCATACAAAGTACATTAAAAAATTATTTAAAGTATAATAGTTTACTGGCATTAATCTATCAATATTGCAAATGATTGTTAAGGTAACATCTGTATCAGTTTAAATCTAATTCATGAATGAAATTTTATATATATATATGCATACATACATACATATATATATATATATATATAAATATATTGATAATATTAGTGGTCAATATATAAATTTCCAAGAGGGTAGAATCCAGGTAGAGCTCAATGTCCAGTACAGAGCAAGGATATAATATAAAAGGCCTACAAATTCATCTGACCTACAAATTCAGATTTTTAGTGAGAGTGTATATATATATATATATATATATATATATATATATATATATATATATATATATATATATTATACTTATATATTGCAATGTTAACGCAAAGTTTCGATGTTTTATTGATACGAGAGGTGCATATTACAAGCCCAACGTATTGAAGACAGAAAGCGTTCTTCAACTATATATGTATATATATATATATATATATATATATATATATATACACACATATATATATATATATATATATATATATATATAGTTGTATATATATATATATATATATTTATATATATATATACTTCCTGTCTTAAATACGTTGGGATATATATATATATATATATATATACATATATATATATATATATATATATATATATATATATATATATATATATATATATATTTTGTTGGAGAACTCTTCCTGCCTTAAATACGTTGAGCTTGTAATATGCATATATATATATATATATATATATATATATATATATATATATATTTATATATATATATATATATATATATATATATATATATATAGATAGATAGATAGATAGATAGATAGATAGATATAGATATATATATAGTTGGAGAACCCTTCCTCACTTAAATACGTTGGGCTCGTAATATGCACCTCTCGAATTAATGAAACATCGAAACTTTGCGTTAAAATTGCAATATATAAGTGTATACCCTGTATTATCTTACGCAGATATGTAAGACCATCCCTTCTAAATAAGAATTACAACATAGACATAACATATCAGCTACTAAAGATAGAGAGAGACGTGTTAAAGTTGGCGATCGAAAACACTGCCGTGGTCTTTCTTGTTTAACTTAAGGGCGTGTCGAAAACCATTCAGAAGAGCTACAGTTCATAAAACACCAAGCCAATATTCAGAAGCAAATAAACCTATTGGAAAATCTGCAGAGTTAAGATAAAATGAGAAACATCTGTGTGTATTTCATCTCTTTTTAGTTATGGCGAAGAATACAAAGTGAAATCAGCCGATTACTAAAGGCAAGGCTGGAAGAATATCGACTAGGGCGAAACAATGAGATCATGCATGGCTGATCATGTATGAAGGGAAAATGGTGGTAACTAACACCAGCAGAATGAAGTAAAGACAACAGACAGTGAATACAACAGAAGAATCAAATGTCTGGAGGAATCAGCGCATATTCTGTGTTATCACAGTTTCCTCGGTAGGCTTTGCGTGGAAATAAATGCGATATAGGATCCATAAAGAAAGAAAGAAAGAAAGAAAGAAAGAAAGACAGAAAGAAAGAAAGAAAGAAAGACAGAAAGAAAGAAAGAAAGACAGAAAGAAAGAAAGAAAGAAAGAAAGTAAGAAAGAAAGACAGAAAGAAAGAAAAAAAGTAAGAAAGAAAATATATAAAAAAATGAGAGAGGAAGAAACATAGATAAAAAACAAATTGAAGGAAAGTAAAGTTAGGGTTTCCATAGAAATAAATGTGATATAGGATCCATTAAGAAAGAAAAAAAGAAAGAAAGAAAGAAATCGTGAATTTAGAAGACATAGACTTAGAGGAGATAGAGCGAGATATAACTGAGCAATACTACATAGCAACACGATGAGATATCCCGAGACATGGATAGCGGAACAAGAACAATCTATACCCCGTATATTAAATAAAGTGTTCAATCACTTTTTCACCGACGTGATGTGGCTTCCTTCTGTTTTATATTTTCATGGTAACTGATGAATGTTTTTTCCTAATGCCTCGACTATATGAATTTAAGTGTGCTACTAGATTGGAAACTAGTTTTCACCGTTTTACTATTGAACTAGCTAGATACAACCCTTACTTCTATTCTAACAGTTTCTTTTCTCGTACCTCTCAAATGTAAAACTCCCTTCCGATTTCTTGCCTCCCTAATAACTGCAACGTTTGAAAATTGAATTACTCATCATCTTCTGTCTTCCTGAACTCACTTTCTTTATTGTCCTTTATTAACCGCTCTCCACTAAAGTTTTCTCATTCTCATTCACTAGCTGTAACACCGTTGCATCATAGCGACATTATGGCCTTGATCCTCCCTGGGTATGACGATAAACTACATTGCGTCCTGGGTAAGACGATAAACTACATCCGCCAGCAAGGCCTCTGATCAGGATGTTTTGAGGAGCGTGGAACCACCTCTTAATTGCTGGTATTCCCAGGTCCACCCTGACCCGGGATGGTAGCACCTGTTAGGGTCCCAACTATGGGCAAATAGTTAACCTCCAAACTGGGGTCAAAACACTATGAAAATGTAAAAATAGGTTTTAATACCAGCAATTAATACCAGTTTCTTTTCTCGCACTTCTCAAATGTAAAACTCCCTTCCGATTTCTTGCCTCCCTAATAACTACAGCGTTTTTGCAAAAAATTATAACCAGCAATAATTTTTTGAAGAAAATCTATTACCAACATTACATTATTACCAGCAATACATCTTTGAAGAAAAAATATTACCAGCAATACATTTTGAAAAGAAAATTACCAGCAATAAAAATCTTGTCGGTATTATATAACCCATTGAGGTTGATATGCCGTAAAACAAAACAAAACAAACCAAATCCTTAGTGTGAAATGATTAAGAACAAAAAGGTTCGTCTGTAAGAGGAACTGACCATGACGCGAGCTACAAATCTGAAACGTCAAACTCAAACTAGGACAGAAATCTGGATTGTTCCCGGTACAATCACACGTAAGGATCGGTTTTCTCACCCAATAATCAGATTACTGCTTCTCAGCGATTTACTAAAATTGAAAAGTAACTCATTTTTCCTTCACGAATTCCTTTTATATATTTATTTATTTTCTGTTTGCTTTTCTCTGCTATTTTACCGGCTGTCTTTGAACCAAACTATCCAGGTAATCTAAATAGAATCGACGTTATTTTGTCCTAAGCTGTCACATCCTCGAGCGATGTGGAAGGCAATTTCCATTTTTGTTCCTGTTTTTTTTTTTTTTTTTTTTTTTTTTTTTTTACTTTAATCTTCGAGGAAAATGGCTTTATCGATTTTTACGA
>OZ038482.1:110799829-110839829 GCA_964036315.1 Acanthosepion esculentum | reverse complement strand
CATTTTGAAAGAGTTGGAAAATGTTCCTGGAATAATATATATATATATATATATATATATATATATATATATATATTTGAATATAATTTCAATCCTTCATGAGCTTCCCGTCCTTAGCTATGATTAATTAATGATGAACATGCCATTTTCGTTTATGATCGATTTCATTTCGATTCTTCTGTTAAGCTTAGAGAGTAATCATACATTCTCAATGCTCAAAGTAACGTCGAATAATGTTATAAAAACCTCGGAGTTCCAGTAAGATAGTCTGACCAGCGAAGTTAAGCAACGTTGAGCCTGGTCAGTATCTAGATGGGAATAGTTGGCGTAAGCTTGAATCTGGGAGTGTTGTAATGCGTAACTGGAAGTCCAAGAGCAGAGTTCTTTTTATTCACCTACGTCCAAATACCGTTGGGAAAGGTATGGATCCACATCTTCACTACCGCCTTTCGGTTAAATAGTTGGGTATAATAGGATATATATATATATATATATATATATATATATATATATATATATATATATATATATATATATATATATCAGCAAGTCATTCTTACCGCCCCCAATATATATATATATATATATATATATATATATATATATAAATCATTCTTACCTCCAAAAATGTCTCACAATTAAAATCTGTTTTGTAGCTTCAAATAACCTGCAAAAGGTTGATGAACCGTAAAAAATAAATAAATCAATATATATATATATATATATATATATATATATATATATATATATATATAAAATAACTTTCCTCTGAAAAGTAAATATATCTTTAAAATTGTGAGCATTTGCACAATTACACATATCACACACACACGCATATATATATATATATATATATATATATATATATATATATATATATATATATATATATATATTAATTATAAAGAAATATATATATTAATTAAAAAGAAATATATTATAAAGAAATCGGATTTGTGTGAGTTTGTTTACACACACACATACATATGTGTGTGTGTGTGAGTGTGTGCGTGTGTGTGTGTGTGTGTGTGTGTGTGTGTACATGTATATTAATTAGGAAGAAATCAGATCTGTGCAAGTTTGTTTAGACTATAAATATATACTACTTTATGTTGATATAAAGTGAACGATTTGACGTCTCTCGTTCATAATTGCCTTCATATCTCTCCCTCCCTTATCTACACTTCAAACCTCTTGGCTGTTTCTTCATCTTCTTCTTTGGAACGAAATAATCGATAAGTTTCAAGATAATTGTCATTCTTTTTTTTTCTATCTTTGCTTAATTCATCCATCGGTCTCTTTGTACAATCAATGCGATAAACGTAGGCATCGTATACACAACTCGAAGATAAGCAAGATAAAGAAAATAAAGAAAGAGAGAGCAAGAATATAGAAAAGACAGTGTAAAAAGCAAAGTTATTCAAAGAAAGAAAGAAAGAAAGAAAGAAAGAAAAAAGGAAAAAAGAAAGAAAGAAAGAAAAGGAAAAAAGAAAGAAAGAAAAGATTATCCAAACGATGGACATATAGAGAATTCCGTCAAAGGAAGAAAGACAACAGAGTTAAAAAAAAAAAGGTAAAGGTTCTTCTGCCATGCAACTGTATGAAAGAAAGAAAGAAAGAAAGAAGGAAAGAAAGAAAGAAAGAAAGAAAGAAAGTAAGAAAAAGAAAAAAGAAAGAAAAGTAAAGGTTCTGCCATGTAACTGTAAGAAAGAAAGCAAGAAAGAAAGAGAAAGAGAAAGAAAGAAAAAAGAAAGAAAGAAAGAAAGAACAAAAAGTAAAGGTTCTTGTACCATGCAACTGTAAGAAAGAAAAAAGAAGAAAAGTTTATTCTACCATACAACTGGAGAAAGAAAGAAAGAAAGAAAGAAAGAAAGAAAGAAAAAAGAAAGAAAGAGTAAAGGTTCTTCTACTATGCAACTGTAAGAAAGAAAGAAAGGATGAAAGAAAGAAAGAAAGGAAGAAAGTAAGAAAGGATGAAAGAAAGAAAGAAAGAAAAATAAAGTTTCTTCCACCATGCATCTGCATCTGTGAGAAAGGAAAGAATAGAAAGAAACAAAATAAAGATTCTTCCACTCTTCGACTGTAAGAAAGAAAGAAATAAGGAAATGAAGAAAGGGAGAAAAATACAAGTTCCAAACAGATAGAAACACGAAGAAAAAAATAAGAGGAGAAATCGATTTAACGCAATGTAATGATTAAGAAACTGTATTTATCCAGTCCAATTATGAACAGCGTTTACGCAACAGGATTGAGAGAATCAATAGATTTGATTAATGATCCGTACTTGTTCGACGAAGATTTTTTGGGCAGTTCGCCATCTATCTGAGACTCGTACGAAAACAAGGTAGATAACAGTGTCAATTTGCTCAACAAAATGGCGCTTACGCCCTGACTTCTTTGACTTGGCTTAGTGCATCACAAGGCCAAGCGAATGGAAGAGAAACGAAGAGGAAGATTGCAATGCACGTATTTTCCACGTGACTGCCTGCCGACTTTACAAATAAAAACGAAATATCCGGTATACAAACCGAGACTCGAACACCGACATCTCAGTTTAGCTTGAGATAACACAAAGCGAAAAGAAAAAAACGTAAAAAATGATAAAAAAATAGATCGTACGACACCGATTTTACAGGTAGAAGGAATCTAACTACGTTGACGATTGCATCTAGCATAAAACAGACTGTCACTTCTAAGTGTTGACTTCTATGTTCACTTTTATATTTACACACGCACTATCTCTGATATTGAGCACTTTATCCCATAAATATATCACATCTTAAGACTATTTCTTCATATATATATATATATATATATATATATATATATATATATATATATATATATATATATATATATATATGAAGAAATACAGTCTTAAGATGTGATATATTTATGGAATAAAGTGCTCAATATATCACATCCTAAGACTGTATTTCTTCATATATATATATATATATATATATATATATATATATATATATATATATATATGTATATATATATATATATATATATATATATATATATATATATATATATATATATATATATGAAAAAATACAGTCTTAAGATGTGATATATTTATGGGATAAAGTGCTGAATATCAGAGATAGTTCGTGTGTAAATATAAAAGTGAACATAGATGTATATATATATATATATATATATATATATATATATATATATATATATATATATATATATATATATATCAGTTACCATTATGTTTTGAACCGGTGCACACACACACACACACACACACACACACATATATATATATATATATATATATATATATATATATATATATATACCATGTTACGCTGTCGTCATTTCGATCGAGTACTATTGAAAAAAAGGTAAATCCAAATAAGTAGCCGTCGTTGTTATTAACGCACTGCTCTTCATTAATGAATTGAGCAGGCGTTAGAATTGCCCTTTATCTGCCGTGCGCTGATAGCTTAGGGGTAGGATCTCCGACTGATGTCAAATCTTTAGGGTTTCGATCCCGGCTTGAAGCAATCGGATGTTTAGCTACACTAATAATCTGTGATACAGCGAAACCGGCTTGCATGTGAATGATTATATATATATATATATATATATATATATATATATATATATATATATATATATGCTGCTGTGAGGTGGATATAGAAGATATAACATTTTCTGGGGTATTTTGATATCATATATGGCTTCATTACCAGAACGAAAACCAAACTGGATTGTGAGGAGTTGACATTCATAAAAAGATTAGACCCTAATTAATAGAATGTTCATTAACTCTTTCGCTATAATGGATCCACCTGAGCTACCTCTGTCTGTGTGGCTCTTGAGAGTTACCTGTTTGCTTCCATAATGCATTAATGCGTGATAAAAAAAAACTTTTTCTGCGATTGTGTTTCTGATTCAAGGCTTCCTTCATAAAATTGAGCAACTTGTTATTAAATTCAGGAAGAAATTGAGTTCTTTTCAAAAGTCCAACCTCAATGTCAAATGATGCTTTATTATTCCTCAGTCCTTTTAATATATTTCTTAACTTCCTCTTCAGTAAGTTCATTATTTGTTGTAACCTCGGAAGGGTTACTGAATGAGGAATAACCAAAACGGAAGTTCAAAATGAAATGGTAATCTTTATAGCATCAACAAAATACAATACTCGCCAGCGGCGTGAATAAGTAAACCACTGCTAGTGGTGGACTACTTAGACAACAGATTATCCCCACTTAGAATAGTTTCCAACGTATTTATGAGGATTTGGACATCCCATTAGTATTATAGGTACGATATATAACACTATCTATGTCTGATATCTATCTATATATCTATGTCTGTCTTTATCTATCTATCTCTTGTAACTTAGAAAGGGTCACTGAATGAGGAATAACCAAAAACGGAGTTTAAAAATGAAATGGTAATCTTTATAACATCAACAAAATACAATACTCGCCAGCTGCGTGAAGTAGGTAAACCACTGCTAGTGGTGGACTATTTAGCATATTACTCCCACTGGCAACAGGGTCCACCCTATTTATGAGGTTTGGGACATACCCATTAATATTCATAGGTACGGTATATAACATTATTGTTATAGTTTGGAACGGATTGAATGTACATTTGTTTGTGTTCTATATCTGATGACATCTTTTGTTTCGTGTGGTCAGGGTTGAATAGCGACTCAAAGTGTTTTGAGACCAGGACATTTCTTCTGTGTTGGTTTTGTTTATATGATTTTATTGTGATTTTTTTTCTTTTCGCCGCGTTTTAATACATCGTTTATACTGCTTGGCTTCATTCATTTTATTTCCAATTTTTCGATCATTTGTTTCTCAGAGTGTTAACTAGATTTCTTTTTCTTAATTGTTTAGTATTTTATCTTCCATTTTTTCCCTCTTCTTTTTGTTTCTTTCCTGTATCTATTTTTTTTTCAACTCATGATTGTAATCCCATGAGTGTATTTTCTTTCCTTCTACTTACTTTTGGAATGGTCTCACGCACTTCTGCTAATGAAGATATAACATTATTTGATTCCTCTGTTGTTTTGGTCAGGATTTATTGATATCAATTTAGACTCTAGTTTAAATCAAAGCTCCAATTTTACCCTTTCATTTTTAAGATATCCTTCTTGGTAGTAAACACAAACCTTTGCTCTCGCATGCATCAGATCTTATAAAATGCATTTAAATACATAGTCTCACGGCTCTCGCTACTCTTGACGTTATGCAGAGCGTGTTTTAGTTGTGCTAACAGAACAAAGTCAGCCGCCCCAGCCCATCATACTCCACATATGTCCAATGGAAGACAGGTCTGGTAATCTTACCACACAGAGTACATGTCACACATCATGCGGAGCATGTTGAACAGCACAGGCATATTGTAGGCAAACATTTTTTTCTGATAGAAAAACAAATCGTCTTCCTGTTGGAAGAATGATAGCAGACTGAACAAGTCGTGAATTTTCTCCGAAAATCTCGATTTCCAAAATGTCAGAAAATTGGGCACCTCAAAATATGGTCATCAGGGCAAATTTCCAAAAATAGAAATTTTATACCGCTGGAGAAGAACTTCATGTGGGGGGGGGGGGGGTAATAATGTGTTAGCAAGCAGAATCCCAAAATGTAATGGGTTTGAGATATCTTCAATCAAGAAGACCTCATAAGGGGTAAACATGTTTCAGAATTGAACATATATAATCCGTCTTTATTGAATTTGGGTCAACATTTTTCAAGCATTCCGCTATAAAAACAACAACAAAAAAACAGTGAATTTTTGTAATATAAGGCAATAGTATGGCATCAGAATGGATGTGCGTGTGGTGCAATGAATTGCAGCTTCATAATATGAAATCAGAAAGCCTAGTTCGAATTTCAGGCGAGTTCGTTACATTCACTTACGCGCAAATACGCTTGGGAAATGTATGGATCCATCTCTCCTCCCGCAGCTATCAGTTAAATAACAGAACAGACTGGGTTCCATAGCCTTATTTGACAACAATTATAGAGCTGGTGAGTCGGTCAAATCAGCCATCTCCCGGTATGCCTGGGTCAATCGTGAGGATTTATCGACCCATCAAAACGCACGGTGACTAAAATTCTTCAGCCGTATCAGTTGTACATTGTCGGCATAACAATGTCGTGTTTCGCCATTTTGAAAATCGGCATTTAAGGAGCAAATTAACGTCTTGGTGACTCGTACATTATTTTTTTCTTGAAGTTCTCTAGTTATAACATTTATATAGGACTTTAATGGAAGATCAACGGTAAACTTAGCCTCGTCCGGTGCAAGAACGGAGGCAGCCAGTGAGGATCATCATCAAATAAATATCTAAGAGCGGCTTGGCGTTGGGTTAGCTTCATGCCAAACTAAGCTTATAAAATATATTGGGAGCCTCGGGGATAATGATTAATAAGCTAGTCTAGTTGACCATTGTGGACTGGCGCTACAGAATCATAAGCAAAGAACTCTACCAAATAATAGAAACCCCATCACCAACAGCAACAACAACAATAATGGATAGCACATGTAACTCGAAGAGAAAGTAATGACATAATCAAGATGTTAACATTCTGCACTACTTCAAATAAAAGATTAAGAAGGAAGCCTCTATCAATACTGGAAAGAGCGATAACAGCTACTGGATTCGAGAAACCTGTTTCTTAAAAAAAAGTGTTTTAGGAAAAAGATTTTTTATAATTTTCAACCAGAAGCAGTATTGGCTACTTGGTCAATAAATCATAAATATGTCCTTGTAAGGAAACAGCTAATATTACAATTACCACTGAGTAAGGAATTCCATCCACATTGAGTGACTCATACATGTTGCTTAGTGTGAATAAATATTCTTTGTAAATTGGATGCCTCAGAGTAAGGTAATGGTTAACGAAGTACTCTGGTTGACTATTACTATGGAGTAGTGAGGTGGTTTCATATTTGCTGCCATGCACCAAAGCTTTCTAAATAGTTAACCTTGGGAGGAGTAATGGTAAACGAGCTAGTCTAGTTGACTATTACTACTGAATGAGGAGTTGGATTTATATTTGCTACCTTGTACTAATTTTTTTTAAAAATAGGGCCCTTCCGATTGGTAATGGTTAACGAGTCTTTTTGATTATTAGTACTGAGTAGTGTATTGGAGTCACGGTCGAGTAATGGATAACCGAGTTCGAATTGCAGTCGACTCCATTACATTCACTTACGTGCTAATATCCTTGGGAAAGGTACGAATCCTCCTCTTCTCCCCTCAGCTATGGGTAAATAGCAGGACAGACTGGGATTTATACCCTTGGATGGCAACTAGTCTAGGAGAGGAACAACTCTTAATTCAATACCCGCGGAGGGCCGTTTGGGGACCTTGTGCCACGTGCTGCACCAGGTCTCTGTAATCTTCTCCCCCCTCCAGCTATTGGTAAATAGTAGGACAAACCGGGTTCTATAGCTTTGAATGGCTATTGGTCTTCCGCAGAAAAAAATGGCAACCTACTGCGGGAAACATTTGTCTCGTCAGTCATGTATCAAAAGATACATGATCGCTTAAGTGTGTATCACGCATGGAACATAACAGACAGATTGTATTTATATTGTCTACTTTGTACTAAAGCTTTGTTTTGTTTTGTTTTTTTCTTAAATAGGGTCCTTCGAGTTGGGTAATGATTAACGAGCTAGTCTGTGTGACTATTACTACTGATTAGTGTATTGGATTCATAAAATACCAAAGCTTTATAAATATGTCACCTTATGTAGAGTAATGGCTAACGAGTAATAGTCTAATTGGTTATAACTACTGAGTAGAGAATTTAATCTTCATTGTGATTTTCTTATTTGCTGCCATGTACAGAAATAAAACGAGCTTTGCAAGTGAACAATTGGCATTGACAATAGCGTGTGGATTGGACCTATTGGCCGCCTCTCTTGGTAGACATTAGCTATAACCATTGAACTAAGCATGTGAATGCCGAGATTTCAGGTTGTGCAAATTGGCTAATGATTATCAAAGGTAAAAGTCAACATGACGCAACGACAGAAAGGTTAATATGTCGGTAAGTTTACTTTTGCTCTTCCAAGGCCGTTCGTCCTCCGGCACAATTTGACATCCATCCCTCTCGCAAACAATGATGGCGAGACATTTACTATGATCATCTGCTTTCAAGTAGAATTATTTTGTAACAACTGAATTCTTAGACGTTATATTCGCCATTCCAACGTAAATGGTTCCCAAATAAACACACACACACACACACACACATATATATATATATATTATCATCCGCAGACAGAATGTTTATCTGTATCACAGCTCATCAGTGCGGCTAAACGTCTGGTCGTCTCTAGCTAGGATCGAAACCCGTCTTAATTGGCGTCAGTCGGAGATTTTACCCCTAAGCCGTTGGCGTACGGCAGGGAAGAAGGTGAATTTTTAAGCGTATTTATTTTTAGATAAACACAGTGACCAAGAGGACTCGATTCGCTTTACCGAAGAGTCTTGCATTGTCAGCCGTAATAGCCACTGTTTACAAACTCACATTTCCTTCCCCAGAGAGCTCAACCGAAATAAAAAAAATTTCAGGAGCATATATAGTGTCACCAACAGACATACTGTTTATCTGTATCACAGTTCATCAGTGTGGCTTGACGTCCGGTTGTCTCTAGCTAAGATCGAAACCCGGCTCATATATATATATATATATATATATATATATATATATATATATATATAGGGGTTGGACAAAATAATTGGAACAGTTGCAAACCCACTCCTATATTTCAAAGACCTATTATATTAAGAACTTTAACTATAACTTCGTAATTGCAGGTTATATCTATTGTAAATACGTTTATTTATCTAATTTACTGTCTTTGTTTTATTTATTTTTAGAATTTAGTAAAAATTTAAGCTAAATGCGTGACCCCTCAGAGTTCGAAAAAGAGCAAATTGTTGGAGCTCGCATGGCAGGAGCCTCGATCCTTAAGGTTGCTGAACTGTTTGGTTTTTCCAGAGCTACCATATCAAGAACATTGATGCAATTCGAGAAACAGGGCAAGACCTCTAGCAACCGTAGCAATTCAGGCCGGACTTACAAACTTACTGACAGGGACTGACGTACATTGAAACGCAATTTGGCAAAAAATTATCGGACAAATGCGGCCAAAGTGATTGCTGAGTTGAATAACCATCTGAATAGTTCAGTTTCTACTAAAACTGTTCACCGTGAGCTCCATAAGGCTGCATATCATGGAAGAGCCGCTGTGAGGAAACCTCTTCTCTCCACTCGCAACATTCAAAAGAGGTTGAAGTGGTGCAGAGATCACAGTGCCTGGTCTGCCGATCAATGGAAGCAAGTCATATTCTTGAACAAGTTCAGTTTTTCTTTTTTCCCAACTTCAGGGTGAGTTTATGCATGGAGGCAGCCCAAAGAAGCTTACAACCCTGACTGCCTTCTTCCAACAGTGAAGCATGGAGGTGGATCAGTGATAGTTTGGGCCACCATATCATGGAAATGTCTCAGTTCAATAGTTGCCCTGCATGGTAGAATCAACAGCATGATAGAAGCAACACCAAACATTTTGGGAGATCATGTTCATCCAATGGCCAAGACTTTATTCCCTGATGGTGACTGCATCTTCCAAGACGATAATGCTCCAATACATACCGCTCGAGTGGTTAAGAATTGGTATGAAGAGCATGTAAGTGACCTAGAACACATGGAGTGGCCTCACCAATCTCAAGATATTAATATTATTGAACATTTGTGGTGCATTTTGGATCAACAAGTTAGGAGCCACTATCCTCCAGCGTCGTGTCTTAAAGAGCTGGAGCAGGTATTGATGGAAGAATGACTGAAAATTCCTCTGGATGAAGTAAGGAAGCTGCATAATTCCATTCCTACATGTATTAAAGCTGTATGTGAGGCTAAAGGAGGACCAATACCATATTAAATAAATTTTCATTGAATTTAACAAGTGTTTCAATTCTTTTGTCCAACCCCTGTATATATATATATATATATATATATATATATATATATATATATATATATATATATATATTTAGGCAGCTTATTTTCATTCAAACTGTGTTTTTATTTAATAATTTAGACATATTTTGTCTATTTATTTTGCTTTTAATCCTTTCAAGTCCACGAATTAATTTCGTGGTGTCTGTAGAAAACAGATCAATAAAAATACCAAAATGTTCTTTCAAATAATTTTTATTTTCCCAAGTACTTTCAATCTCATCTGATACCATCTTTAGGGCTTAAAATCTGTATATATATATATATATATATATATATATATATATATATATATATATATATATATATATATATATATATATATACACATTAGGGGGAAATAAATATTCGTAGACCATGAAATTTTTTAATTAACATAGTTATAACTTATGAAAAAACAAAATCCATACAATATTTCTACACAATTGAATAATACTGCAATATACAAAAAACAATTAGTAAACTTTCTTATAAATAAAATTATTTGTTTTTCAGAAAATTTCGAGGCTAAAACCATATTTGTACAAAATATACGAACTATTTCAAGGCAAAAAAGAAGAAAATAATTCACTCAGAAGGAAAATCCTCGAGTGTGTTGCCATTGAATATTATCCAAATATTAATCTACGCCCAGGTATTATTCCCAATATCATCTTTCCTAAGCCAACATACATAACAAATATATCAAGAAACCAAAAGAAAATGGTTGAATCCGTTAACACAATATTTTTACACGTGAAAATATTCTCTTAAACAAAGTAATTGACGTAATTTTTCAGTTGACCATATGAATATACAATAGCGTTTCTAAATTCTTCTGATTTCTCACGACATTTTGTTTGTTGTTTATAGATATTTTGTTTCAATAAATTCATTTTTCCCTTTAAAAAGACCACATTGGACGAAACGCGTGGGCTAATACTACAGTTTTCCTATTGACTTTTCTCCTTTATATATATATATATATATATATATATATATATATATATATATATATATATTAGATTGTGCAGTATATATATCATGTCATTAAGAAGTAATTATACAAAGAATTAATTGGCCATGTTAATGTGATTAATGGCGAAATCACTTCGCTAACAAGACTTAATTAGTCATTAACTTACTATCAATTCCTTGAATAACACGATCCTTATATTTGAATTGTTGTCAGATGGAATTGCTGATCCTGGGACGATTAATTTCGACAATTTCAAATTGTCATCTTCAGGGCGTAATATTTCCATTTACAGGTAGACACCAAGACAAACTATATGTAGTGTAGACCGAAATATGTTTAAACATCTAAAAGTACGACAACAACTCGAATATAAGGATCTTATTATTCAAGGAATTGATAGTAATATAAGATTCCTCCTTGTTTGCATCCACTCCAAAGCCTCATCTTTGCTTACATGTTCGGTCCATGGTATCCTTAGCATCCTTCTGTAGAACCATACCTCCGTTGCCTCGTTAGATTCTCACTGGGTGCTTCATAGTTTTAGCCTTGTGCCACGCTTAAGCTACGTTTAGAAAATCCCCATAGAAGAAGTAGAAGTACAAGAAGAAGAAGTAAAAGAAGTACAAAGAGAAGAAGAAGAAGAAGAAGAAGAAGAAGAAGAAGAAGAAGAAGAAGAAGAAGAAGAATAACAACGGGAGAATTCACAGGCAAAGGATAAACAGGTATAAGTAAGGAAGAATGTGTAACGGAAGTTGTGAAGGACGATAAGATGTGGAAAAAAGATCAAGAAGAAGAAGAAGGAGTACAAGAAGAAGAAGAAGAAGAAGAAGAAGAAGAAGAAGAAGAAGAAGAAGAAAACTATAATAATAGTAAAAGAGAAAAGAATCCACAGGCAAAGAATGATGAAGAGATATAAGGAAGAATTTGTAATAGATAGGGAAGAAAGGGACGAAATTGTGGAAAAAAGATGAGAAGGAATAATAAAGAAGAAGAAGAAGAAGAAGAAGAAGAAGAAGAAGATATTTAACGAGTTTCTGTGAACAGATAACAGGACACGGACAAAAGTATAATAAAATGTTAAAAGTTACATAGAGCAACACGAGTCAGTAATTACTGAAGAGCGATCATAGACCACACTCCAGAGCTGATACGATATATCAATAAGGATTACTCAACACATTTTTCTTCTTTATTTCTCTCTCTTTCTCTCTCTCACACTCTCTCTTTCTCTCTGTCTTTTAAATATTTTTTTCCTTTAATTCTTTTTTCATTTTAATTGATTTCTCTCCGTCTTCTTTTTACTCCTTCTTTTTCTTCTCTCGTTTTTTTTTTTGTTTTTTTTATCGCGATGGCACTAATTCCTCCTGTCAGTGTACATAGGGAAATGTGTCAATAGATTTCAAGAAGCGTTATAAATGGAGATAGTATTTCATTGCAGACGGTACACTGACGATTCTCGGGTGGGGCGGATAGAAAATGATCGAATGAAAGGAGTGGAAAAACGACTTTGGATAGGATCGATTTATCAATGACAGAATTCTTTCTTCTTTCTTTCTTTCTTTCTTTCATTCTTTCTTTCTCAGTCGGTTCATATTTATCTATCTCAGTCTGTTCCTACATGTCTATTTCTGTTGTTTATTTATATAAATCTATAGTTATATGTGTATGTGTATATATATATATATATATATATTTTTTTTTTTTGAACGATAAAAATTATTAAAAAAATTAATTAAAATCTTCAGACATACTGGGTTGTAGATTAATATTCTTATGTTTTTATTATTAATATTTCATTGAGATTCCTCACACACACACACATATATATATATATATATATATATATATATATATATATATATATATATATGTGGGGGGGGTGCGTGTGTGTGTGTGTGTGTCAGTCTGTTTATATTTATCTCCTATCTCCGTCTGTTCATATTTATCTAGCGATCTCAGTTTGTTCATATCTATCTATCTATCTATATATATATATATATATATATATATATATATATATATATATATAGTTAAACCTAAAGAGCCAGACAAACCTTGGTAGGTTTGTCTGGCTCTTTAGGTTTAACTAGGTCTGCTCTACTTATTGTATTGAGCACTTTATTTAGTTAGTTGCGTACTCGTATCGGTTTTTTTTCTTTGGGCTTTGGACCTGCTGAACGATTGTTTTCGACAGACGTTCATGTTCTCGGCTCTTTCTTTTTTTATACCTTTTTTCCTTCGATATTGATTTGATTTTTTGCAAATCAAGAAACCGAAGGTTTTCCGAAACCAGTGTAGTTACTTATACTTATAAGATTACTACTACTAATAATAATATATATATATATGGGTGTGTGTGTGCAAGTATATATGTATATATATGTATAATAATATATATATCAGTATATATATATATATATATATATATATATACTTTATCTCTATGTATTTCTATGTATCTACTATCTCAATCTGTTCATATCTGTCTATCTATCTATCACAGTCTATTTATATCTGTCTATCATCTTATGTATCTCTCTCTCTCTCTCTCTCTCTCTCTCTATATATATATATATATATATATATATATACTGCATTCTGTAGAGGTTTCAGACTCGATGAATCATTAAAATATAATTATCAATTTCTCCTAATAATTTCAAATTGTATATTATTCCTTGAACCGGCTTCTAATGCTCTGGAGTGAGCGGCTTAGTCATAGTAGTCGTGGCTCCGGGAGATACCGTCCTATGGTTAAAGTGAATCTCAGTAGAGTTCCACCAAGGAATTTGTGAGTGAGCGGCGCTATATTGAGTCTGATTTGCTACCTCTTCATCACCGAAGTTGGTATAGTGTTTGCTTGACAACCTAACTGTCAGGGTTTCAATTCTCGGTAGAGGATGCGCACTGCTGATGAGTCCCAAATATATATATATATATATATATATATATATATATATATATATATATATATATATATATATGTGTATAGAAGCTTTCTGCAATCTGTTGAGGTTTCTTCTAAAACTCAATGAATTACTTAATTATGATTATCTCAAATCCTCCTAATAATTTCTTGTATATCCTTGTTGAACCGGCTTCTAATGCTCTGGATGGAGCGACTTGCTGATAGTAGTCGTGGCTCTCGGGGGCACAATCCTTGGTTTAAGGAACTTGGATGAGTTCCACCACGGAATATTTGAATGAGCGGCGCTATGTCGAGTTTAATTCGTTACTTCTTCGTTACCGGGGCCCGTGGTACAGTTGGTATGACGCTTGCTTAATAATGTAACTGTCCGGGTTTCAATTCCTTTTAGTGAATGCGCGCTGCTGATGAGCCCCAAATATAGGACGTAACGGCCGTCCAGTGATTTCTGCATTCTGTTGAGTTTTCTTCTTAAACTCGATGAATTACTTAATTATGATATATATATATATATATATATATATATATATATATATATATATATATATATATATTAGTTGTAATTCACACTACATAGGAAGAACGATCCAAAGGCTGGATGTCAAAATAAAACAGCATGTCCCTACAAATATCCGAAAATGTAAGTATTCATACGGGTCTTCCATCGCGGATCATCTAATAAATAACTATAATTTTTCCCGCTAATTTTAGTGTGAACTTGTTTTCAGTCCTTAGTAAGTTCCATTCAAGTTACTATGTGAAAATATTGGCGGCCATATATATTTCTTCTTTGAGACGTTCATTATGTAAACGGGATTTTGTCCTGGGTCACTTGGATACTCAGGTTAACACCGACAGGCAAGAGTCTTTCTTACTTGATCACAATCTTTAGGCCTTGTGTATTTTCGGTTGTTTGCTGAATTTTTTTTCTATAGGCTGGTCAATGTTGCATTTCTTGTAGCGAGGTCTATTGTATTATCCTAACGGTCATTGATGTGCGGTACGGGTAATGTTTCAAATTATTGTAGAGTTTATTGAGGTAATTTATTGTGCATCCGAATGCTATTATCTCTAGCTATTTTATAGTCTTCTTTGTTAAACTTTTACGCATTATCTTACACACTCTTTCAGAGCCGCCAGCCATCCTGAGAGCCAAACTTGCAAGAGGTAATACGCTGCTTATTCTATCATCGTATAACCACTTAAATTCGTTGAGGATACGCTTACAATTATTACAAGAAAATAAAAAGGGGCGTCTATTATGATCCACTGGAATAGATGGGTGAAGTGATTCCTGTGGGCTATAGCGACTGAGCAGGAAAGAGTGAACCAAGAAGAATCTTGCGGTGTCACTTGATATTTCCGCGATGGCAGAAAAGCATTGATTACGCAGTAGGTATTGTAGCATACCCACGTACGATAATGTGTATGTCCCCCATACCGATAAATAAAGTAGTAAATACTGTATGTTGGTCTCTAGTTGGTGATTCGCCTCAAGCTGTGCTGGTCAAACTCTCTGCCTCCGTGCAGAGAGGATCCCGAGACGAGGTTATGTCGAAGGACAGAGTCTCGTCTCGTGAAACAGCTACCCGACTCCGTTTTTTATGGGGTCTACGACGAATACCACACATTAAATACGGCCTTGTGCCACATCTGACCGCGTGGTCAATATCCTGCAGATGTAGATTAATTGTGGAATTTACTTGACTCGCTTCTATTGACTACTACTTCTACGCGCCGCTGGCGAATCTTATATCTTGTCCTAGGTATTATCGTTCAATATCAACATTCGTTTGATTATTCTATTCCGTAACCTTCCCTAAGTTGCAACAACAGGAAACCTCGACGGCTCAATCGTCAATGGGAAGATTAAATATTTCATTACAAATCACGAAATAAATTCCAGTCAGTGTTTTGGTAAAAAAAAAAAAAATGAATATGAGATTCTTCCTTGATAGAGGAGCGGAAAGAAATATATACAGACACTCCAGTTTGTCCCGAATGTGATATATATGAGTGTGTAAATGTAAACTATATAGCGATAGAGATTAGAGTGTCAGTAATATAATTCTATGCAAAAAACTTGGCTCATGGCTTTAGGAAGGTAATCTGTTGAGAATAGTGTAAATGAATGCAATTTATCTTTTCAAAACAAAGGATATCTCCACAAATCGGCAACTCTTCTCGAGAATAAACAAAATGGAATTCTATGCCGCATTACAACTGATGAAAATAATCTAAGACAGTAAAACGGATATAATATTTGTTTAAAAAAAAACTTCTCAACTAACGAATATCGCTGTTCCGGTAAACGTGAACAAAAGGGAAAAGGTTGCCAATTAGTTTGAATCTAGAAGTAATATGTGTTTTGGTGCGCTTGGAAGAGTCCTGACATTCCTTGCCGTGTATTTGGATGGCGTGGAATATTAATAATGACTCCAAGAGATCTGAAATAATAAGGAAGCCTGGATAGAGTGGCTAGAATCCTAAGAAATCTTTTAGTTACGATAACTAAATAGAAACGATAATTGTCAGTGAATTCAGTAACGAATCTAAAATGATTGAATCTAAAGAATATAAGCTAGTATAGTAATTAATAATAACAATAATAATAACAATAACAATAATAATAGCAATAACAACAATAATAATAATAATAATAATAATAACAATAATAATAATAATAATAATAGCAATGGACCAATATCTGCACTGGAAAATTTGCAACTTCTATGGGAAGGAAACTGAAAGAAACTGTTATGAACACCATCCAGACCCGGTTACGGAGATATAACCTGCTACAATTCTATGGGACTACACAACACACACTGACAGAACAATCAAAGCCAACCACCCAGACATTGTTATTAAAGACCACAAACAAAAAAAAGTGCCCCCTTATTGATATGGCTGTCCCTGCAGACTCCAATGTATCTTTGAAGATATTCAAAAAGCTGTCAAAATACAAGGACCTTGAAATCGAAATCTCAAAAATATGGCACATGGGAACATCAACAATCCCGTTGTAGTTTGAGCCCTAGGATTGGTTGGAAAAGATTCCAGTAGACTAGTTGAAGGGATTCCTGGATCTCCGTGCCTCAAGGAAATACAAAAAATTGTTCTCACAAGTACAGCCCACACTTTACATAGGGCTTTATCTATGTATTTTTTATTATTTTTTTTTGTCCATGGAAACTGTCATGATGCCATTTCTAACCTTAGGTCTCTGGGTTGGACCCGGAAAGAAATGTGTAAACGCCAGAAATCAAAACAAATAAAAATAATAATAACAATAACAACAATAATAATAGCAATAACAATAAAAATAATAATAACAGTAATAATAAAAATAATAGCAATAGCAATAACTACAATAATAATAGCAATAACAATAATAAAATTCACAACAATAACAATAAAAATAATAACAACAATAACAACAAAATAATAATAATAATAACATTATTTTTGTTTCGTTTTTTTTTTTTGTTTTCGTCATAACCCGCAATGTATGTCCACCTCTGACTTTTCATTTGGTACTGACCATTGCGACTTATACTAAGATAAAACTTATATAGTCAATACCATTTCCATATCTCTAGGTTACCTCCCTGAATGCAGGTACTAGATGATGAAACCTGCACATCTGAATTTATAGTATAGTATAACCCCCACCCCACTATTTCATCGGTAGGACGAGCTCTTTAGTCTTGGTCGACAGTCGTCCTAGAGCTGGTATTGCCGAAGAAAATTACTCCTTGGCAATCAAGGATAAAACACAAAAAAAATAGAAAAAAAAATCACCAAACTCAATGATTACAAACAAATACTCATACCGGATCAGCCGTCACTAGAGTCAACAAGGGCCGCGTCCCTCAGAGTGGAACCAGTCTGGGGCAAAAAATCTTTCATTGGTCAAACTCTTCAAAAACGATGAGTCACCAAAGCCGGACTATTTCCAACATTGGACTGACTAAGTGAATCGATGCCAAACCAATAAAAAGAAAGACTCGCGAAGAGTATCAACTAGTTTTGACAAAAGGGCATCACGGATCAGACATACCAAATATGCAGAACTATGGTAAGAACTGGAATAAGACCCGATCTCAACCCAAACATGTTTACCAATGTCCACATAAAAGAGTCTCAAATACAGAAATAGATCAGATAAAACTAAATATAAGACAGAATACAATATATCACTCAAACTATAAAGAGATGTGAGTGGAAATAAATATTATGACAGACGATGAGATAAAATCTAAAATAAATGCGATACAAACTAATAACCTCTCAGGGAATAAAACTGAAGAATCTACCTGCGACATTCATTGCAGTTATTCAGATTATGCCACTGAAGAAGAGTCAAACGACATTAGGGCATAATTCCTTGAAAACAACAGGGGTGAAATCACCGAACCGAAAAAATGCATGATTCAACTACTCAACAGAGTAACTCGCACAAAAATGTCAGAGACCAGCTGCCAGAAATTCTTATGATAAAATCCAATAAACATATTGTGCAAATATACAACACCGCACGGCAAACATTATTAACGGATAAACCACTGTGAAATATACTATACTATAAATAATGTCATATACGCAGCAGCTATAGCATCTACTGGGGAGCTTGTTGTCAAGATCAAACAACAGACAAAAAGGGCCAGCGTCGAAGACAAAATTTAAGTAAGAAATTAGAGGAAATCAGATGTGAGTTATCGATACGAGATGAGATCTCAAGAAACCCAAATATCTCAACACGCAAATGTAGGAAGATTAAGCAGAAATATAAAATTAACTGAAATTCTACCAATCAAGGAAACACTAAAACAGAAACTGCAGTTAAAGAGAAAAAGAGAATATGAAAAGCATTCTAGGTTCAATCGCCAAACTAAGCTATTCCAAACGGACCTTAACCCTAGAACACTAACCATGGATATATATAACCCAGCGCAAATTTTAATTACAATTTTCAGTACCTGATTTTCTTACCTAAATAATATGTTTTTCAGTTCCTATTAATGTTAACTCAAAGTACAAAGTTTGAAGTGCCTGCATGTAAAATATTTCAAATGAAGATTTATATTTAATTTTTTTTTTTTTTAATATTTTCAATATCGGGTCTGATATACCCATGGTTAGTAGTGGTGTAACTTTAATTGATGGTTAGTGTTCGAGGGTTAAGACATTTTACAGGGAAATTGAAAAGCAGCTATAAATGTCAAAGGGCGAACATTTACTGAAAAAGTGCAAAAATTTTTGAAGAATATTTGGAGCCCCCCACCCCCAAATATGAACCCAATGCAGAATGTATCTAACGAGAAAGAATGATGGATAAACCTCTAAAAGAATGGGAAAATATAACCAAGAATAATGTTAGACAAAGTCTAATGAATTCCCAAAAGGAAATCCTCAGGAAATGACACGGTATGCAATTTTTGGCTCTATCATCTGTCATCAATCCATAAAATTATTGCAGAAACTTTATTAATGTTTATTAATAATCCCAATGAGGTCCCAGAATTGATCACTGAACGTATTATTCATCTGCCAAAAAACGGGTGAAACAGATGATCGGAAAAATTATAGGCCAATAACATGCCTGCCCACCACGGATAAATTGATCACATTTGTCCTGACGAGAGCTGTATATATTCTTTTCTCCAAGAAAACAACATTCTTCGCATGGAACAGAAGGGATGCCGGAGAGGCTCATATGGTTGCAAAGATCAACTGTTGATAAACAAAATTATCCTGGAAAAATGCAGAAAAGGCGGTAACAATCTCAGCAGAACATAGACTACCATAAGCAGTTTATACTTTGTCGGATATTCAGGCAGTTAAAAGTAGCATGGCACTGTGGATAAAGGCGTTAGTTTGATCCAGTGACAGGACCCAAAGAGTGTGAGTTCAATACCCGGTTAAGGCAGTGCAGAACTTGGAGAGGGGAATTAACAGGGGATAACTGTCAACTGACATCCATTAGACATGGCACGTCGAACTAGAACAGTCTACCCCAGTGAGCGAAATAAAGGGTTCAGTTCGACATTCCAACCAGCTGAAGAAGGCCGGAGCTTACAACGTTGTAATAAATATGGCGACAAAGATGAGGGCAATAGTCCGAATAATGATGTAAATAGTGTACATATTACCTCGTCTCAGAAATATAGACAGATATCAAAATTACTTTTACAAACTTTGTGTGCGGGTTCCTCGCACCAAAACAAAGACAAATTCACATAAGTATCCTTTGTTTTTGAGTTATTACGTTTAAAGTTTACGGTAGACGCTGTTAATGTACAATCCAAGATATACTCCAAAAATACATTTACAAAATTTGAGACTGTTTCTTCAACCAAAAAAGGTAAAATGTCCATACAAACATATGTCCAAACGGCCATGGTTGTACCCCAACACAGCACCTCATAAGTGTTCAAAATGCTTTCCGCTTGCTACTACATGGGAATGCACCCGTCGGATCATCGATTGGTGAACCCCTTCAAATATTCCTACACGGTGCGAATCGTTTCGCAGGCCCCAATGACACGCTGGTGAAGTGTCGCCGGATTTATTAATGTCTGATCTAATTGTTTTAGGTAGCTCCACAGATAAAAATCCAAACGATTGAGATCAGGGATCGTTCAGGTCATTGAACCGATTCTTCCCTAACTATCCATTTTTCATCGTACGAACCTACATGTTTTTTTTTGTTGTTTTTTTTTGGGGGGGGGTTAAGCTTATCACTCCAAGCAAGGCTGGAAGACACTAGCACGCAAGGGGATACAGAAGGTTTGGAGGAAGAGCAGATAGGAGTGGTAAAGGAGAGGATGTGGAGAAAGATAGTGGATCGATCAAGGCAAGGGGGTTACAGAAGATTCGGAGCGAGAGCAGATAGGAATGAAAGGTGAAAGGATGTGGAGAAGGGAAATGGATAGCTCAAGGCAACTGGAGATGTCGATTGACGTTACACTTAAATAGTTGGAGATTGTATTTATCAGGGAAACAGGAATAAGGAAGGGAGTTCCACAGGCGAGATGTGCGAGACATGAAGCTATTGGAGTACAAGAGACGTCTACATCTAACAGTTTCAACGGTGAAGGGGTGGGAATGGGATGCCAACGTCGTAGGACGTTTAAATTCATGAGGCCTAGGAAACAGCGAAAGCAGCTCCTCGGAGCAATTACCGTGAAAGTATTTGTAAAAAAGACAGAGCGAGGCAACGTCGTGTCTGATAATGGAAGAATGACTAAAAATTCCTCTGGATGAAGTCAGGAAGCTGTAAGATTCCATTCTTAAACGTATTAAAGCTGTATGTGAGGCTAAAGGAAGACCAACTCCATATTAAATAAATTTTAATTGAATTTAACAAGTGTTTCAATTATTTTGTGCAACCCCTGTATGTCTCGCGCAAGAATGTTTTTCTCATGAGTGCATCCTTTAAATCTATATATCAACCATTCGACATTGCATGGAATACTGCTGTCATATATGGTCTGGAGCCACCACTGTTCGTTTCAAGGTCCTCGACAAAATCCAGAGACGGATATGCAATTGTGATTGGTCCTGATCTGGCATCTCGTCTACAGTCACTTTCTCACAGACGTGCCCTCGCTTCCCCCTGTCTTTTCTACAAATATTTTCACGGTAACTGCTACGACGAGCTAGGTTCGCTGGTTTCCAAAGTGCATGAATTTAAACGTGCTACTAGGTTGACATCTCATTCCCACCCTTTCACTGTCAAAACGGTTAAATGTAGCCGTCTCTTCTGCTCTAATAGCTTCATGTCTCACACTTCCCGTCTGTGGAACTCGCTGATAGATATAATCTTCAGTTATTCAAAAGCAATGTCAATCGACATCTTCAGATGCCTTGATCTAATTCCCCGTCCTTCTCATTATCCTTTCCTTAATCACGTCTTTTTACTCTTGCTCCCACTCCCTGTAACCCCTTGCGTGTTAGTGGTACTCCCACCTTGATTAGGGTGAAATGCTTAAATATATATATATATATATATATATGTGTGTGTGTGTGTGTGTGTGTGTGTGTGTAGTTAAACCTAGAGAGCCAGACAAACCTACCAAGGTTTCACCTAAGCGGATCGTCAGGGAAGGCTGGCTTCCCTGACGATCCTTCCCTGACGATGCGCTTAGGTGAAACCTTGGTATGTTTGTCTAGTTCTCTAGGTTTAACTAGGTCTGCTCTACTTACTGTGTTGAGCACTTTATTTATTTAGTTGCGTACTCGTATCGTTTTTTCTTTTCTTTGGGCTTTGGACCTGCATGCTGAACGATTGTTTTCGACAGGCGTTCATGTTCTCGGCTCTTTCTTTTTTATACCTTTTTTTCCTTTGATATTGATTTGAATTTTTGCAAATCAAGGAACCGAAGGTTTTCCGAAACGAGTGTAGGTACTTATACGATTACTACTACAACAACTAATATATATATATATATATATATATATGTGTGTGTGTGTGTGTGTGTGTGTGTGTGTGTGTGTGTGTGTGTGTGTTGAACAATAAAAAATATTTAAAAATTAAAATTTTCAGACTCAGTAGGTTGTAAATATTTTTTGTTTTATTATTTCAATTACGTTCCTCGACAAGTTTCGGTCAGCATGGCCATCATCAGGAGGAAAAATTCCCTGCTTGTTAATAGCAGTGAACTACAGGGGCGAATGAATGCTTCTAAAGAAAGTGAACTTCATCTGTAGTTTTCATTTGTTTTATTTTATCGTTAATCATGGTCCGTCCTTGTGTTGGTCAAACGGCCTCTTTCAAATTTTTTTTTATGATAGAGGATGGTAGATTCCTGACTTTAAGAATATCCTCCTTGGTCATTTTCGCAGTTTTATTCTTTTCTGGGTGGGGGAGTCTAGCATAAAACAGCTTGTTGCCTCTGAGTGTTGACTTCAATGTTCAGTTATATATATATATATATATATATATATATATATATATATATATATATATATATATACTCTTCGGCAGAATTGAGTCACTGTCAGTCACTGTGTGTTTATCTAAATCTAAAAATAAACACGCTAAAATTCACCTTCTTCCCTGCCGTGCGCCGACGGCTTAGTGGTAGAAGTTCCGACTGACGCCAATTCAGTCGGGTTTCGATCATAGCTAGAGGCAACCGGACGTCTAGCCACACCGATGAGCTGTGAAACAGCGAAACAGTCTGTCTGTGGATGACAAAAAAAAATATATATATATAGACGTTATTACGAGGGAATATATATGAATCTAACATAAGCATATATAAGTATGTACGATATGATGTGCTGTAACGGATAATGGTTCGAAATGAAACACAGTAGAACCGAGTTTCCTGTCATTGTGTGTTATAGAGTATACAGTACACGCCATTAATTCTATCGTAACCTTATGCACACTAATTATAAACAGGAGGAAAAAGTTATTAAGAATTTACTTCACCGTCATATATCACTCAACGACCCTAACAAACAACTCAGAATTATAATTTACTATAAAAAGTTTAAAATATCTAATTTAATTACTATCAACAATACCGAACCTGAAAAATCTCCCCTGTATCAAAATAATACTGTCTATGAATTTCTTATGCCTCCTAGGAGATTGCATCTACAACATTAATAATAAAAAAACAGCATTCAATATTTACATCGGGAATATATACACCTCTCTCTATTTCTCTCTTTCTCTCTTTCTCTCTCTCTCTCTCTCTCTCTCTCTGTCTTTCTTTCTTAGACTGACTTGTCACCTGTCAAAACTCAGTGCAATCCGTGCACACATCGTGCAGCACATATTCAACGACGAAATGAGATACATATTATTGAAGAACACCAAAATTCACTATAGTATCTAATGCAAGGTAAGACTTAAAATGCTAGAAGCTATTACAGTAGAATCCTCAATATCCAGAATCCCTCATATCCGGAATCCCACATATCCGGAGTGGCTCATATCCGGAATCCCGATTATTCAGACATGATTTTGATATGTATATTTGAACTATTTGGGTGATATGTAACTGATTTGAAATTTCTGATGTTTAGGAAATTTGCTTTGGATAATTGCTTATTTCACCCTATAACTTGTATTGGTGCAGTTAATTGACGGGAATAAGAGGAAAAGGACAACTTTGGAGTTATCGCAAAAAGTGGACAATCTACACAGACTAGACGCTGGTGAAAGTTCATCGTAACTAATGGCTGAGTTCAACATAGGAAAATCAACAGTGTATGATATAAAATCTTGAAAAAAAAGGAAACTATTTTCCAGCGTTCACACTGTCACAATGAACAAGGAAATAAAAAGCATGATTGTGATGAAACCTGGACTGAAATTGAAAAAGCTATTGAAAAGGTCGTTGGTTTTATGGAAAGAAAGCCAGCTTTCAGCAACGACAATTGCAGTAACGCACGCAGAGTTAAAATTGCCTTTTGTTTAAAAAAATTTCAAGAACAAAAGCAAAACGAAATGCGAAAAAAGTTGAGAATGACATTAGAAGAGAAAGAATCATCATGCAACAGCAATTACAAAATCCTCGTTATATTATTTGTTATGCATACGCGGCATACTTAATTTAATGAATTTTCATTAACATTACATAATTTATTTCTTTTTTCTTAAAATCAATTCCGTTATATTTCACTCGACATTAGCTTATTTCGCTTACATTAATTTATAAAATGGCAGGCGTAATGAATGAAATACACGTCAGTCTTGATATACTGGGAGACCTAAGTAAACCTATTTTCATAGCAATGTCTAAGAAGCCCAATACAAACGAATGTGTACTCTATTGCACAGTCAGCCTAATGAGTCATGTCATCCGAATTTTGGAATGCGATATTTATGTTGAGAATGTTACGGGAAAAAAACATACAAAAGCAGGAGGTGTACCTGTGTTTTATAGATTATGTAAAAGCTTTTGATAAAATAAGAAATATCTATTAGAACTGCTAGATAAACTTGACATATTTGGAAAGAATATTAGAATAATCCAAAATCTATACTGTCAGCAAACCGCCTGCATAGCAATAGTGTTCGGTAAATATACATAAACAGAAAAAGGTGTAAGACAAGGATGAGCCTTCTCACCGGACTGATTCAACCTATAAAGTGAGGCGATTATGAAGGAATTAGAAGTCCTACCAGGATTCATTATTGGCGTCCACAATCTTAACATTATAAGTTATGCAGATGACACAGCGTTGATGGCAAACATGGAAAGGAAACTAGAAGAGCTTCTGCAGAAAGTAGTGATGGAAATGCAGAAGAAACAAAGAGACATAATGCATAGTTGTTAGCAAAAGGGAACAGACGAAAATGCAGATTACAAAATGGGCTTAGCAAAATAAATCAAGTAAAACAATTTAAATATCTGGGCAGTATTTTAACAGAAAACGGAATGTGGGACACTGAAATACGAAGGCGCATTGGGATAGCGAAAAATGTCTTCTAAAAGCTAAGTAAAGTATTAAGAAATAGAGAAATTTTGTTAGAAACAAAGAAAAGAGTACTGAACTGGTATGTAAGATTGGTCTTCTTATATGGTGGAGGAGGTTGTCCCACATCCTCTACCATACAGGAAGAGAAAAAATGTTTTCTTGGTCCACACAAGTCGAGATGCAGCCGCATCGAAACAAAGATGCATCTTTGTAGTGAGTAAGTTGTTTTTGTCAGTTCGGTAACAATTATAATAATTGTTGCTCTAATCTTGGTATTGAGCCCTCTTTTGAATGAATGCTGTGAACGTTAGAATATATATTATTTTCGTTCTCATTACATTCGGGTATATATATATATATATATATATATATATATCTATATATATATATATATATATATATATATATATATATATATATATATATATATGATAAAACATAGTTTTAAGGTATGATATATTTATGGGTTACGGTGCTCAATATCAGAGATAGCGCGTATGTAAATATGAAAGGGGTTATTGAAGTCAACACCCAGAGGCGAAAGTCTCTTTTATGCTAAACGCAATCGTAAGATCATATTCGTTGTGTTTTTGCTCGACTTTTTATATATACAGGTCAGTAATACATTATGGGTAGTCTATTGTATTATTCTATCGTTTATTTTCGTAGGTGGTAACGGTTATGTTTCGAATTATTCTAGCGGTTATTGAGTGGGAATAATTGTGGGTCCGGATGCAGTATTTGTTTATTTTCAGGGTGCGATGGGTAAATTGTCGCCATTTTACATTTTTAATTTGGCGGATGTGCATTGTTTGTTTTGGATTTTGTTGATTGCACATTATAAGGTCAGTTGGATACCACCTCTGGGGTAAAAGAGCACCATGACGCAATTCACACCGCCAGAAAGTTGGAAACGGCATGCTGTACTGCTTGGGATCCGTGCAGAGTGTTTGGGTGCCAATAAGGAAACCATACTGAGGATTCGGAAAGTGTTGGATGAGTCTAATCGTGATTACGAAGGTGCTTAGAGTGATCATGATGGTGACATTATGCCTCCATTTATCTTTCCACAGAGCCTCAGCCTCAAGAAGTAGGACACTTCAAGTGCATTGAGGAACTAGTGCTACCCTGGGTCAAGATGGTGGCTACTGGATGATCCTATATCTGGCAACAGCACTCTGCACCATGCCACACAAGCAAGAGAACAGTCATAGCAATCAGACAATTTCTGCAACCACATCACCCCTTACAGCTGGCCACCTAACTCCCCAGACTGCTACACCTTGATTATTATGTATGGGAGGCGGTTAAACGAGAGACCAACAAAACTCCTTGTAACATCAAAGATGAACTGAAGGCAAGGATTATGGCAGCATTCACCAACTTAAACCAGGAGACCGTGCAGAAGATTTACAGAAGATTCCGAAGTCATCTGGAGGCCGTGGTTGAAGCCAATGGCGATTTTATTGAATAAATTTACTCTTTACTATTTCAAGGTATGTTTGTGTAATTTTTGCAAATATATCTGTTAAAATGAGATGTCAGTGTTATTTTCGTTTTTGCGTCATTGAGACGACAATTTATCCATCGCACCCTGCATATCTGTTAAAATGAGACGTCAGCGTTATTTCCATTTTTGCGTCATTGAGACGACAATTTATCCATCGCACCCTGTATATCTCTTAAAATGAGACGTCAGCGTTATTTTCATTTTTGCGTCATTGAGACGACAATTTATCCATCGCACCCTGTATATCTGTTAAAATGAGACGTCAGTGTTATTTTCATTTTTGCGTCATTGAGACGACAATTTATCCATCGCACCCTCTATATCTGCTAAAATGAGATGTCAATGTTATTTTCATTTTTGCGTCATTGAGACGACAATTTATCAATCGCACCCTGTATAGTGTTCATTGTTAACTTTTGATTATTCATTGTTGATTGTTATTATTACTTTTAGTTATCATTATGTTTGCGTTTGTGGCTTATTAATTAGTTTATTATTTACTTAGTCTATTTGCTTATGTATGGTTCGATTAATTTATTTTACTAATTTTTGTTTAATTAATATTTTCTTTTTTTTTTTAACAATTCATCCCAAGCAAGGCTGGGGTACCACTAGCCCGCAAGCGGTTGCATTGGATAGAGAACACAAGTAAAGTGGCGTGTTTGAGGTAACGATACAAAGAAGGACGAGGACCAACATCAAGGTATCAGAAGATGTCAATTGACATTACACTTGAATATTTGAAGAGAAGCTGTTCCGAATGCCATGGATGTTGATAAAAGAAATGTTAAAGTGTTTAGGTGATTTTTTAAAGCTAGTTTATGTTTACTTTGTTTGTAGTCATGTTGGGTAATGTTGGTAATGAAAGTGAGAAGGCCTAAAGTAATAGTAGCTGACGGTCATCGTATATGACGTGGACAGAAAGGAGCTGGCGCAGCCTCAACATAATGTGGCCTTGGGGTTGTCCACCGGAGGTCCGTGCAGTGACCACCTTCATACACGGCACGGCACCACAACCAGGCCGATATTATGCAACTCTTGATCAGAGCAGCCGCTCAAGACGCTACGCAAGTGTTACGGCTCCTAACTACCAGTCGGGAACAGCAACCAGAAAACTGTCAACCCGGTACCCTCCGTATGAAGAGACGTTGCCACAGACTGCACATATCACATGGGATTCACGACAGCACTAATACAGGGGCCAGAGAAAGGGAAAAGATCCGGGAACCCCTTCCAAAACAGGAAAAAAGAGATGAGCTTCTATACCTTATTTATTTATTTTACCTTCCATTCCATTCCATTCGTTAATTTAGATTTAATTTACACGCTTTTTAAATTTTCTATTGCCAGAAAAATAAACTTGATAAGTACTGGGACGAAACGGGTTGTTTTTTGGGTTTTTTTTTGCTTTTTCTTTTAAAAAATGCATTATAAATTTTGTCTTTTCCTATCTATTATTAAATTCCGTACCACAAAAAAACTTACTTAAATTATTTATTTTTGTTCGTTTCCAGTTTTCAATTTTTAAGTAACGTAGTAAACAATTGTTTTCGTGCCTGCATTTTGAGATAAGTTCTGATCGTTTATTTAGTAGTTTGTTTTGGTCTGGGAAGGTAATTATAGCTATGTTTTCCTCCCGGCAGAGTTTGGGGATATATTGTTATAGGCTGATGCTGTTTTCCTTATTGTCCATGATATTTTTGATCTGATTTGTTTTTGTTTTTTTTAGTTTTTTTGTTTTTTTAGAAACCCCTTTTTGCCTTCCTTCATCATGACTGATTCTAACCCCGAGGAAAGGGAATCGTTGAGTCTTCTCTGGTTAACGGCCACGTCTGACATGAAGTGGAAAGCCGATATTGAAACCATTAATAGGTCAACTGATAAGAAATAAGTGTCTGTAAATATGAGATTGGACATTGGGGTCAACAAACAGTGGCAACAGTCTGTTTCATGCTTAAATGCCATCTTCAGGCCATTTGTGCTATTTTTTGACACGACTATTTTTATATGCTGCTCAGTGGTGCATTATAGATGGAAAGTCTATTGCATTGGGCGGTTGGTAACTGCTATGTTTGAAATTATTTGTATATATTCTATAGTGTTGTTTCTTAAATTTTAATCATGCCCTATTATTGATTACTTTATTATTTGTTGTTACTTATTATTACATTTACTGGTGTTTCTCAATGTAAAAAAAATAATCAAAAAATACTTTGGTCTGTCCTCTTAATAATAATATAAACATTTAGACGATAAAAATGTTTTCATCAAGTTTGGGACCTATTCTCTTTCTTTTGCTAATTAGTGGGACTACCTATATATAATATATAATTTTAGCAATTAATCGAGTCTAGAAGAATCTTCAACATATTTTTTTTTTACATTTTTAATCCTTCCTAGCACCTCCGAAAGTTTATTTAAAAATCTTGTTTTTCTTTTTCTTCGGCAAAATTGCCATAAAATCGATTATTTCCACCGTTTTCGTGACATTTGTAAACGAAAGCTAAATTCTCCGTTTAAAAAACTTGTAAAAATCTTACTGACTAATAAAAATGATTTTAAAACAAAATTTCGAACATGCTAGAAAGTATAAAAAAAAATAATAAATAATAAAAAAAATACTTTGGTCTTTCCTCTTAATCATACCATAAGCATTTTGACAGTAAAACTTCTTTTTTTTATTAAGTTTGGTGCCTTTTTTCATCATGTTATGCTTCTTTTCGGCGAATTAATGGAGATGATATATATATATATATATATATATATATATATATATATATATATATATTTGATTGGATTGATGTGAGTTTGTGACCCTAGGTTTCACGCTTTTGCGATCGTCAGACAAACCATATTTTTTATATATTTCATATGTTTGTCTGTCGATGGCAAAAGCGTGAAACCCAGGATCACAAACTCACATCAATCCAACCAAATGTGTTAGCTCTTTCTCTGATATTGAGCGCTTTCCAATAGGTATCGCGCATATAATATATGAATAATAATATATATAATATATTACATATATATATATATATATATATATATATATTTATATTTATATACACACACTTTTCACACACACACACACACACACACCTACACACACACATACACACACATACACACATATATATATATATATATATATATATATATATATATATATATTATTTAAACGTTATCTTTAGTGGATACTCGTATTTGAGTAGACACTCCGTTTATTTATAAAGCAGTATATTTATTTATTTTCGTCTACCGCTCTGAATGTTCGAGAAATCTTATAAGAGAAAAATATGGGCACTTCACTCTAATAAGATTTTTTGAGTATTCAGGCAGGTAGACGGAAATAAATAGGTATATTGTTTAATAAATAAACGGGGCGTCTACTCAAATACCGGTATCCATTAAAAATAACGTTTAAATAATAAAAATCTGCCGGATTAATAAATAAAAAATCGATCCCTTTTCTTTACAAATGCATATATATATATATATATATATATATATATATATATATATATATATATACATATATATATATATATATATATATATATATATATATATATATATACATATATATATATATATATATATATATATATATATATATGAAGAAAAATATAGATAAGACAAAACAAAATCCGAATATGCAAGTTTACTGTTTTAATGTTTTTTTACTGTCGACGTCAGACGTTTCGGCCTAGTAGACCATCTTCAGGACATGGTTATTAGAAACATACTTAGGATTAGACGATATTTAAGTCAACATGAAAAGACGATAGACACAAGACTAGTCAGAAACAGAACAACTGAAATTCTAAAGTCGGCGTTCCTTTTTGGGGGATTAAAACAGTAAACTTGCATATTCGGATTTTGTTTTGTCTTTTCCATATTTTTCATCATACCGTCGGATCTACATCCACATATTTGCTTACATATATATATGTGTGTGTGTGTGTGTGTGTGTGTGTGCGTCCGTGCGTGTGAGTGAGAGAGAGAGACTGTGTGTGTGTTTGTGTTTGTGCGTGTATGTGTGTTTGACTGTATATGTATGTGTGTGCGTTTTATTTACTGATTTTATTTTATTTCTCGAATTTTGAACTTTTATATCCAGTAATAATATCTTTTTGCTTTACGAAATAACAATAAAACCCGAGAACTTCCTTTAAAGCTATCATTCATCGTTTTATTTTATTATTTTCCATTTTTTTTTCCTTTTTCTACTTTTTTATTCTTTCTTTTGAATTCTGTGTGTGTGTGTGTGTGTGTGTGTGTGTGTGTGTGTGTGTGTGTGTGTGTGTGCACGCGCGCGCACGCGTGTCCGTGTGTGTCTACGTGCTTCTCTCTGTGTGTATGTTTTTATCTATAAAGTTTGTTTTTTTTTACTTTTATTTGACGGTTCCTATATTTTTTTCATCTTACAGCCATAACATACGCGTCGTCAGTTTGTCTTTTTTAAAACCTGAGATCAACTGCCTCCTTGAAATATTTTCTCCCTTTCTTCTCTTTTCCCGCCCTTTTGATCTAAAGCCGACGGCGAAATGCTTCAACTGCTTTTGTCAAATTTCACGACCTAAATTGTCGGTACTCTCATATATTTTGACGCTTCTATGTCTAACATGCTTCAGGCTACTTATTTATATAGCGCCGTATATTTTCCCACTTTTCACAATAAAACTGTCATCAGGAGATAGCTCAGTTCGGATTTATTGTAACTGATAAAAGTTACTCCGAATAACATTCTGACAGGGAATAAATATTAACAAAGATCCCAAGGTGTTTTTTCACTTGATTTTAAATTTTATCACCCCCAAATAATTGTTACGTTCCCAGAGTGATGGCTCTAACTTATAAATATTCCGTGCTTAGCTGACACTTCAAATGTGATAAGCAGAATAAACACATTACCATATTAATCACACTGAAGAACGACAAGTAATTAACAGTTTTATTCGGCTTTTAACAATTTCACCCATGCACAGCAATAAAGCCACACAGACGCAAGAGGTCACTGAGGATGAAAGACTCTAAAAAAAAAAAATAAGGAGAGAAGACAATAAAAGAACATGGTTACGGAGACGATGACGATGACGATTGAAACTGTATTTAACTTTTTATAAAGTCAAAGTTCATTGGAGAGCAAAGAGTCGGAATATATTTCTACAAGCGATAAGGGCGAGAGAAGAAACTGTTAACACAGAACTTACGGTTACATCTAGGAATTGTAACTACAAAATGGTGAGATCTTTTTTATAATCATTTCACACCAAGCAAAGCAATAAAGCCACTACGACGCAAAGGATTAATAAGTGTAAGTGAATATGAGAAGAAGAAAAACATTAACGATGGAGAACGATAAAAGAAGAGGAATTCAGAAGACAGAAGATAACGATTGAAATAACATTTAAAACTAAATTTTTTAAATCAAATTTGACCGGAAAGCAAGAGGCCGGAAGAGTTCTACAAGCAAGAACTACGATAGAAGAAAATAGAACTTGCGGTTGCATCTATTCATTTCAACTGTAAAATGATGAGACCTTACCGCCAATCTAGTACTGCGTTTAAATTCGTAAAGTATATGTAACAAAGAGAAAAACACAAGATGATTGGGTTCGTTAATCTTTACATGAGAATATCCAGGAAACCGGGACAAATAATGACTGAAATTTAAGATTTATTATTCTAAATAAAATGAAAAAAAAAAAAAGAAAACAATTATTATTAACGATAGAGAACGATAAAAGAAGAGGAATTAAGACGACAGAAGATAACGATTGAAATAACATTTAAATTTGAATTTTTTAAATCCATTTTGACCGGGAAGCAAGAGACCGGAAACGTTCTACAATCGAGAAGTGAGAGAGAAGAAAATGTTAGCATAGAACTTGCGGTTGTATTAATTCATTTCAACTGTAAAATGATGAGACCTTACCGCCAATCTAGTACTGCGCTCAAATTCGTAAAGTCTCTGTAACAAAGAAAATCACACCAGAAAAATTACCATGAAAATATTCGTAGAGAATGTTTCTTCAGTGATAAAAATAAATGGATCTTGATTAGCGAACTCACTCACGGCAGGGTTTGCTGTTCTTTACAAAAAGATGATTGGGTTCGTTATTCATTACATTAGAATAATCGAGTTTGCTGTTCTCTGGACGATGATGTATCGAAGTGCCAAATAAAAGACTCTTCCTGGTATTAACGAAATGTAACAATAAAAAAAAGACATATTTCTTTTGCTAAATCAAAAGTGAAATTACAACAGTCGCTTCATATATACAGGGTGTCCATAAAGATCGTGTGCACTTTAAAAAAATTATAACTTTATTTGTAATTGCGACAGAAATAATTTGTAAAAAGGATTAGAAAGAAGTAAATCTATATATTTCAAGGTTTTATTGAAATTTTATTTTAGTTTCCACATGTCCTCCATCATTAGCAATACAAAGGGTAATACGATTTTGCAGTTCACGGAAAACATTTGCCAACTGATTTACAGTAATGCCTGAAATCACATTAGTTATTTTAGCTATACTTAAAACTAGGTACATTAAACTTTATAACATTTTTTACAGATTATTTCTATCGCAAATACAAATAAAGTTATAAATTTTTTAATGTGCACACGAACTTTATGGACACCCTGTATTTTTGGTGCAATAAAATGAGGGAACATTAAATTTCTCGTGTTGTAAATATATCTCACCAGAAGATAGTGGATTTTTACATCTTTTTCAGAGAGGTGTGCATGGGACATTTTGAGCTTAATCCTATAAAACTTGGTGGACCTGGGATAAAAGTTGAAATCGATGAATCGTGATTTTCACACCAACCAAAATAACATCGTTGAAGGGACCCTAAGAGCCAAGTCTGGGTTTGTGGGCTTTGGTAGACATTAGTACATCACCAGCAATTGGGTAAATGGATATAGTTGAGCGCGGAGACCAAAAGGCACCCCTGACAATCATTGAAAATATGATGAGACATGGATCAAGTATTCACAGTGATGAATGGAAAGCTGACAGAAATCTAGCTAGTAATCCAAACTACCAGCGCAGATCTGGCAACCATTCTTTGCACTTCGTTGACCCGAAGACAGGCATTCACACACAACATATAGAATTATATTGGGCAAAGCATCAGGTTAAATTTAAGAACATGCGAAGATGAAGACGCAGTTTTCTACAAAAGGTTATTTAAATCAATTTATGTGGATGGAATGAAATACGGTTATTGGGAATCTGTAATGCAATCACTATAAAATATCCTTTCAATAACTAAGTTATTTTAATTGTTTTTACACGGCAAGGGAATAATATGTTATTTTAATTGCTAATTTATCAATAAACCTGTTCATTTACATTTCCAACATTGCTTTTAATAAATAAAACATATTTGTCAAGGGTTCGCTATTCTTTACATGGAAATAATTGAGATCACTGTTCTTGACATTGAGATAATTGGATTCACTAATCTTGACAAGACCCAAGTAAATAAGTTAAAACGGAAAAGAATGCATACAACTCTGCAATGCAAATCAATATAACAATTCCATACACAAAATGATATAATGAATAATGACTTCCTACTCCAGGCAATGAATTGCGTACAGGAGGCAATGTAACATACACATGGATGTCGTAAACTAACAACTGCATACGTAAGACAAAATTAAAGACTTCGGGTAAAACAATATTATTCGCGGATGAGCATAGAATTAAAACTATCAACAGCTTTTGCTTTTCTTTTTTTAACAAACAATGAATGATCTACAAGCATGACTTTCGGAGTCACTTTCCTTATGTTTGTAAATTTCGCTGCTGAGAAGCATATGGATAGGAAAGAGGAAAACAAACAACAAAAGAGCTGACATGATTCGAACACACGTCAGTGCACTTGCCCTCGGGCTGCGTCTGTCTTGGAATAGAAAGCAAACAAGCCAATCTTTATATAACCTCTCGGAAGCTTTGTTCTCGCGTAGCTATTTGGATTAATGCAGCTGAGATGGGGAAAAATTGAATCGAAACATCGATTGATGATTGGATCTGTTTTAATAAGTATCGTCGAATATATCGATAAATTGATCGATCAGAGACTGAAAAAATATACGTTCTAGGATACGAATTAATAGAAAGAACCAGACTACACAGACACAGACAGACACAAACACATATATACATATATACATACATATATATACACACAAACATATATATGTAAATATATATATATATATATATATATATATATATATATATATATATATTATAATTATTTTTAGAAAAATATGATTCCTTCGCTACATAAGAGTTCTCATGTTTCAAAAACAAGACCCAAAAACCTCAATATAATTATTGAAATTAAATTGAATTAAAGTATCAAGCCCTGTTTCATCCTCAAGCGAAAATTTAGGAATCCTAAATTTTCGTTTGAGTACGAAACAGAGCTTGATACTTGACAATTTAATTTTAATAATTATATTGAGGTTTTTGGGTTTAGTTTTTGAAACATGGGAACTCTTATGTAGCGAAGGAATCATATTTTTTTTTTAATAATTATAATTTAAGCTCTACTTCTGTATGAAGCACTGTTTTGGGGGGGGGGGGTTAATAAAAACAAAAATACTAACCCAGGATTATTTACCTAACCTGTTCTTTCCTATTTTTCTACATATTTGCACATATACAGTGTTGTTCGATAAAAGTGACTCACCTGATATTTTTTACTAAATGTTCTCTTCTCCGATGAAACGAAAGTTGAGCTAAATTCAAAGGATAAGCGATCTAAAATCCGAAGAAGATTGGAAAGCTCTTTGAATTTAGCAGTAAGTACTGTCAAGCATCCGTTCAGTATAAAGTTCCGGGGATGCTTTTCTTTTCGTGGAACTGGTTTCTTAATACCTTTTGAAAAGACCCTCAGGAACGAGCAGTATAAGAGAATTTTAGTCTTGTCTGCTCCCTTCTGCTAAAAGGGTGCAAATCGACCCCACCAAGTTCATTTTTATGCAGGATAATGCTCCCTGTCACAAATCAAAATTGATGAAGGAATACTTTGATGAGAAGCAGGTGAGTGTAATGACATGGCCGCCCCAATCTCATGACCTTAACCCCATAGAAAACTTATGGAGCATTATAAAGTACAGGCTCTCGAGAAAGCAGCTGAACCACAAAGAGGATTTTATTGTTAATTTCATATCAGAATGGAATTCAATGCTTGCAGATGAGATTTGCCAGAACCTAATCAAGTCAATGCCAAAAAGGGCCGAAAAGGTTATTCAAAATAAAGGAGGACCCATAGATTATTAAATATTTCGAACTATATTACTTCTTATAAATAAATGATACCTCAGTTATTCTTTATTTAAAGCTGTTCGTTTACGTTTCTATTGATTACTAGTTGCAGGAAATAAGTGAGTCACTTTATTTGCACAGTTTTTTTCCCTAGATCTCATTTATATCCAAAATTATAATTATCAATAGAATACCTTAGGGGAAGTAAACTTTTTTACTAGGCGGTAGGGAAGGGGTCTTTATATTAGTGAGATTAAAAATTAGTTTGACCACAAAAACAATACGCGAAAAATGTTTTAAGTAAAAAATTCAGGTGAATGACTTTTAATGAAAAGGACTATATATATATATATATATATATATATATATATATATATATATATATATATATATATATATATATATATATATATCGATAGATAGATATAGATAGATAGATATGCTTCATTAAATACGACAGACAATGTACTACGATTAAGCTTTTTATTTAATTTTTCTTGTCTTCGACTAAGTGTTTTCTTTTTCGGACATAGAGTGCGTAGAAACTGTCGAAATGTTCTGTAATTCCAAGCGCTTTCGGCTATAATTTTAGCCATTATTAAGGATGATTTTATTCTTGCTTTTTAACTGGGCGTATAATTATATATTACAAAGTTTATGTACTGTATAACTAATTTAATTTTTTGTTCGGGTCAATTGGTGTAGTGTATTTCTTTATGATATTTCTAAGTGAAGATTCATCTTCTTTGTAGTTGACGTGCATTTGGCTTTTATAGAAAATGTTTATGACTGTGTGTTAAATTAAATAAAAAAAGCTAAATCACAGTAGCATGTCTATCGTCTTTAATGAAACATGTATAAATGTAGGGTTGCTGTCTAAATACCCAATTTCATTCACAAGGCTTGGGTCACCCCGTGTAATGGATTTTTAGGCACTTTCCATATATATATATATATATATATATATATATATATATATATATACTAGCAGCATGGCCCGGTGTTGCCCGTGCTTGATTCAAAAATCGTACGACTCATACAGCAATCGCTATCACTTGACTTAAAATATTTTTGCCCTTCCTTGCCTTTAAAGGAGTGCCCTTTGCCGTGCTGATGTTGCTGCATGCCTTACTTCTTGCCTATCTCACACTGCGAATTTTTTCTAAGCTCTATACTAAACATTAAATCTGTTACGAAAAAAGAACTAAACAAAATGAACACAAAACGATCAGCTTTAAAAAAGGACTCGTAACTGGAAAAAACGAATGAAAAAAGAATGTTAACAACAAATATTTTTTCACACCCAACCCAGTTCTGCGGAAGCAGACTCAACGTTGGGTTTAAGCAAGCGAATGAGCCAATTGGAGTAAAGTGCCATGCAGATTTAAATTTTTCCCCACTTGTGACGAATGTGGCTATCGATTATTATTTTTTTGCATGCTAGCATGCTAGTTAACATTCATGTCTGTCAGCTGTTGGCTCTGACGCTGGCCAATAGAATCTTCTTGCCTATTCGTGGCAGCCAGCTATAGGCTCTCACTCTGGCCAGTAGAAAATGGCCGCAAACTGCATGAAAACTACCGTAGAAGCATGAAAAAATCGATTATTTCCACTATCGATGGGATTTGGTAAATGCTACATCGGTCTTGGACTTACTAATAACTTGGAGCATGTGCATGTGAATTTTGGTGCAAATCCGTCGAAAATTGCGGCCGTGCATTCGTTACATACACACACATCCTGCCTTTTATATATATATACATCGTGTGTAACAGCAAAATTGTCCAATAATTAGATAAAGCTTTAAACCGTTGTATCTTAAAAAAGATTAAAGGTATCTTAATCGGAGAACCGAAGTTTTTATAACACTACTTGAATCTACTTTGAGCAGTAAGAATGTATAATTAGTCTCCAGGCTTAACAGCAGAATCGTGATGAAATCGATCATAAACGAAAATGACATGTTCATCATTAATTAATCACAGCTAAGAATCGGATTCTCATGATGAATCGAAGTAAATTTAATCTATATATATATATATATATATATATATATATATATATATATATATATATATATATATATATATGTATGTATATATATATATATATATATATATAAATATAAAAGTGAACATAGAAGTCAACACTTAGAGGTGACAGTCTGTTTCATGCTAGATGCAATCGTCAGGCAATCGTCAGGTTGCCTGACGATTGCATCTAACATGAAACAGACTGTCGCCTCTAAGTGTTGACTTCTATGTTCACTTTTATATTTACACACACTCTATCTCTGATATTGAGCACTTTATCCCATAAATATAGCACACTTTAAGACTATATTTCTTTATATATATATATATATATATATATATATATATATATATATATATATATATATATATATAGTGTAACCCGGATATAAGAGAGTTGTCGGGACCGGAGAAGAAGTATCTTATATCCGGGTTTTATCTTATATCCGGGTTTGGTCTATTTTGTTTTATTAACACAAGCTCTAATTTGGGACCAGATAAAATCTCTCTTATATCCGGGTTTCTCTTATATCCGGGTTACACTATATATATATATATATATATATATATATATATATATATATATATATATATAATCTTATAAATATAAGTAAATATACTCGTCTGGAAAAACCTTAAGTGTTTTGGCTTGTAAATGAACAAACCAATCCACAAGGAAATATAAGGAATAAAAAAAAGAAAGAACTAAGAACATGTAATTCAAGCAAAAACAATCGTCCAGAATCCAAGCTCAGAGTAAAAAAAAAAAAACTCCAACGCGAGTAAACAAAAGTAACTAAGCAAAGTGCTCAATACATAACTAGAGCAAATCTAATTACGAACCTAAAGAGCCAGGCAAACCTACCTAGGTTTCACCTTCGCGGATTGTCAGGGTACGCTTGGTAGGTTTGCCTGGCTCTTTAGGTTCGTAATTATATATATATATATATATATATATATATATATATATATATATATATGGAATATATATGGAATTATATATATATATATATATATTATTCCAGGAACTTTTCCAAACTTATTCAAGATTATCCTCGCCCTCTTACCTTCTAACTTTCTGTCCTGGAGTAAAAAGGTGCCTCACAGTTTTCGCGTACGATTTCACTTTCAAGTATTTTTTTTTCACTGCTCCTTAGATGAAACTTCTCTCTCGCGTGCCAAACGTCTTATAGATTGAGTTTGATCTTTTAAATTGATCACTTTAGCTCTAAGTTGAACTAATGATCCCACTTCACATTGTGGCCTCCTTGATCCAGTTTTCCACTCCAGTAGTTTTCTCTGTTTTAAACTTATTCACCTTTATCTTGAAGGACATTCTCGAATGAACTTTGAAGACAGAAACTAGTGTCTCAATGTTGGTACCATTACTGAAGGCCTGAATGTTCTGAAAAAACTCAGTTAGTTCAGTGTTTTTTTAAGATATTAAACACGTTGTAGGATGGACAATTATGCTGTAACATGATTTGGACAATTTTGCTGTTACACCCGGTACCTAACCGATTTCTCTTAGATCTCTCTTCCTTTTTGTTTGTATTTCCTTATCTTTTGTTCTTTAATATTACCTTGTGATAATTCTTTAAAGAAAGGTGAAATGTTGTAACCTGGACTCAAATTTGCTGCTGATGATCTTCTAGCACTTTCGCCCCAGCCCCTCAACCTCCGGCGTCTTACTCTCTGGGTTGAGGTGACTACTCGGTCCTAACCGAACTTAAGGCAGTGGCTATAGGTCCCCTGAGCATCCGTAGATTATTCGACCGGTCAGCTGGTTTAATCCTGCTTCCTGTCCACGTTGTGA
>OZ038482.1:110714829-110794829 GCA_964036315.1 Acanthosepion esculentum | reverse complement strand
ATATATATATATATATATATATATATATATATAAACTTCCTCAGTCTTATTCAACCCCGATATACAGAGTGAATTCGTGTCGGAATTAGAAATTTAACTGTGATAGCAAATTGAAACATTTCAATGTTTCGGCCAGAAGAACTCAGTCTGTATACCGGGGTACAATAAGATTGGCGAATTTTTCGTCGGTTGAAATTGGTGTATATCTTATATGAGGTAATTTGGGATTTTTGGTTTACTAATATTCCATTGTTTTGTAAAATAAATACATTGAGCACTTTTTGTGGGTCACTTTTTATATTATATATTACTAGGATCCACATGAATTATATAACAATGAATTTATTAGATTTACTATATATACATATACATATATATATATATATATATATATATATATATATATATATATATATATATATATATATATATATTTACACACGCTCTATCGCTGATATTGAGCACTTTATCCCATAAATATAGCACACTTTAAGACTATATTTCTTAATATATATATATATATATATATATATATATATATATATATATATATATATATATATATATATATATTTACTTCCGGTAAAAGTAACCGCCAAAATAGATTACCCACAATGCACCACTGACCCTTATATATAAATAGCCAAGAAAAATAACAGCACTAGTTGCCTGACGATTGCATCTAGCATGAAACAGACTGTCGCCTCTAAGTGTTGATTTCTATGTTCACTTTTATATTTACACACTGTCTATCTCTGGAAATATCTCATAAATATAGCACACTTGAAGACTATATTTCTTCATATATATATATATATATATATATATATATATATATATATATATATATATATATATATACATTCTAACAAATAAAACTAAAGAAAACAATATTTGACAATATATTGTTGTTTTAAATTTTTGATACTACCGTCTTTTTTGTTTTTGACTTTGTTTTGTTTTGTTTTTTATGTATTTTGTTTTATTTTTACGCCTAGGCAAACTGAACTGATTTTAATTTCTCGTGTTTTAAAGGTTTTAAAAAATAAAAAATAATAAAATATATTTAGATTATATTTGAAATATAATCTAAATACATTTTTCAGCTTTCGACTTTTTCAACATCTTGTTTTTTTTTTTTGTTTTTTTTTTATTTATTTATTTTGTCTTTTAACCGAAAATATTATTGAGACATGTTGGAGTTAATAGATAGTGGCTCGGATTAAGGAATCAGAGAGCCGAGTTCGAATTTCAGGCCATTACATTTACTTGCGTGCAATACCCTTTGAAAAGTGATGAATCCTCTTCTTAGGTTGTCAACAGATCTACCGCAAAAGGAAATGGAAACCTTCTGCGGGAAAAAATCTACCTCATCAGTCATGTATCGAAAGATACATGATCGCCTAATCGTGTATCACGCATAGCACATAGGTGACTGAGTTAAACTAAAATTATTTACAAAGTATTTGTGAAAAAGACAGAGGGAGGCGACGGCATGTCTGTGGGAGAGCGACTTCTAATTTTATAAAGAATAATAAAGCGAAATTTAAATAAGATTTGCAAGCAATGGGAGTGGATTTAAGATTTACAATTTATAGAAGATTGGACGGAAGATAAATGGCCAGTTTGAAGCGAAATTAAAAGAATTCCTGTAAATATAACAAATGTATTTGTTCCGTCGAATACGTGTTGATACAAAAGTAAAACAAATATGTTCGTATGTAGCGAATACTTCGTTTTTCGATGTATCATTGTACGCCTGCTTTGTGCAGATCATTAAACAACTAATATTAGAAAGATAAGAACTGACTGAGATAGATAGATAGATAGATAGATAGATAGATAGATAGATAGATAGATAGATAGATAGATAGATAGATAGAACTTTCAATTAAAACAGTTAGAGATAGATACGCCTGTCAATTTATACAGATATTTAAATAACTAATATTAGAAATATATGAACAGACTGAAACAGATAGATAGATAGATAGATAGATAGATAGATAGATAGATAGATAGATAGATAGATAGAAGAACAATTTGAGATAGATAGATAGATAGATATAAAAGAATTATTTGAGATAGATAGATAGATAGATAGATAGATAGATAGAAAAGAATTATTTGAGATAGATAGATAAGAGAACAATTTGAGATAGATAGATAGATAGATAGATAGATAGATAGATAGAAAAGAATTATTTGAGATAGATAGATAGATAGATAGATAGATGGAAAAGAAATATTTGAGATAGATAGATAGATAGATAGATAGAAAATAATTATTTGAGATAGATAGATAGATAAATAGATAGATAGATAGATAGATAGATAGATAGATAGATAGATGGAAAAGAATTATATGAGATAGATAGATAGATAGATAGATAGATAGATAGATAGATAGATAGATGGAAAAGAAATATTTGAGATAGATAGATAGATAGATAGATAGATAGATAGATAGATAGATAGATAGATAGATAGATAGATATATGAACAATCTGAGATAGATAGATAAATAGATAGATAGATAGATAGATAGATAGATAGATAGAAGGAAATAAGTACAGAACGAATTTGACAGATTTGTTGAAAAACGTCTTCTCAAATCGATAACAATAAACTTAGATATAAATTAAATAGACACACAATTGAGATCGGCCGATTGAGATTGATTGATGGCAGTAGAATGAGATAGAATCTCGCCGCAGACTCACGCCGATAGAAGTAGAACGAGAAATGAATAGAGAAGACATTGTGATTAATTGTTTGATACGAACAGGATGAGATAGAAAGTAGCAAAATCCGATCTATAGCCATAGATAGTTTGACAGGAAGAAAACGCGAGGGATAAATCAAAACTACAATAGAGACAGCGAAATCGCGACGTCATGAAAGTGTCTCTTCAGCAGGATATCAAAATACAGTTCATAAAGAAAATTACTTTCTGAAAGCTTGTCTCTAGCCGAGACGTGGGATTAGGAGTGGTCAAGAAAAATGGTAGCCGGGAAGTCATAAAACCACTCTCTAGTCTTCTGTTCCCCGTGGGATGAAGCTTAAAAGTTGCCTTTGAAAAGCACCTCATCAATATTCTCTTCTTCTCTTTCTCTTTCTCATTTTCTCTCTCTCTCCCTCTCTCTCTCTCTCTCTCTCTCTCTCTCTCTCTCTCACTCTGTATAGATGTGTGTCTTTTTAGGACGCGGGTGATGAGATCTATCCACAGCTTTCTGTCTTCTGTTGCCCCAAGCCATACTTCCTCAGTTATGAATGACATCGTTGTCTCTTTCTGATACGTGAAGAAGTTTGTCGAGTAGGTTATTCATTGTTTTTTTCTTTCCTTGACTTACCTTCTGATTTGAGTTCAGAGTTTTTCTTCGCCTAAACTACCTTACATCTATAGCCCGAGTACCCGGTCTAACTTGTTACTTAACCCATAGCTTAAAACAGAAGATACGTATTCTTTTCTTTCCCAAGAGCACTAGCTCAAAATTGAACAAAACTTGGCTCCGATTTTCAGCAGATATTTTTTCAACTCGGTGACATCTGCGTATTCCATATTTTGAGGAAAGTGTCCAGCATTCATTGACATATCGAAGAATTTATATTACATACCAATTCAGCAGACTTTGTTGTTTTGTCTTGGTTTTGATAAATTCCTTAAGGACACATAGCACAGTGGATAAAGGCGTTGGCTACATCCAGTGACAGGATCCAAAGAGTATGAGATCAATGCCTGGTTAAGGCAGTGAATAACTTGGAGAGGGGAATTAACAGGAGATGACTGATATCCATTAGACATAGCACGTGGAAATAGAACAATCTACCCCAGCGAGCGAAATAAAGGGTTCAGTTCGACATTCCAACAACCTAAAGAAGGCCGGAGCGTACAACGGCCGAAACGTTGTGATAAATATGACAACGAAGATGAGGACAACATTATATTCTTCAAGTAATTTTTAGAGGTATATCTACCGTAGAAAAAAATGTTCAGCCAGTTATTTATGACAAGTTGTCAACACTTCGTAAAAACACCTACATCCGTATTAAAAATGCATTTCTACAATATTTTAAACATAAAGTAAGTCATTTTTGTTTAAAATCCGATTGATTAAACTTTAAATCAGCTAATATTCGCCAAATAAAGTTTCAGAAAAGTATATTTTATTTTTTAAAGATTTTATTAAAGAGAATTAAATTACATTGCGGTGACAAATACATAAAATCGGCGCTAAAATCTGCGATTTCAAATCAAAATCTTCTTCCAGTCAATTTAAATTAGTTTTGAAATACAGCAAAGCATTTTACTTATTGGAAATATGAAATTCAATTTATTAGCTTGAAATTAAAACTAAAATAAAAGTTTAATCCTTAGATTTTGCATTTCTGTGAAGGTACCTAAATCAACTCCGCTTAGCCTTAATCAATAAAAAACAGAAGTGTCTTTGTTTCCACAAACGTTTGCAGTTATTGCAGTGTCATGGTCTGTAGCACGATTTAATGGTCTGTGTTATGAGACAGGGTCACCACACTCAGCCGAGATGTCATCGAAAGAAAGCAATTAATAATAGAAACAAACATTGCAATTAACAAATGGCACATTGCTTTGGCCAAATTTCGCCTTTGGCCTAAACCGCGAACTATTGTCTCGAGTTCGGTTGACTTTCCTCACTGTCTCCCCATGCTCATTCGGTCTCACCTCATTCTCTCTCTCTCTCTCTCTCTATATATATATATATATATATATATATATATATATATATATATATAAGGTATAGTTTAAATGTAATATCTGAAAGTGTATATATATATATATATATATATATTATTTTAGGACATTACATGTAAACAATACCCTACACAAATACAATCATGTTTCGATGCGTGTTAACGCATCTCATCAGGTGTTAGTAAACAACTGGTGAGTAGACAATTTATTGAAATTTAAAAAACAAGATACACTCTCTTTTCACGAGAAAAAGAAGAAAAGAAAAAGAGTATGAATGAACGACACAAGATACACCCTCTTTTCACGACAAAAAAAGAAGAATAAGAAAATGAGTAAGGAAGAAAAGAGGAGATAGTCGAAGGTTTTTTTTTGTATTGAGCCCACTTTTAGATTGAATGTTAAAAACGTTGGAATTGGATTCTATTCGTTTTCATTTTAGACACACACACGCACGCACACACACACACACACATATTTGTGTATTTAGGCAGCAAACCTTCTTTCATTAACATTTTATTGAATACGACAGACAAGGTTCTTTTTATTTAGTTTTTTTTTTATAATTTCTCATGTGATCTAATAATTTGATACAATTTTTATATAATTTATCATCCGAAAAGAAAAAAATATTTGCTCACATGAGAAATTGTATGAAAAACTAAATCAAACCATCTTATCTGTCGCATTCAATGAAATGCGTGTACACACACACACACATATATATGTATATATATGTGTGTGTGTGTGTATAACATTCGCAGGCAGTACTGTTTCGCTGTATGACAGCTCTGCAGTGCGACTAGACATTCGAATGTCTCAAGCCAGGATTGAAACCCAAACGACTTGATGTCAGTCAGAGTTCCTACCACTAAGTTATCTTCATTCGACAGAAGGATACGCCTAAATCTAGCGTATTATTTTTACGAATGTAAACAAATACCAATCAACTAGAGGGCTCCATTCATTTTACTGAAGAGCTATATATGCCGATCGCCGATAGCTTAGGGACAGCATCTCCGACTGATGCCAAACCGGTAGGGTTTCGATCCCGGCTTGAAACAACCGGATGTCTAGAAACACTGATGAGCTATGATACAGTGAAACAGATCTGTATGTGGATGACCATATATATATATATATATATATATATATATATATATATATATATATATATATATATGCATTCATAATTCTTTTATGTGCCTTGTCCCTTCCTAGACAATCACTGCTCTCCACAACTTCCTGTCCTTTGTAGCTCTAGACAATTCTCTTACTATCTCTCCCAGTACATGATCAGCTAACCGTTTACCCAACTTGCCTTTAATACGCCCTACGAGTATCAAATTCTCCGAGTTCTCTTCCCTGATTACGCGTTCCAAATATTTCAACTGTCGCTTTCTGATTCTAAGTTCATGTGTCCTTTCCACTTTGATTTTCCTCAAAACTTCCTCGTTGCTCACATGTTTAGTTCATGGCATTCTCAGCATCCTCCTGTAGAACTACATTTTTGTTCCCTCAAGTCTCTTCATCTTTTAGAAAATTCTACAGCATTCACTGTCATATAGGAGGACTGATATCGCATTACAGTTCAGAACACTTTTCTTTGTTTCTGATGGAATTTTCTAACCTCCATCAAAACAATGACAACAATCCCCCCTAAACAAGAACGCGAGGCTGTGCAATCTCTACAGAGAAACAAAGAGATCATCATCGATGGAGCTGGCAACAGTGGACTAATCAACATCATGGTCAGAACAAATAACATAGCGAAAGTAGGAATTCAACTCAACGACCTATTTTTCCGATGAAAATGTCACCCAAGATCCAATCAAACATTTCGAATGAGTTTTCTATCAGTAATATAAAACGTGCGAGAAAAAACCCAAAAAAACCTTCCCCCAGATGTCCAGCTTCCTCTTTTATTAGGTTGGTGCATAATTATCAGGCGTTTTTAAACAATATTTATCATGAATAAAAGAAATATAACAATTCAATAATAACGTTTTTAAATGATTATTCCGGAGCGTATGATTATCGACACGCATTTTTATAAGCTGAAAATAAAATAATATTTTTATTTAAAAAAAAAAAAAAGGAAACAAAACAACAATTTTTATAAACAAATAACTCGCCAATACAACGCCTGATAATTATGCACCAACCCAATAATTCTTGGTGAGCATAGTTACAGGCGTGCCCCAAAAATTCAGATTTTTAACATCTTTTCTCATCGTGCTTCTTTTGGTCAAAAGTCCTACTGATATACAATAAATATTATTAGTCTTATTAACTGACGGATTTCTTTCATCGGCCTACTATATATATATATATATATATATATATATATATATATATATATATATATATATATATATATATATATATATATATAGCAATAAAAGTATTAAGCTTAATATTACTAGACATATTAAAAACGCGCAAAGCAACCGGTTTCGCTCCCGCTCATCAGGCTTACAACGGGAGATTAAAAGACAGAAAATGTACAATAAAAGGAAATGTGGAGGGGGATAAAAAAATGAGCAAAAGGAGCTAGAGGCAAATGACAGCGAGCCCCAACAAACACTCACGTTGTTTACACAAGGAAGGTTTGCGGGACCCGATGTAAAGTGCCTCCAGCACCTTCAGGTGAAATAAAGAGTGTGACCGGGACAATACGGTGAACCGGTCAACACTAAAATTCACTGCACACGATCTGCTATTTAATAAGTGCTCACAAATGGCGGACCCGTAGGTGTTTGGGACGAGTCCATTCAGCGGCAAAGTGTGGTTCCTGATTTTGGTAGGAACGTGCTGCTTAATTCTCATGTCCAATATTTTGCACAGTACTGTATGTATGTTTGTATATGCGTGCGTCTGAATACGGTGGAATAATGGATAGCGGCTCGGATTGAGGAATCGGAGAGCCGAGTTCGAATTCATTACCTTTACTTACGAGCTAATACTCTTGGAAAAGCTATGAATCCTTTTCTTCTCACGCAGCTATGGGTAAATAGCAGGACAGATCGTGTTCTATAGCTTTGGATGGCAACTGGTCTACCGCAGAAATAAATGGCAAACTACTGCGGGAGAAAATCTGCCTCGTCTGCCATGTATTATGTCACCAGTCATGTTATGCACCATGCATGACACATAACTGACTGACTAATGATAGTATGGGATAACGATATATAAATTATAGAAACTTTATTTTGTTCATTTATTGTTCTCTCTTCTTACTGTTTTTTTTTTCTCTCTAAGATTGCTTCACCCTCAGTAGATCCTTGCATCTTAGTGACTTTAACGCCTTGCTTTTGGTGAAATGACTAAAAAGAAATACGACCAATGGCGAATTCTACATGAGGCTGAAAATGCCAAAACTTCTAGGATCAACTCATTCCTAAAAGGACTTACTATAACCATTATATCATTGGCAAGCATAATCAAGTTCCCTATCGAATGATTTGCCATAGATTTTTAGCTTTATCGATATTAAGTCATTCATACGCTATCGTAAGTCGCGCTGTTTAACAAGAGGCGCGTTCCCCTGTTGCATGGGAAATGAAGCCATGTAAACAAAACAAATCCAAGCAGGCTCGACACAATTATGATGATGATGATGATGATGATGATGAACGATGCCTGTATAACATGTCTCTAAATTTCAGCGAAATTATGTATTCTGATAAAAGAACGGTTCCACTTACGATTATAGTAAATGCTTGATAATTTTTAAATCATTGGCGCTTCAAAACAGACACTGAATCTTTGCATAGTCATGTCCCGCCACGAACCCCTTAATCCATTATGAGCGTTAATAAACCACATGTATTGCAGTCGTAGAAGTATAGGCGTGTTTTATTTTATGATATCCTGGCGGAGACCATCCCTCTCTAGACTGGTTTTAGAGTATTCCTTCTCTTTCTCCTAGAGAGCTTTTTCTATCGTGCTTTTTAACAAATAGCAGAAAGGGAGATGCAATCTATTTTCCAACGGTATTATTACGAAAAGGAATGCCGTGTGCTCGATCAGAATGAACGGAATTGCCAGATTGATTCATGTATTAATTGTACAGAACAACTGCCATCAAAATAATAACAACAACCTCACTAAACAAGAACGCGATGCTGTAATTTTTTTACAGAGAAAGAAAGACATCATCATCATCATCAAAGAAGTAGGCAAGGGTGTTTTAATCACCATTATTAACAGAACAAATGACATAGGGGAAGCAGAAAATCAACTCAACAGCCAAGATTTCTATGAAAAACTTACAGAAGATCCAATCAAACGTTTCGAATCAGAACTCTACGCTCTAATTAGTAATTTAGACCAGGAGTCGGCAACCATTTACTAACTAGAGCCGACTTAGGGTTTTAAAATCATTCAATGTGCCAACAGCATACGTATTTTTAAACAAGTCAAGGTCAATATACCTGTTCTACAATATATTTCATATAGTAATATATAGTATATATACTTTAGTATAAATTAAAATTGAAACAGCTAAATACTTTCTTTGCGTTGTGGTAGTTATTCATTCGGACTTCGTGATGTCATTTGTGGCTGAGTACCATTGGAAATTGCTTGGTGTGCCAAGTGTGGCCCGCGTGCCGTAGACTGCCGACACCTGATTTAGATCATAGTATACAGACATGTCAAATTTTAGTTCCGGAAATAGCCTAAACCAGGTACATTCTACGCTATCCCCAAATTACGTAAACTTCCTAAATCAATCACAGAAAATGCCACCAACCTCAGTCGAGAACATTACCACAAGTCCACACAAAATGTACGATCTGATACAAACACTTATGATCCATCCGCCCCCGTCGACCGATAGTTTCGGTAATAGAGACTCTGAAAGAGTACATCTCTTGTTCCACTAACCACATCTCCAAAACTTTACTACCCACTATTCCTAGTTACATCAAAGACAAATCCCATTTCTTACAAATTTTACAAGAAATAGACAGATTGCCAGAGTTTGGGAAGTTTAGGCGCAGCTCATTCGGCGTCGCTGATTCGGCGTCAGAAAAATAATTTGACTATTCAGTACAGCCGTTTGGTAGGCGTCAGACTGTTTCGACGTCACTGGCTTTGACCAGAAGGAAAATATATGGATAACAGAATTGTAAACACCCAACTTTCAATATGACTTTTTATTCATTAAGAGAATTAAGGATCCTATTAAAACACTAATGGAATAATGTAAATTAAAAACCTAAATTAAAAATAGTAAATCTATTTAATCTTAGAAATTACTTCTTCATTTCGTAATTATGAGCAACATCCTTCAGGAATTCAATCGTCTCTCACTTTGTTTCTTCCACGTCTTGATAAAATATTTGCTTCCATTTGGAATAAAAGGGCTTTGGCGACTTAAAAATATGAAGCTGCACTGAAGGAAGTATAATATAAAAATACCAACAACGACTCCTTTTCTTAAAGTGGACAATTCGAGCATATAATGACGAAGTACTAATTTGACTACCAAACGAGAGAAAGTGAGAGAACAAATTTGACTATAACGACGAAGTCGTAATCTGACGCTTATTCGTCCCTCTGCCGAAAAATTCCTACGTCGAATCGACTCCACCGAATGGGAACGCCGAATGAGCGACCCCAAATGCGCTACGCCGAAACGTCCCATCCCCTACCAAACAATACACTCCTTGGGAAATTGGATGGAACATCCCTATACTCCAATATACCACACGAGTCGGGGCAAAAGCTTGCAGGATTTTCTAAAGTATCAATGAATTTCAGGACCAAAATATACCAGACATCCGCCATATCGTAATTCATACTCACTCATAACAATTTCGAGTTTAATGGCCACCATTTTCTTCAGGTCGGAAGCACAGCGATAAAAATGGCCCCTAACAAAGCGAGCGTACTTATGGATGCCCTGGAATTAAATATGTTTTGTAGATATCACCGAGAACCTCTTCACTACCACAAATACATAGAAGATATCTTCTGTATATGGACACATGGTGAGAATTCTCTCCGTGACTTCAGGCAATGCATCAAATTTCACAGCCCCATCAAATTCACAATGGAATATTCAGTCACTTCCTTTCCGTTTCTGGATGTACTGGCGGATCTAAACTACATCTCTACATAACGATTCACTAAACCTAGAGATGGCCATTAGTACCTAGATTTTCGCATCTGTCACCGTAACAACCGAAAAACATCAATAACCTATAGCCACTGTTTACATATCAACCGTCACGGTGGAGTAATGGATTGAGGAATCGGAGAGCCGAGTTCGAATTCCAGTCGAATCCATTACATTCACTTACGTGCTAATACCATTGGGAAATGTATGAGCCCTCTTCTTCTCCCCACAGCTATGGGTAAATAGCAGGACAGACTGGGTTCTATATAGCCTTATCAACTGGTGAAATAGCAACCTACTGCAGAAAAAAAATATGCCTTGTTAGTCATGTATCGAAAGATACATGATTGCCAAAGCGTGTATCAAGCATGGCACATAACTGACTGATGACAGTATCTGATTTGTTTTGACGCTGGGGATTACAAAAAAAAAGAAAACACCTAGGGTCAACTAATCAATCACTTTCTCAATATAAATTATTTCGTTAAATCTATCGAAAAATCAATAAGTAAGACTTCCAAATATAATAGTGATACAAATAAGCAGTTTTTTTAAATAAAAGGTTTTTAATTTTCATTACAACATTCACAAATTACTTCATATCTTATTAAAAGATTTCCACTGCATAAAATATGACCACACAGTTAATAAGAGAGACCCCAGTTAACGACAGGCGAAAACCTACAAATCTACATTCACTGCATACAGCATCTAGACTAAAAAAATATCACTCACTTACTAAGGCAAAGCAACATGTAATAAAGCCAGATTCCAAGTTTGTAAACATATTGGACACGATTAGAGGCTCAAACGAAGTAAGGGCCATAAGCAGTAAATCTGGAATAGAGACAGGTAATATGGAAATACAGATCACCCTAGATAGTGAGGGTTTTAAAGAAATCACCAACACCCTGATCTGCCGTAAGAGAAAAATGTTGGTGGTGGTGGAGGGGAGAAAACCATGTTGTTGGCTATGTGGAGACGTGGGCCACATGGCGAAGGTGTGCCCTTCTAAGAAGAAAGATCAAGTCCCACCTAGCCCAGCAACTTCAGCAACAACAACAGCTAAGAAACCTGAGGAAATTCCGAAACCTGGTGGAGATTGGACGGAAGTAACCAGTGGAAGGAAGTCTTCAAGTGCTCCATCTCCACCCCAGAAGGAAATTCCTCAAAAAAGGCAGTCAGAAGTGGAAGTAAAACAACATCCTAAAGAAGGCCAAAACAAGCGGCCCGAAGAACAGGCAAAACTGCAACGCCAGCAACAGCAGAAGCAACAAGAACAGCAGCCTCAACAGCAACGCCAGCAACAGCAGAAGCAACAAGAACAGCAGCCTCAACAGCAGCGGTCTCAGCACAAACAACGGAAGCAGCAAGAGCATCCACAAATGCAACAGCAACAGGAAGCACCAATGGAGGTGGAGAGTATGCCTCCGCCTCGAACTTCCTCATTGAAAAGATGTAGGGAGGAAGACTCTGAAGAACAAGAAAAGAATATCTCTGGTCATAGCAGGGCGGAGCGTAGCATGGATAGAACCAGACGGCGCTCCTTCCCTGCATCGCCAATAAGACATACTGTTTCCCCCAAAGATAGGAGTCTCCCTTCCTCCCCTACACGTACTCCATCCCCCTCTCCCTCTATTTCTTCCCCCAGTTCTGTGAGCACGCCTCCCCATACATCCACTTCTTCCCCTCCCCATCCTTCAAGGGAGAAGAAAAAGAAGAAAAAGAAACTATTTGAGGGCCCCGAAACTATTTGTCAGATTTGACAAAGAGGAATACAAAAAGGTCCTCTCAAAACATAAAAGGCCCCTTTTAAAGGTTTTGTATAAAATAAATGAGGTAGATGGGAAAACAACGGAAGACCCTCGCAATTTCCCCAAGGCCCCAGGGGTAATTACGTGTGTGAGGGACACGGGGAGCTTCTTAAAAGTATGGAGCCATATTTTTGAAGCAAAAGAGGCCTTCCCCAACATCAGAATGCTGGAAATAGACGATCCGGAGATCAAGAAGCTACGCCAATTTTGTGCTGGGAGGGTCCCTGTTTTGGTTCATCCCTCCTTATATAGGGCCATCAAATTAACATACCCCACGGACGTCAGCGGTATTGCCCTGGATGGACGTATTACGTCAGAGTTGGGTGTAGGGAGCCTGGGGCAATCCGTCGGGGTCCTGTCCGGCTCAGATTTCCGCCCCGTATGTGAGTAGGTTTTTGCCTTAACTCTCTTTTATATTTGCAGGCCTAGAAAATGGAAATGAAGATAGCCAGTCTGAATATGAAGGGCTTGAGAGATCGGGGTAAGGCTGCCCGCCTGCTTCGGGATCTCTTGTCGTTCAGCGTGGATGTCGCCGCGATCGAAGAAACCCACTTTGTTTGCACGTCCGATGCGTGTGTGCTGGAGAATGACTTTGTCATCTATTCAGCATATGGGGACCGGTGTGCCAGAGGAGTTTCTTTGCTAGTTAGACGGACTCTCGATGCGAAGGTGAACCTTGTGCATACAGATGCCGAGGGCAGGTTAATCGTGGCCGATATTGCCGTGAAAAGTGGTTCGTTTCGGGTCGTTGCGGTTTATGCGCCCAACGACCGGGAGGAGCACGTGTTCCTTTTTTCGTTGGGGCCGTTCCTAGTTAATTCTTCGCGCCTAGTTCTAATGGGGGACTGGAATGCCATCCTGGACCCCAAGATAGACAGGGGCGGGGCGCTAGCGGGAGAAGGGGCGATCGTAGCCTGGTCGATCTGATTGGCGATTATGGTCTCGTCGATAGATACCGGGTCGATCATCCCAGTGGGAAAATGTGGACGTGGGCGCATAACTGGCCGTCTGACAAGGTAGTTAGCTACCTTGACAGAATGTTAGTTCGTAGAGCCGACATAGACTTGTTAGATTGTCCCACGTTCCACTGGGTAGGCTACACGGATCACAAACTCGTTTGTGCCCGTGTGGTGTTAGAACATAGGCCTAGAATGGCTGGTTACTGGAAGTTCAATCAGTCTTTACTGGACAGGCGGGACTTCCAGGGGCAGCTAATTAGATTAGTGCAGCGGGAGCTAGTGGGGGCGGTTATCGGGAATAGATGGTGGGAAAAACTTAAGGATAGAATTAGGTCTTTCACCACTGATTTCAGCAAACGGCTCGCTCTAGATAAAGCTGATAAGGTGAAGACACTTAAGGCTAATTTTTCCCGGGCGGAGGCTGGGGGGGATCCCCTAGAGATAGCCCTAGCTAGGGAGGCCCTGCAGCGTTCGAATAGCGAACGCTACATGGGTCAGGTAATTAGACATAAGTTAAGTAAGATGTCTTCTGTAGCCGTGAACGTGGGTGCAGATCTGCGTCGGGAAGAAGTCCGTCGAGGTGGTGATCGCTACATTCGTCAAGTCAAAAACCCGGAGGGGCGTACTCTGCGGTCGACTAACGACATGTGCGAGGCGTTTCGGCGGCATTTCGAGAGCCGCTTTACCAAGGAGCCTGGTCTCCGTGAGGAGGAGTTTCGCAGCTATTTGGCTGACTTTCCTCGGCTTGCGCCGACTGAAGCAGCTAGCTGCGAGGGAGAGATCACGGAGGGCGAAGTCTACGAGGCATTGAAGAAGGTCGGCAGAGGCAAGTCGCCCTGTCTGGATGGTTTGCCTTATGAATTGTACTTGAGGCTGTCGCACATCTTTGTTCCGATTTTGACAGCAGTGTTCAACAACTGGTTTCTGTCGGGGTCCATCCCCAACCGCATTACTAGGGGTGTGATCACTCTGTTGAAAAAGTGCAAGGGTGTTGGGGGGAAACTAGATGATTATAGGCCCATAACTCTGCTAAACACAGAGTTAAAGATTATGGCCAAGATCCTGCAGGAGCGTTTGCAGTCAGTTGCCGAGTCTCTGTTGGGACCCGAGCAGACTTGTTCTGTGAGGGGCCGAACAATTCAGAGCAACCTGCATTTGATCCGCACGATCGTAGAGGGAGTAAAAGACGACGAAGAAGCCGCGCTGATCAATTTGGATCAGTCCAAGGCATTTGATAGGGTCGACCATCGCTACCTTGCTACTGTCCTGCAGGCCGCCGCATTCGCACCCGACTTCTGCCGCTGGATTAGCCTCCTGTATCGCTCCCCCAGTGCTGTGGTACAGGTGAACGGAAAGTTGTCGGGCGCTTTTGTTCTGTCGAGGTCGGTTCGTCAGGGTTGTCCGCTGTCGCGTCTCCTTTATGCTTTGGCGTTGGAGCCTCTCCTGCGCTGGCTGAAGGACGAGACGTGCAGTCCGGCCCTACGCGGGATCGCCGTTCCTGGAGGGTCTCGAGCCAGGGTTTCTGCGTACGCCGATGACGTATCTGCTTTTGTGTCGTCCCGTAACGACATTGAGGCGGTACAGAAGGCGCTTGATCGGTACGAGAAGGTGACAGGGGCCAAGATAAACCGCGACAAGTCGTCCGGCTTGCGGTTAGGTGCTTCGGTTGGACGGACGGTCCTGTCAGCATTCTTGGAGTGTGGTTTGGACCCGACCTCCAGCTGGAGAAAAATTGGTCTGAAGTACTAGCAAAGGTCGTTTCTGTTGGTAAAACTTGGAATCGACGGAGGTTGTCCGTAAAGGGCAGGGCGGAGGTGTGTGTTGCATACATTTTCCCCCTGATTCTTTATCGATTGTCAGTACTTCCTCTCTGTGATACCCACATGAAGGCGCTCGAGCAAGCGCTATCCTCCATTTTATGGAGGGGACGCGCGAACATTGTTGACAGACAAGTCTGCACTAAACGTCCGTGTCATCGGGGGCTGGGAATGCCACACTTGAGGAGTCACATCCTTGCCTCTCGGTTGGCTTTCATACGCCGCGCATTGACTAGAGGAGATCCGATTCTGGAGGGGATTGTTAGGGACGCCTTCCCTAGCCTTACCATCAGTCCCCCCATCTCGAAGGTTGAGCGCCGTTGTAAATCTCGAGATGAATCGCTTTTCCTCAGCGAGTGTCGGTCAGCCTTGAGGGCTATTCCGCGGTCCAGTGACCTTTCACGGCCTAGGAAGGTCTTCTATCGGGGATTAGTGGAGGGTCGCGCGAAGGATCCCCTACGTGATACGCTCTGCTGTTCGGAGGAGGAGTATCGCTCCTACTGGTCTTGGGCGCCAGCGGCGGATTATCTCAGTAACCCTGAGTTTTCGCTTACCTGGCGATTGGCTCGGAATCGGCTGCCTCTCAACGACAAGGTTTTCATATGGGGCTTGGCGGATTTGCCAGACTGTGAACGGTGTGACCTTGGTTTAGAGGAAACGGCTTCGCACGCCTTCTACCATTGCCCCTGGGTCCGCCCCTTATGGGACTATGTCGGTGAGCTGACGGCTCGCCTCGCTCCCGAAGAACTCGTGTCCATTGATCGTGCATATGCGTGTGACAATGTGTCGCCCCCCGTATTCCGGGGTGAAACGAATGGTGTTTCTGATGCTGCTAGCCACGGCCCGAATGGTGATATGGACGACGCGCATGGAGGAAGTCTTGCGAGGCAATCAGCTTTCTTATCAGGATCTGATCCGATTCTTTGAGCATCAGCTCAAGATGAATATTAGAACTGATAGAAAACGATTGCATTCGACAGTCTTTAGCGAAAGGTGGGTAAAAGCGGCGAGCTTGGTTCGTTTGAACGGGGCTAGCCTTGATTTTCTTTTCTAGGTCAACCAAAGTTACATCGGGGTGGTTTCCTGTGGAACCCTCCCCTTGGTTAGGTTAGACAAACTTAAGTGTACCTAGTTAATGTGAGTAAAAGTGTTCCGAACCTGTTCCCGGTTATCTCTTATGTTATGATCCAGTCGAGATTCCCAACCTCCCCAGTTTGTTTTTGATCCCCCAATTTTATCTCGACTGGCTCAACCTTTTATTTCCCCACGCCCGTGTTATTTTTCTCCTTCCCACTCCCTTAGCGAGAGTGCTTGTTGATTTTGCCTTATCGGCAGAATACAGCGGCCTCTCTGTTTTGAGGGTTGGACGGGCCCTACTAATATAAATTATGTTTAGTTTAAATATTTGTTGAATTTTTAGTTTGTTATTGGGTTCATCCCCCTCCCCCTTTCATCTATTCTGTGGGGCGCGTTTTTTGTAGGTTCCCCTGGTGTGGATGTGGTATTATGGTGGATGAAGGTTTGATTGGCGACGGATGAGTTCTTGTGGTGAATGGAAAATTGTAATGTATGAATGGGTCGCGAATCTGATTAGCTAGGTATAGGATAGTAAGCAATGACCAGCCTTTACCCCTCCCCTTTTTTGGCCTTGTGCCACAATTTGTAATTTTGTGCAAATAAATTTAACGAATCAAGAGATTCAACCAGAGACTCTGCCCGACTGCGACTCAGTCAACACATTCTCCAGGAACGGTCTTCCCAGGAATATACAAAAGACTATATGTAAATATTGTGTACACTTTCTTGTTTCAATACATTTTGTTCTAAGTACATTTTGTGTTGCATTATTATTCCATGCATTAGTCAAGTTTCAACAATTATGAATATATATATATATACTTTATTTTAGGATATTATATCAAAAACATGTCAAAAAACGTTACATATTTGCAGTCGTGTTTCGATTCGAATCAACGCATCTCATCAGGCACTAGTAAATGACTGGTAAGTGAAAGACTTGTTGAAATTTAAAAGCAAAATACAACCTCATTTTACGAGAAAAAGAAGAAAAAGGAAAGAAAAAGGAAAGAAAGAAAAGAGAGGAGTTATTAAGTTTATTATTACATATCAAATATAAGTATGTATATTACCAGCTCCCATTTTTTAATTCTTTTAATTTTTATTGTATTTTTAAATATTATTTAAAGAAAAAAGTTTGACAATGTCGGCAAAGAATAGCTATTTCATTTCTTTGATTCAGTAAATTTTTATTTTTATAAACTTAGTAATATATAGTTTCACATTTATGCACAAAGAAACTATATATTACTAATATTTTAAAAAAAATATTTTTAAAAAATGGGAGCTGGTAATATTCATCCCATAAGTTCTGTCCGAATTCTGAATAAGGAAAACAAATGACCAAATATTACATTTAATTACAGATTGAATCAACAATGTATTTCCCTGATTATCTATGACTTCCTTCCATCTATTAACAAGCTTACTAATCCCATTACTGTAAAATTCTTTTGGCTTTCATTCGAAGAACTCACAAATGTCAGTTTTAACCTATTCCTGTGTTACAAAAGTTGATTCTTCCAAATGATTCTGTAAGCTACGAAACAAATGGTAGTCTGAAGGCGCAAGGTCGGGAGAATAAGGTGGATGAGGAATTTTCTCCCAACCAAGTTCTTCGATCTTTTGTGACGTGATTCTTTCTGTGTGTGGTCGCGCATTGTCCTGATGAAACATCACCCGTTTTCGATTCACTAGAGCATGTCTTTTTTTCCTCAAAGCTTGGTTCAAACGCTCTAATTGCTGACAGTATATTTGAGCATTAATTGTTGCATTAGGTGGTAAGAATTCAAAGTGGATTATTCCTTGGCAATCCCACCAGATTGAAAGAAGAACCTTTTGCCCATGAAGTTCCCTTCTAGGCTGTGGCTGGGGTCTTTCCCCTTTACCAAGCCACTGTCTACGACGCTTAACATTTCGATAATAGATCCATTTTCGTCGCCAGTCACAAGTCTATCCAAAAAAGGTGAAACAAGTTGGCGAGAATGGAGAGAAGAGCAGATATCAACTCAGGATTTGAGGTTGTTTTTAGACAATTCATGAGGCACCCATTTTCCAAGATTAGGAACTTTTCCAAGTTGTTGAAGATGACGATGAACAGTTGTATGGTTTGAACTGAGAACCACTGCCAATTCCTCAACTGATAAAGCAGGATTTTCTTCAAGGGCTGCTTCAAGAAGCTTTTCATCAAACTCAACTGGACGTCCGGTTCGATCTTCATCTTCAAGGGTGAAATCTCTACCTCTGAATTTTGCAAACCATCTTCTGCAAGTTATTTCATTCACACATTCCTCTCCATAAACTGAGTGAATGTTTCTAGCCGCTTCGACTGCTGAGTTTCCTTTCTTGAACTCATAAAGCATTATGTGCCTCAAATGATTCTTGGGTACTTCCATGTTAGCAGGGTTTTAATCAAAGAAAATTTAATTTTATTGTTCTCTGAAATAAAAGTTGATCAGTTTAAATGCATCTAAACATAAAAATAATGTTCAGCTCCATTAGACATTATAAAATACTCTTTAAATTTCGTTCATTTTAACAAAATTTAAAATTCGGACAGAACTTATGGGATGACCTAATACATACTTATATTTGATATGCAATAATAATTTTTAAATAATTTAAGTAATTCTATTACATTTACTTGATTTAAAAAGAAATATAGTCTATTAGTAATTAAGAGTAAAAATAATATTTTAAAATTGTAGTTCAATATAACGTATTCTGACCCAAACACCCCTTTTTAGAAAGAACCTTTAAGTATACAAATAGGAATTTATCTGAAAAAATGCCGAAAAACATTTTGTCGTTAATAATTTAAAAAAAAAAAGACGACATGTCTTTACCGGATGTCAAAATTCGTTGGAAAATACACCCCTACCCTCCTTAAACTTAACCTCTTTTTCGAACGTAACTCATAATTGATACAACAATAGTTAATAAAAATGAACACGCTACCGCACCTGTCTTAATGATTGGATTTATCTGTATCCTTGGAAACAAGAAATTATGAATTATATGTGCGTTTAAAACTCAGTAAATTTAAAAATAAGTTATTCTAGAATTCGCCTGAAGATGAAACAGAACTAATGCTTTTAATTTAATAATTTTATAATTAAATTTGAAGTTTTTTAGATTCGGTTTTTGAAACATGGTTATTACTGCGTAGCGAAGAAACCATATTTTAATACAGTTAATATATATATATATATATATATATATATATATATATCAATTATGTGGGCGGGTTCAATTTATATTACGCGAATCATTCATACGTAAAGCAGATAATGAAGTTAATGATTAAATCATTAACTTCATTATCTGCTTTTCGTATGAATGATTCGCGTAATATATATATATATATATATATATATATATATATATATATATATATATATATATATATATATATATATATATATATTAGTTTACGAAAAACTAGGTAATCCGTATGGGTAGACCCAAATAGGATAAAATCCAGAGAGCTCAATGTAAATCAGAGCTAATAATTTAAATAAAAACAGACCACTTTAAGGTTCCATATAATAAATTATTTCGCCACAGCCCTTTTAAAGGACCGCGGATCATCAGATTTTACTTCCAAATGTTAAAATGAAAAGAAATTTACACATTTATGACGGGCAGTAATAAGTAAACTAACGAAGTGAGGGAGTTAGGAGGGTGAAGGGGGGCAGAGAGACATGATTGAGTTAGATGTAACACTTCTATTCTTTCAAATTTAAATTATTAGAGGAAATCCAGACATTGACATATTAAATCTGTTAACGGAAGTTATATATTGATATGGGAGGGGGATAGGACAAAAAGGCATAAAGAGAAAGAGAGAGAAAAAAGTTGTGATAAAGTGTCATTAGTTTTCTTTGTAATGGGCGCTGTTTTTTGCTTTATTTTGAGAGTTCATAAATAATTTTTTTATATAAGTTTGAATGTTTAAACAGTCTAAGGAATTTAATTATATGTTAGGTAAAGTTTTTTTAAAAAAACTTTATTGCAAAAATTTGGGGATTTAATATGAAATAGTCGATTAGAAAAATATTCATAGAATTTACATTAAAACACTAAAACTTTTATTTTCAAATATAAATTTACTTCTAGTTGTAATTGATTATTAAGGTGATATATCTCAGTTTGAATTTTATTCATGAGTTCAATTAGCGACTATTTTTAGATTGGTAATTTCTCTTACTTAAAATGTAGTTTTTAAGTTAATATGGAGTGATATTTAATATTAGAGATCTTGCTCTATCATATATTGTAAACACATCCATGTGAATTTCATATATATACGTTCCTTTACATCTGCAGTCACTCATACAGGTACACATGTACCGATATACATGGGTAATTTCATGTATTAGTATCTAAAAAAAAAAAAAAATGGGACGGGGAAGCCTACCTATATACCTACACGTATATATATACATATCGATATTCATACCGGCCAACTACAAATATCTGTTCACAATACACAATTACACCAAAGTATGCCTATTTTTCTATATAAAAAAACATATACATATACATGTCAAAAGATGTATGAATGTTTTAGTTCAATTACATATTACTGTATACATACAGTTATGAGTTCACATTCATATGTGCATAACAACATTTCAAAAGCAAAAATAAAGATCAAGTAATATTAGTCTTCCTATATAGTTACTTCTAAATATATTTCGTTAGGTTGAGGTTGTTCTTATGTCGGCATTTAAAAATTAGTTCATTATGTCTGTTTAGTAATACATCCGGATCTTTATGCTTTATAATGAGGATCTTTTCTTTTAGACATAAGTCGCATCTGTCTCTGAAATTTATTGGGGTTCTGGCTCTCGCGATGATCTTCCACTTTATTTGTGGGGTTAAGCCATCCTCCAACAATATAAAGTATAAATAATATAAAGTATAAATGTTCACATCTAAATATTTATAGAAAAAACGTAGATGTGAACATTTATACTTTATATTATATTTATATAACATCTCTACCCTAAAAACTTGAAATACATAATTTTTTGTGTAGATGCGTGTATGAGTTTCCTGTGGATGATTTTTTTATCTTACATGTAAAATAAGTTGTTTTTTTTTTCATATAAATTATTTTGCTTTTTTTTATCTTACAAGTAAAATTCATTATTTATGTTTATTTTAAATACAAAATTGAACAAAAATTCATCTATCCCCGTATAAAATATGGACTACCTCCTCATTGCGATAACCAGATATATTTTAACAAAATTAAATTATGTAACGATCAGGCTTAACTCAGTACCTGAAGATTGCGTTGTGCATGAAATACCGAACCGTGCTGCCAGTATATATATATATATATATATATATATATATATATATATATATATATATATATATAGACAGCACGGTATATATATATATATATGCCGGCAGCACGGTATATATATATATATATATATATATATAGTCAAACCTAATGAGCCAGACACACCTACCAAGGTTTCACTCAGGCAGATCGTCAAAATTTAATTATATGTTATCAAATTTGTTATATGTATGTTTTTAGTTACCTATATTTATATATATATATATATATATATATATATATATATATAATGTAAGAATATATATATATATATATATATATATATATATATATATATATATATATAATGCAAGAATTTTTGGAAAAAATAAATAAAAAATTATTTAAATTTTCTTTGCCTGTCATATTCAACAAGACATTATTAAAAGAAAAGTTTGTTCCGAAATATGCATTAATATACATATTGAGTATTTAGGCAGCAATCCTGCATTTATGCATGTTTCATTAAAAAGACAGACAAGGTACTGCGATTAAGATTTTCATTTAATTTTTATTGCGTTCAGACAAGTTTTTTTCTTTTTAGTACTCGGAGTGTATAGAAACTGACCAAATTTGCTATAATTCCGAGCGCTTTCGGCTATACTTTTAGCCATTATCAAGGATGATTTTATTTTTTCAGTTTAATTAAGTTTGTTATATGTATGTTTTTAGTGTTACAGAGATGTTTTATTTTCCGAAAACAGAACATTGTGACTTTGTTCATAGACAATATTGTTAAGAGTTGGCTTTTTCTTTTGTATATATATACATACATATATATATATATATATATATATATATATATATATATATATATATATATATATATATATATATCGCCGTCGCCTCGCTCTGTCTTTTTTACAAATACTTCCACGGTAATTTCTCCAATGAGCTGGTTTCGCTGATTCTCAGGCTTCATGAATTCAAGCGTCCTACGAGGCTGGCATCCCACTCTCACTCTTTCACTGTTAAAACTGTTAAATGTAGACGTCTCTTCTACTCCAATGGCTTCATATCTCGCACCTCTCGCCTGTAGAACTCCCTTCCTTATTCCTGTTTCCCTGACAACTCTAATCTCCAACTATTCAAATGTAACGTCAATCGACATCTCCAGTTGCCTTGATCTATCCACTATCCTTCTCCACTTCCTTTTCTCTTACACTCCTATCTGCTCTCGCTCCAAATCTTCTGTAACCCCCTGTGTGCTAGTGGCTTCCATCCTTGCTTGGGGTAAAAAGCTTATATATATATATATATATATATATATATATATATATATATATATATATATATATATATATATATATATATATTAAATAGTATGAACTAACTGGAATAGAAACATTTTTTTAGAATAAGGCAGATATATATTAACACATATAGATAAACGTGAATAAACTGAGAAAGATAGTAAAAACGAAACTCTTAGTAAATAACTCTGTCTAGATGTTTCGTATTTGCTGGCTAGATAGCTAGCTCGCTATCTTGTCCATATCTCTATCAAGTGATAGATGAAATATAGAGTAATCTGCTAGACTGACGGCTTGTGTGTGCCGTCTTCTGTCTTCTCCTTTCGGCCTTTCTCTCATTGTGCACAAGCGTAAAAGAGACCTAAATTTCGACCAACGTTCATCCACGCATGACTGACGACGTCTGCTGAGGGCGTTTAATTATAATGTAAAGGCTTGTCATTCGCATTTAAATAGAAACACTGTATCACTTGCTTACACGTGTGTATGCTCACAAGGGCATACAAAAACACCTCCAGTACGCCTTACTACGCAATCATTATGTCATATACAAGCATTCGCACATATACATACACACATTTACATGTGTGGCTGCTTGAAGTTATATAAAACACATACGTATAAAGACCGTAATAAACATATTTCTACCCTGTGATAAGGAATTCTTGTTTTCTTTACAAAGAGCTTTTTGCAGACAGGTATTGGTAAAACTTTATCTCTGAATGTGTATCACACACGCGTAGATATCTATTGCAATAAACTTGAAGATTATATGCTTGTATGTATTATGGCCAACTAAACAGCTAGAGAGTGAATGTTAAAAAATTAGTCTATAAAGTTTGCTTGACTCGTGGATGAATAATCTATAGGTAGGGCTGAACTCCAAGATCAGTTGGGACTAAAATCGTTAAATTTACGTTCAAAACAAACAAAGAACAATGTTTTAATCGACGCTGTAACTGTGAATATCTCAATAAACACCGGTTCATATATATATTCTTCTCCCTCCATCTATGGGCAAATAGCAGGACAGACTGAATTCTATAGCCTTGGATGGCAACTGGTCTAGGAGAAGGACAACTCTAAATTCAAAACCTGCGGAGGGTCGTTTGGGGACCTTGTGGCACTCAGTGCACCAGGTCTCTGTATTCGTCCCTTCAAAAAGTGTGGATGGTCCTGCACGAAACCTTCACCACTATAATCAAATCTCATGTGCCGGCGTCGGGCTCTCGGTTTCTAGGAACTGATCTGCTTGACCCTCATACGTCGAATTCGACGGGAGAGTCAATGATGATGATGATGATATATATATATATATATATATATATATATATATATATATATATATATATATATTAATGCCAACCAAGGTGCCGATGGCCAAGAGGTTAGAAGTACTGAAAGTGTCAGGCAGTAACTGCCATAAGTGATACACGCGTAGGCCTTCATGTCTATTTCGATTCATGACTGATTAAGCAGAAGATCTTCCCGCCGTGTGTTGTCATTTCTTTATTCGGTGGACTGATTACCAACAATGGCAGTGGGGGCCAGTCTGTTCTGCTCTTCAACCCATACATGGTGGGGGAGAGAGAGATATGGTATTCCTATGATAATTGTGCGTAAGTGAGTGTAACGAACCCGACTGGAATTCGAAATAGGCTCTCCGATTTCTAATTCCTTGTCGTTATACACTGCACCACAACTGAAAATGTAATATAACTTCAAACTTAGTTTGAGATAATTAACGTTAATTATGAGCTGACGCCCTTGTTAATGGCATGAATATGACAAAATAATGCAACTAACATGAAAAACGCAATTCTTCACTGAAAAAAAAAATATTTGAATTTTGGGGGATGTAAAAGGAATTGGGTCTATTGATTATCTTCAAAAAGGGCCAAACCATCAATGGAGAGTACTCTGCCAACTAGTTATGAAAGGCTATCAGGACCAAACACCGGGGAGGACTGAAGAAAGGCGTCTTGTTTCATCGAGACAATTTTCCAGCACACAAATTTCTGGTTTCCATGGCTGCTGTGTGTGACTGGGGCTTTGAACCATTCTCCCTATTCTCAGTTTCGCAGCACGAAAAACACTTCGCTGGGGACCAGTATCGCAGTAATGATGACGTCATATCTGCTGTTGATGACTGTTTTCACCTACAGAATTAACTGTCATCTTTGGACAGTCAGATATCAATTTAACTGAAACGAATCAATGCAGTTATTAATAAGAATTGAAGTTAATGCGACATCTCTCTCATCACTCATTCATAGTCAACTTGTGAAATTTTCAATCGTACTCGTAGAAATTTGCGTTACTGTGAATATATTTTGTGAATATATTGACAGGAGGTCAAGAACGTTGATAACTGATTTCATAGAAGTTTAAACATTCTGTAACGTTTGTGTATATGTTTTTTGGGGTTTTTTTTAAGTATTTTATTTTAACTGATATTAAGTATAAATATTCATTTTGGTTCCATTTCCTCTAAAAGATTGTCACTGCACATCTGTTCGGTCGATGGTATTCCCAGCATCTTTCTGTATTACTTCTGTTGCTTCAAGTCTCTTCTTCATCTGTAAAGAGATTTTCCCGTCTTCACTGCCATATATTTGAACTGATTCCACCGACTCAAAGGGCTAAAAAATCACCCATAACCTAAAATAAAAAAGACTTTCAAAACAAACACAAACATTTAAAACTGCACAAAGTATAGCGCACGACCATATATATATATATATATATATATATATATATATATATATATATATATATATATATATTAATACATGTTTCATTAAATAATATAGATAAGTGTTGTCTATATATTTTGTGTAAGTTTTTTTTCATATAGTCTGATAAGCTTCATAACATCATTAAACAATGAAAGAAAATCACAATATTGATACATATTTTTTTTATTCCAATCTAAGCTTTCGGCTTACATAAGCCATTATCAAAGATGACAATTACACAATATATTTAAGCAATACACGAACAAGAAATTGATGATAGTCTTATTTGTTTACATGGATGATTTCCAAGCAACGATAAACACGTGCATATAAAACGCTGAAAGCGAAAATCGCACGACAGCTCATGACGTCACACATGACCACGCGAGAATGAATCCGATGAGTATTGAGTATGGAAAGCCGTTGGTATGAACCAATGACTTCTGTTACTAATTATAGGCATTTAAGGATATTTTTGGAGATTTCATAGTTTATTTTGTTCAGGTTAGGTTTCAACTGTTTTATGTATATAGCTTCAAGAATTTTTAGTTTTTGTTTATATATATTGTGTGTGTATGTGTGCGTGTATTTAGGCAGCAATCCTTCTTTCATGCACATTTCATTGAATACAACAGACAAGGTAGGTTTTTATTTAGTTTTTTATACAATTTCTTATGTGATATAACAATTTTTTTCTTTTCAAATGATAAATTATATAAAAACTGTCCGAATGTTCTTTTTCCCCGAGCGCTTAAGGCTTTGCATTTAGCCATTTTCAAGGTTGAAATATATTAAGTGTTTACAAGAATTAGTTTGTTGCATATATGTATTTATATAATGTTTTCATTTTCAAAACATTAATGAAGCGGAAATTTAAGTATCTGCGAAGCGTCTTGACAGACGATCGTAAGTGCGACACTGAAAGCCGTAGACGTATTAGGATGGCCAAGGATACAGTCCAAAAGCTGAGCAGAGTATAGCGAGACAGGAGTATTTCTTTGGTAACAAAGAAAAGAATACGTGACATCTGTTCTTGTTTACGGCAGCGAATGTTGGACGGTCTTCTCAAAAATAAAGAAGAGACTCTAAGCAACGGAGATGTGGTTCTACAGAAGGATGCTAAGGATATCATGGAGCGAGCGTGTAAGCAACGATGAGGCGTTAGAGAGGATACAAACAAGGAGGAAGCTTTTACTTAACGTAAGGAAGAGGGAGATGAAATTTCTGGGACACGTAATGAGAAAGGAGGGTCTGGAGAATATGATACTCACAGGTCGAATAGAGGGACAGAGAGACAAAGGAAAGCAGCGCGTGATACACCTGACGATCTTGAGCATGTGGATGACAGAATGTGGTCTGGGGGAGAAAGCAGAGGGAAGGAACCTGCTGAGGGCCGTAAGGGAGAAACGAAGTGGAGAGTCATGATCACCTACGCCCTGAAAGGACATGGCACATATAAATAAGGTGCGTTCGTTCGTAGGCATTTGTAAGTAGACATAATATATCTAAGCTGTTCTGATTCTGCCGATAAACGCTCAAATTGCCTTTGCGTGCTGACAATCCTTTTCTTCTTGATTGCTAATCACTGCAGATATGGGGAGTGGCGAATCATGCTTAAATTAATTTCCGAGAAAATATTACAAAGTTCGACTTTCAAATGCATATCTAATCTTTTCGCCTTCTTTCAAAGTTTTTTTTGATCGACATTCAACTTCTTGCATCATAGAAACGTGGGCTATTATAAATTCTTTTCTTTGGAAGTATTGAGGGGTCTCCCCTTTTTACACAAATGGACTCACCCAATGTATACATATACTACCGCCAGTGAATACCCGGACAGTCAAATAGTAGTGGAACCTTGAGTCGGTCGGTAGAACTTTTAGACAGTCAGACAGTGCAAGAGTCACAGTAACAAGCACGTAGACTCAGTAAGAAGTCATACAGCGATACGTCGATATCAACGACTGTATATATATATATATATTGCTACTAACCCGCATTCCAGGAACTACTAACCTGTATTACCACTTTGTATTATTACGTTAATACATTTATTTTCCTATATTCATTCTTGACGTTTGTTATTATTTGATACCGGATTTCATCCCGGAATCCACAACAGGAAGGGATGCTACAATACAAACGTTCTCACTGTACGATACAGTTTTGAATTTATGTTGGATTTACTATGGAAATGTTACTATATACTTATTTCCTACTTGTATGAGTTGAAAATAATGTTCGGTAATGTTTACATACGTAACTGAAAAAATTTCCTAAAGCCGGTCAATGTGTCCCTCATCATCTGACTGTTTTGTAAATTGATCAAAGTCGTGACATCTGATAAAGCCGATCAATGGGTCCGGCATCATCTAAGTGTTTCGGAAATTGATCAAACGCTTGCCCTGTGCTAAACAGTGACAATGGGTCACTCATCATCTGACTGTTTCGTAGATTGATTAAAGTCTTGCCTTGTGCTAAAGCCGGTCAGTGGGTCCCGCATCATTTGAGTGTTTCGTAGATTGTTCAAAACCTTGTTCGGTGCCAAACATTGACATTGGGTCAGTCATCATCTGGCTGTTTCGTAGATTGATGAAAGTCGTGTCCTTTCCTACAGCCGGTCAGTGAGTCCTGCATCATCTGAGTGTTTCGTAGATTGATCAAAGTTGTCTCCTCTGCTAAAGCTGGTCAGTGGGTCCCGCATCATTTGAGTGTTTCGTAAATTTTTCAAAGTCTTGCTCGGTGCTAAACATTGACAAAGGGTCTCTTATCATCCGAGTAATTCGTAGATTGATGAATGTCGCGTCCTTTGCTAAAGCTGGCCAGTGGGTCCCGCATCATCTGAGTGATTCGTAGATTGATCAAAGTATTACCCTGTGCTAATCATTGTCAATTGGTCCCTCATCATCTGACTGTCTTATAGATTGATCAAAGTCGCGTCCCCTGCTAAAGTTGGTCATTGGGTCCCGCGTCATCTAAGTGTTTCGTAGATTGATTAAAGTCTTGTCTTCTGCTAAACATTGACAATGGGTCCCTCATCCTCTGACTATTCATCAAAGTCGTGTCCTCTGCTAAAGCCGGTAATTGGGTCCCTCATCATCTGAGTGTTTCGTAGATTGTTCAAAGTCTTGCTCTGTGCTAAACATTGACAATGGGTCCCTGATCATCTGAGTGATTTGTAAATTGATGAAAGTCGTGTCCTTTGCTAAAGCCGGTCATTGGGTCTCTCATCATCTGTCTGTTTCGTACATTGATATAATCCGTGTCCTCTGCTAAAGCCGGTCATTGAGTCCCGCGTCACAGGAATGTTTGCAGATTGATCAAATTCTTGCCCTGTGCTAAACATTGACATTGGGTCACACATTATCTGAGGGTTTCGGAGATTGATCAAAGTCGTGTCCTCCGCTAAAGCCGGTCAGTGTGTCCCTCATCATCTGCCTGTGTTTCGTAGATTGATTAAAGTCGTGTCCTTTGTAAAGCCGGTCAATGGATCCCGCATTATCTGAGTGATTCTTAGATTGATCACAGTCTTGCCCTGTGCTTAATATTGACAATAGGTCCCTCATCATCTGACTGTTTCGTTTGATTGGTCAAAGTCGTGTCTTCTGCTAAAGCTGGTCAATGGCTCCCGCATCATCTGAGTTTTTCGGAGATTGATTAAAGTCTTGCCCTGTGCTAAACATTGACAATGGGACCCACATCATGTGAGTGTTTCGTAGATTGATCAAACTCCTTCCCTGTGGTAAACCTTACCTATGAACACATCATCATCTGACTGTTTCGAAGATTAATCAATGTCTTACCCTGTGCTAAAAGTAGTCAATGTGTTCCTTATAATCTGAATGTTCCGCAGCTAAATCAAGGTCTTGCCCTTTACTCGTCGATGAAGAGTTGACTTTCTCTCGAAACTTTACAAGGTAGAATCTTCATCAACGATGAAAATGTTTTCGCTGTAATCCAATACACATCATGCCAAATGCGCAGGTCATACTTACCTGCTGTATGGATTCGTTCATTGCGCTGGTAGTATCACGGCTACGACTAACTTGGACCTACTCTGATCAGTTTGGATCAGCTATGACAAGCCAAGAGCAGCTATGACTAGCTTAGACCAGCTTGGACAAGCTAAAACCTGCTTAGACCAGCGGCCCGAGTGAAAACACTGGGGTCCCCACGTTAAAAACCGACCTTCTGTCAAAACCTAACTCGGTGGGGGGTCAAGTAAATACCTACAAAATGCACAGGCCAATAGATATAATATTCAGTGGTTAAAATAAAAATGGGGCGTCTATTTCCAATACTAGTATCTAATAGAATAACATTTGATTTAATAAAAATGTCGGATTAAAAAAATAATATTCTTTAATTCTTTAGAAATATATATATACTTATATATACTTCGAGCTGGAAACATTTCACCAACCTCTCTATCATATATATATATATATATATATATATATATATATATATATATATATATATATATATATGTATATATATATATATTTCCAACATCACCTTACACAAACACACACACATCTATATATATATATATATATATATATATGTATATATATATATATATATTTCCAACATCACCTTACACAAACACACACACACATCTATATATATATATATATATATATATATATATATATATATATATATATGACGAAATATAGTCTTAAAGTGTGCTATATTTATGGGTTAATGTACTCAATATCAGAGATTGAGCGTGTGTAAATATAAAAGTGAACATAGAAGTCAACACTTAGAAGCGTCAGTCTGTTTCATGCTAGATGCAATCGTCAGGCCACCTTTATGGATATATATATATATATATATATATATATATATATATATATATATATATATATATGTAGAAACGCACTCTTTAGGATATGTCTGAAGAGTACGCTTAAGTATGAAACAGACAATTGCATCTGGTTGTTGAACTCCGTGTTGACTTTTATATTTAAATATGCGCTATCCCTGATATTGGCATTTAGCCCATGAATATAGCAAATTTTATAACCATTTTTATCACACACACACACACACACACACACACACACACACATACATATATATATATATATATATATATATATATATATATATATATATATATATATATATTCAGTAGGTGTCAATGATCTGGCAATGAGCTGTCTGCTCAGATGTGGGAGATCCCCGCTGCAACGCCATAGCCAGAAGTATCTGAAACCACAATGTCAAAAGATGGATTATAGTACGTAAAAAGCAGTTCCGATGAAAGTAAAGATTTGTCTTTGGTTAAAGCAGACTTACAATCTGTTATCCAGTTACATGTGACATCCTTTTTCAGAAGGTGATTCAGGAGGAGACCGAATACGGTGGTTCTGGCAAGAAGGACGTATAATGGCTTACCAAACCCCGAAAAAACGTAATGCCAAAATATTTGCTGGTGTCGCATATTTTTGATGGGAGAAACTTTTTCCGTATCTCGTTGTCGACCATTCTCATCAAAAAATAAACCCGCGACATTTAATCAGCATTCGTAAAAAACTGACCTTTTCCTGCTCTCACATGATAACCTTATTGCTGAATCCGTTTGAAAACAGAAAATAAAAGTTTCAGAAGATCGTTCTGGGTTGTACTTGCAAAAATGATGCGATCAATGAATGCCGCAGCTCCTGTCAAGCCCGTCAGCATGGCATCCATTGTTTGCTTCAATATATCTGATACTGATTTGACACTATAATGAAGTCGGTTATATCTATATAAACCCTTATGTGTGTAGATTGTAAGGAGCTCCTTCGAGTCCTCATCAACATCCATTTGTAGAAAAGCATCTAAAAATCAATTCTGCCAAAACAAGTTCTGCTTTGAAAAAAATTCTTCTGGTATTGCTAATAGCTATTAATGTGAATCTAAAAAGTTGTTTAACCCAGTGGAATAATCTTCACGTATACAGACTCTTCTGTTTGCCTTCTTGACAACGACAATAGGCGCTGCCCACGCAGAGCAATTTGTTGGCTGGATTACTCTCGCTTGTTTGAAGGCGTTCCAATTTTTTTTCTACTATTTTAAGAGCTTGTATAAGCGAGGCGTTTCGGGCCAAAGACCAACTCAACGTCTGGTTTTCACTTTAGGGTGTTTTTGACCTTCGTGCAACACCCAAGATTCTCTTGAAAAACATCACTGGAATTGGATTTGCGTGTGGGAGTGTATGCGTCGGAAGTATTTCTCATTGTCGGAAACAGAGAAAAGTGAAAACGTGTTAGAAACAGAATTGAGCGTAACACTGAAGAGATCAAGTTTATCCAACCAATCTCTTTTTCTTTTAAATTTTCCTTTTGTTTCCTATGTTCTTTTCTTTGTTTCTTTTTTAAATTCTTCTTTCTTAGTTTACGGCCACATTGAAACACCGGTTCCCGTACGATCACCGATATTAAGCAACGTCAATCCTGGCCAGTACATAAGTGGGTGACGGATTGGCAATAGCAGAAGCTGAAAGATTGGATGTCCGTGTCGTGCATTTTTAACGGCTCGGAATTGGACATCGGGGAGTCGAGTTCCAAAGCCAGTCAGATTCCTTATATTAATTTGGGAAATTTATGAATCCACGCATTCCCCCTCCATATACACCCTTATGCAAATTAATTGAAACAAAACGAATAATTCCGTTATTATTTACTTTTTTTCGTATTTTTCCAATGAAACGTGACCCAGTATGTCTATTCCACAAAGTCTTTCCTTGCAGATTGACCACTGATTCTCGACTGAATTTAAATCAAGAGAGGTCCCGAAACAGTCGATAGTACTTTAATTTGCTCACTGGTAAAACTTTGCCAGTGTGTTCATGCAGCGTTACAATTTTCGTAAGCTTCCTTGGAGTAACGTGCATCGCAGACAAAGGCCGTAAACAATTAATCGACAGTCGAGACAATAGTGTCAGAGCGTGATAGAATTCTGATGTAATTACGGATGACGCATTATTTTTCAAGACCAAACAAATTTCATCATACAACACGAAAACAGATTCATATTATTGCACACCACTGCAAATGACCTAATCCGAGGACAAAATAGAAATCAATTACACATTGACACTCCAATGGGTCTAAAACTGACCGTATGATGAAAGAAAGGAAACTAAAGCAGTTGTTTCAGTTAATTTGCCCAAGGATGTATATATCATACCAGGTCAAGAATTCTTCTCAGATTCTTCTCGCTCATTCCTTTCAACTATCTCTGTCAGACATTGGTGTTGGCAGGTCCTCCAGATGGCACCCAGAGGCATCTACAAGATAGTCAATGTAGGTGTGATGAGGTCTCCCACCGATATTTTGTGGCGCAATGGGTTCCATGGGAGGGCGTCACACACAAGTTCTGACTTACTTCTCCAAGAGTGACAAGCTAGCCGAATCTTTCTCTCTCTCTTAGCAAAACTGAGAGAGGAGGAAGGTGTCCATACAGGCGTTTCTTTGTTGGATGTTTCTTCCAGCTGATGTCCAATGCAACTCTTAACACCCTTGTGTATGTTCCGTCAAGTGATGATTCTTGGTGATTCGCCAGTGCTCATGCTGTTGAGCCGTAGATTAAGACAGATTCTACCGTGGCCTTAAAGAAGACCCTCTTAAGATTATCAGAGAGGAGGGATTTCCAGACTGCGCCCAGAAAGATTCAAATAACAATTCTCTCTCCAACTATGGTGTGATTAGTATGACTTATATCAGTAAAACATTATTATCTAAAATATATTATAATCATAAAATGTTTTCCTGCTTTAAATAACTTGCAAAAGGTTGATAAGACGTAAAAAAAATTATTAAAATAAAAAATCAATAATTAAAATTATTTCTCTTTATTTTATATTCTGTCTTTTTCTGTCGGTGATTTTTAATGAATTAAGGGAAGCAATAAAGCAAAAGAATGGACTGTATACTAACCAAACAATTTTCTTTTTTATCTGGTTGTCAGATAAGTGAGCCATATTATGAAATCAATACAACAATAAAAAGATCGCGACATTCAAATAAACTCCGCCCCATTGTTTAGTGTTCAATCTTGAATAAAATCTGCAATAACCATGGGGGTTGGTGGCGCTTTTTATTTGCGATTACGTGCACCTTAAAGAGCAGAGAGGGGGGCACGGTCACAGAAAGAAAGGAAAGCCTGTGCCTGAAGCGATTGCAGTTAAACAAAAGACCAGCCATATGCACACACGCGTGCGCACAATGAATATTTGTTGTATGTTACCAAGAAATCTAACACACACTAACAAACACACTGGCCACCTTGCCTAACTTCTTTTTTTCTCTTTCCTTTCTTCTTTCATTTGTCTTGCTTTCTTATTTTTTAATTGCGCTCTTCTTTCCTTTCTTTGTTCTTTTCTTTTTCCTTTCTTCGTTCCTTTCTTCTTTTCTTTCTTCTTTCCTTTCTTATTTCCTTTCTTTTTTCCTTTCATTTTTCCTTTCTTCTTTCCTTTCTTCTTACTTTCTTCGTTTCTTTCTTCGTTGGCTTTTCTCATTCTTTATTGATTTCTATTTATTCATCTCCTTTTCATTCATTCTTTCTCTTTTCACGTTTTACACTACTTTTCTTCCTTTTAATCCCTTTCTTCTTTTCTGTCTTTTATTTATTCCTTTTTTTTCGTACAATTTTACTTAGTTTTTTCTTTATTCTTTTTCTCCAGTCGTTTCTTCTACATCCACTCCCCTCTCTCTCTCTCTCTCTCTCTCTCTCTATATATATATATATATATATATATATATATGTGTGTGTGTGTGTGTGTGTGTGTGTGTGTGTGTGTGTGTGTGTATTTTTAAATAATGAAAGGATTTAATTTTTTAAATCTGACATTTTTATTACGTCAAACATTTTACGAGGATTTACTATAAAGAATATAAATACATATATATATATATATGTGTATATATTTAACATTCTCTCTCTCTCTCTCTCTCTCTTTATATATATAATATATATTTAAAATTCTCTCTCTCTCTCTCTCTCTCTATATATATATATATATATATATATATATAGAGAGAGAGAGAGAGAGAGAATTGTATATGTATATATATATATATCTAGAGAGAGAGAGAGAGAGAGATAATTATATGTGTGTGTGTTTGTGTGTGTATTTTTAAATAATGAAAGGATTTAATTTTTTAAATCTGACATTTTTATTACGTCAAACATTTTACAAGGATTTACTATAAAGAATATAAATACATATATATATATATATATGTGTGTGTGTGTGTGTGTGTGTGCGTGTGTGTGTGTGCGTGTGTGTGTGTGTATTTAACATTCTCTCTCTCTCTCTCTCTCTCTATATATATATATAATATATATTTAAAATTCTCTCTCTCTCTCTCTCTCTCTCTCTATATATATATATATATAGAGAGAGAGAGAGAGAATTGTATATGTAATATATATAGAGAGAGAGATAATTATGTGTGTATGTGTGTGTGTGTTTGTGTGTGTGTGTGTTAAAATAGGCTATATAATTCCGGCATAGTTTCAAATTATTGACAATTGAGAAGCGTTCACGAACGTATGTTTCGAAATGCATCTGATTATGCATTTCACCGCTTAGTCTTCATCAGATCAAAAGCGATAAAAATGACTTGCGTGTGCATGTATTTGTGACTGCTTAATATATATATACATATACACACACACACACACATATATATATATATATATATATATATATATATATGTATGTATTTTTAGTTGTGCATTTTTCATTTATTTATCCGACATTTTCATTTATTGCTTGAAGGTCATTTTTAATGGATACCCATATTTAATAGATGCTCTGTTTTTATATATTTATTACGCAGTTTAATTTTTTCCATCTGTAGCCGTGGATATTCGGAAAATCTTTATTGGAAAAATATGCGCCCTTTGGCAGGATTTCTCGAATATTCAGACCGATAGATGAAAATAAATAAATATACTGTTTAATAAATAAATCAAAACAGAGCATCTACTCAAATATGTATATCCATTAAAAATAGCGTTTAAACAATAAATTAACATATACATATATATATATATATATATATACATATATATATATATATATATATATACACATATATATGTACCTATGTATATATATATGTACCTATATATATATATATATATATATATATATATATATATATATATATATATATATATATCTCAGCATTTCTTTTTCTTATTCTTTTTCTTTACGTTTTTTTCTTTTTTATTACTGACACCTTACCCTTACCCAACCGCTTAATCAGGACTTTTTTTCGTTGCAATATTTTATACTTCCTTTACTTCCCATCCCTCTTTTGCTATTTCAAATTTAACCGATCTTGCATAATAAATTTACATACAAATGTGATCACGCAAGAGTGTTCACACATGCGCAGATGTGCGTGTGTATATAACCGTAAAGATAGAAAAAATGACGAGTGGTATTAATAACTAATGAATTAAAAAAAAAATTTTTTTAAATCATCTAAAAAATTAAATGTAAATTCACATCTTTTCGTTGATATTCCTTGATACTATTATCAATATATATAAACTGTGCCAATCTGTCATTTTAATTTCAATAACAATTATTACGAAGAAAACTTTGAAATCCCTATGGGTAGTCATCATTTAGTTTAGTATGCTTATGTCTAGAATTAGTTTGGTTTGGTTTGGTTTGATTTTACAGCATACCAACCTCAATGGCTTATTTAATGCCGACGAAATTTTTATTGCTGGTAATATTTTTTCTTTTCTTTTCAAAGATATACTGCTGTAAATATTTTTTTCTTCAAAAATCTATTGCTGGGAATAGTTTTTTTTCTTTTTTTTTTCAAAAATGTACTGCTGGTAATTTCTTTTTCCCATCAAAAATCTATTTCTGGTAATAATTTTTCTTCAGAAATCTATTGCTGGAAATATCTTTTTTTCCATCAAATATCTATTTCTGGTAATATTTTTTAGTTCAAAAAACTATTGCTGGGAATACTTTTTTTCTTTTCTTTTCAAAAATGTACTGCTGGAAATATCTTTTTTTCCTTCAAAAATCTATTGCTGGGAATTTTTTTTTTTTTTTTTCAAAAATGTACTGCTGGAAATATCTTTTTTTCCTTCAAAAATCTATTTCTGCTAATATTTTTTCTTCAAAAATCTATTGCTGGGAATATTTTTTTTCTTTTTTTTTTCAAAAATGTACTGCTGGAAATATCTTTTTTTCCTTCAAAAATCTATTTCTGGTAATATTTTTTTCTTCAAAATCTATTGCTGGTAATATTTTTTCTTTTTTTTGCAGAAATGTACTGCTGATAATTTCTTTTTCCCATCAAAAATCTATTTCTGGTAATAATTTTTCTTCAGAAATCTATTGCTGGGTATATTTTTTTTCCATCAAATATCTATTTCTGGTAATATTTTTTTGTTCAAAAATCTATTGCTGGGAATACTTTTTTTCTTTTTTTTCAAAATGTACTGCTGGAAATATTTTTTTTTCCTTCAAAAATCTATTTCTGGTAATATTTTTTTCTTAAAAAATCTATTGCTGGTAATATTTTTTCTTTTCTTTTTTCAAAAATGTACTGCTGGTAATATTATTTTTCCATAAAAATCTATTTCTGGTAATATTTTTTTCTTAAAAAATCTATTGCTGGTAATATTTTTTATTTTTCAAAAATGTACTGCTGGTAATATTTTTTCCCTTCAAAAATCTAATGCTGGTAATATTTTTTTCAAAACTGGTTTGCTGGTAATATTGTATTGCTGGTAATAATTTTTTCTTCAAAAATTTATTGCTGGTTGCATAATACATTTCAAATGCATCAAGGATGCTCTTTAATGATGACCTGTCCTCATCGCTGATTTGGGGGTTTTGTATCATATCTGCTCAAGCAGCAACCCCGACCTGATTCCAGAAGGGTCAGGCCGCCTCCTTCATGGCGTCGTGCTACGCAACTCGACATTGCAAAGAAAAATTTAGATATGACTAGGAGCCCGACCGTTCTTATACATTACGTCAGTCAACATAAGCCAATGAAATAAATGCTTTTCACCCTTCCCTCTTATATAGTGTTGTGTTTTTGCTCTATCTACTTCGAGCTATTTCCCCCGGAATCCATAACGAGGTAAGCTGGTCTTGTTCGTGCATAGTTTAATACAATCTTTCTACGTTTTAAATCAGTTATGTGCTATGCATGATACACGCTTAGGCGATCATCTATCTTTCGATGCATGACTGACGAGGCAGATTTTTCCCGCAGTAGGTTGCCATTTCTTTCTGCAGTAGACCAGTTGCCATCCAAAGCTATAGAACCCGGTCTGTATTCACCCATAGCTGGAGGGAGAAGAGGATTCATACCTTTCAAGGCGATCATGTATCTTTCGATATATGACTAATGAGGCAGATTTTTCCCACAGTAGGTTGCCATTTCTTTCTGCAGTAGACCAGTTGTCATCCAAGGCTATAGAACACTGTCTGTCCTGCTATTTACCCATAGCTTGGGGGAGAATAAGAGGATTCATACCTTTCCCAAGGGTATTAGTATGTAAGTGAATGTAATGGATTCGACTGGAATTCGAACTCTGCTCTCCGATTCCTCAATCCAAGCCGCTATCCATTACTCCACCGTGCTTCCTACTATTAACTAGTTTTTTCTTTACTTTCTTTGTTGTTTAGTGTTTTCTCTTACATTTTTTCTCTTCTGTCTGTTTTTTCTTCTATCAGTCTTTTCAACTTAGGATTGTCATCCCATGGGAAAATCTTTTTCTGTCTAGATACTTTTGAAGTGGTTTCATGTGCTTTAGCTGAAGAAGATACAATTATATTATTTGATTCTTCTATGTTGCTTTGGTTGAGATTTAAGGACATCAGTTTGGACTCTAGTTTATCACAAAATGTTACTTGTGGGGGTCAGTCTACCCAAATTTTAGAGAAAAAATAAAATCCAAGTGTCTTGTCCACAAATACAATTTCTTATGCAACGCAAAGAAATAATCTTTGCTTCCCTACGTTTTACCAATCTCATAACTCGTTAACTAAACCTTACTTGCTACCAATATTACTAGGTAGTGCTGGTAAAAAATTGTTTACAAAGTATTTCTGGTATTAAAACCCATTTTTACACCTTCATGATGTTTTGACCCCAGTTTGGGGGTTAGCTATTTGCCCATAGCTGGGACCCGAACAGGTGCTACCACCCCGGTAGACCTAGGAACACCAGCAATTAAGAAGTGGTTCCACTCTCCACAAAAAACTCCTGATCAGAAGCCTTGCTGTCGGACGTAGTTTCTCGTCTTACCCAGGACGGTTTAGAATTAGAATCAGGCATATTTCAATACATCCCGCTCCCCAAAAATCATACTTGAGATATATTGATGATGTCTTCACCATTTAAACTCAAAACTTTGATAAGAAACAGTGTTAACTAGTGGCTAATCTATGAAACTAACGAAGTTTTAGCTTCAGAATCCTTAATCCAAGAAGAGGCCATGAAGCCATATTTTTTAATAAGTGAAATTTTCGAAAAAATGATGTTTTTTTGTAAATTGTTTGTTATTAAAATTATACCATTTTACTGATAGAATCATAAGCCAATATGTTGTAGTAGCTAATGTTGACCTTAGAATATACTCTCATACCCATTTCATATCGTCTCAAAATTGCCCTGTAATTGTCTAAATTTAAAACTTATCTTGGGCTTTCGGCGCCCGATCACTCATTTGTATGGATTCGTTGAGCTGGCCAGAATCTATTTATTTTGACAGTTGGGTCCTCGAATCTATTGTGGAAGTTTCAGGGCCGCAAAATTGTCCTGTAATTGTCCAAATTTTAAAATTAATTTTCTTGGTCTTTCAGCGCCCGATCACTCATCTGTACGGATTCGTTGAGCTGGCCAGAATCTTATTCATTTTGACAGTTGAATCTATTGTTGAAATATATATATATATATATATATATATATATATATATATATATATATATATATATATATATATATATGTGTGTGTGTGTGTGTGTGTGTGTGTGTGTGTGTGTGTCCTGGACTCTCCCGTCGATTTTCAATGTATGAGGATTCAAGCAATTCAGTTCCAAGGAACCGACACCCAGACACCTGTACATAAAATAAATATAGCAATAAAATAAATATAAAAACAAAATAAATATAAAAATAAAGAAAAAAATAAAGTAAAATATAAAAATAAATATAAAATAAATATAAAAATAAATATAAAAAAGTAAAGAAAAAAATAAAGTAAAATATAAAAGCTAATAGCTTGAAAATGTTTATTTCGGATTCTTCGTAATGGGATATATTTCTATTCTATGTATTTTATTTAGAATTTCAGTTTTGTCATAATTTAGCCGACCTACCGTTAGAAATTCTCTCTGTTCATGAACTAGAAGCTTTTATTAACTAGCCTGCTCGTCAAAAATAAATATTTTTAAAAGTATTTTTTGTACATTAGCGTTTATTAGGCTTTCCTCTATACACGACCATTGCTAGAATCGAAAACATTAATGGTATCATTTTAGAAGTGGGTTCTGTGTATAGTATAAATATAAGGCTAAATCGTTCCCTGACTTTTAAAGAGTTATCTATACTTGATATCTATTTACAAATATCAAGTTTGAAACAGTGCTCACCTGCGTATGACTGATGATGCTCTTTTCCTAATTCCTGACTTAATAATTTTTTAATATTTTTTAACTGTTTGATTTTTTAAATAATTTTTTTAGATGAGAGGGATTTTTCGAAGGTTCTTATACAAATATGGTGGATAATAATTATCAAGGAAGAACAAGCGTCAGACATTGTTAGATAATTGATTAATAAATTTAAACGTTTTTATATCATTACATAATTCTGGCCATGTGAAAAACATTTAAAGACATGCCTCATGATGAGAGATATTTCACAATTCAGCATCAATCATTAGTCGTTAAATTACCTAAGTGCTATGGTGTAAAACCATAGAAAGATAACACGGACTCGGATATAGGTTAAATAGTATATTCTCGGAAATGTAGTACAAAGGTAAATGCGGACTAGAGAGTACCTTTCTCTCACTAGTGTCCCGGTTCACTCAGTCACTCACTCTGTGGCTACTACTTGGTGACCCTCACTTGGTGACTCACCTTACTCAGAGTTGGTAGCCATATTATATAGGTGTGGAAGAGTCCATTTGTAGGTAAGTCCCCACAATACCCCCCTCCCAAGCCTTTTACTCGGTAAAAAGGTTTATTACTTTCCAGAAATTTAATACCTTTTCTTTTTGGGTTGATTGTTAAAAGCTCGGTAAATTTCCTCTTTCTCCCCGACCTTCGTTGTTCAGGCGTATGTTGCGGGGTCTCGAGGTCAAATGTGTCGTAAATGATCTCGATGGGTTCTTCCATTTCATCCTGTGTGCTGTTAGAATCTGTTTCATGCCGTTTTTTAATTTGATTAATATGTCTTGGTCCTTGTATTATATACACCATCTCGCCGATCCTTCTAGTGATCGTGCCCTCCTCCCAGTACGACATATTCTTCTGAAAACTTTTAAAAAAAGATTTTCTGACCTGGAAGAAATCGTTTTTTGGTCCTTTTTCGGTCCTACATATTTTTGACTGTTTTGGGAATTAATTTGTCAAAAACGGATCTCACCTTTCTGGCAAACATAATTTCTGCCGGTGATCCAGTTGATGGTGTATTCGGGTTCGGCCAATCCTCACAATCAACAACAAAAAGATCTTCATATCTTCTATAGAAAGCTTCAAATGTTTTATCTTCTTCAGGAAGATAATTGAATGTCTCCATAGAATTCCAAATTGTGTTGTGAGAAAATGCAGTGTTGTTTTCTCTAACATCCTTTTTACTTAATGTTTTTAGAAGTAATTATTCTTGTTGTTTTTGGAATTAAAAAAAATGTTGTTTTTCTCTCTGTTGTAGAAACAATTTTTCTTCCCGTTCCTTTTGCTTTTCTTCCTGTTCTTTTTGTTGTAGGAGCAATTTTTCTTCCTGTTCTTTTCGCTGTAGGAGCAATTTTTCTTCCAACATTTGTTGCCGTTCATCAGACTTCTGTTGCTGCTGTAGTATACGTTCCTCAGTCTTCTGTTGCTGATCAAGTTGTGCCTTCATCATCTGAACAATGATTGCTTTAAAGTCCTCCATAATGACTTCAAATACTTGTTTTCAGACAGAAAGGGGGAAAAAAACGGAATTTAGACAATTTTTCAGTAGTAAGTATTTTCAAGTTGTTGGTTTTAAATGGATTGAGTTAATATTTCATTTATACTTTTCCCTTCTTCCTAAATATATCCGACGTCCCCACCTGTGCCTTTTTTCGTATTTACGTTGCCTGTTATTCGGTTGGTGTCCCGTTTTTTTCCATCAGTTGTATATTAACATACAACTGTTTATGCGTAGCTTTCGTGAAAATTTATCTTTGGTTTGCCAGACTCGAGGTTAACACACTGGGATCTTTAGACGTCTTTAGAGTTATAGCGTGACCTTTTTTCTCTTTTAGGTAGAGGTTTCTCTTTGTTGTTCGAATATTCTTCGTCGCCAGTTGTTATGGTGTAAAATCATAGAAAGATAACACTGACTCTGATATAGGTTAATTAGTATATTCTCGGAAACGTAGTACAAAGGTAAATATGGACAGGAGAGTACTTTCTCTCACAGGTGTCCCGGCTCACTCATTCATTCACTCTGTGGCTACTACTCGGTGACCCTCACTTGGCGACTGACCTTACTCAGAGTTGGTAGCCATATTATATAGGTGTGGAAGAGTCCATTTGTAGGTAGGTCCCCACAATACTAAGAGAAGTTGAAAAGGGGGCAGCAGCAGCAGTACGTGGTTATCAATGACCTGAGCACGGTTTCAGACTTGAATATATATATATATATATATATATATATATATATATATATATATATATATATAAATATATATATTCTACATATATATAAGACATTGTTAAAAAATTTTGACCCTGAAGATGAACAATGATGTTCGAAAGTACTCGGTTATACTACGGACAATATTTATTTCAATATAATTTTCAAATAAAAAGTCTCATTAGAAAATATGAGAAAATTCAAAAGAGAATATGCAGGACTATGTTGTCTTTGACATTCAACACATCATGTTTAAAAGAAAAGTTGCTCTTAGCGGATGAAGATGTTTCCGCATGATGGACAGAAGGCACCACTCGAAATTATAACCGTGTTAGCGTCAGTCGGTTGCAGTATCCTAAATGAATTCTGCATGTCTCATCCCATGTGCCACGCAGAGGAAGGTCATGAAATCTATTGTGTGGGTCACTTCCTCGCATGGTGAAATGCCTCTTAAACAAATTCATGCCATAGGCACTTTGTTCTGTTCTGATTTTCTCACACCTCCAACCAACTCTTGCAAAGCCAAACGACGATAGGGAATGAATGACGGAAGAAGGTTCTGGTGAAACTGGAAGCTTCTAATCCTGAACCTGGACGTTGGCAACGAATATAGTCATCAACGCGATCATCATAAAAAAAAGCGATCAGCAAAGAAGAAATTAAATTCTTGGATACGAGATAAAAACGACTGCGAAAACATGTTATTTTTCAATGTTGTATCTTAAAATATGTCATTTCTTACACCTTTTTAAACAAATGACACAAATTCTTTCCTTCCCGTTAATCACCGAATCAATCAGCATATAGGGTTTGATAATGTAAAAACTGTAAACTTATAATGGTTCTTTTAGCGAGACAGATTAAGAAGCGTAAATAAATCTTTGGAATCTAAGTAATAAGGAGAGATAATCTCAAAATTAAATCCTTAATATAAATTTCCTAATATTTCATGAATCGCCTCTGTCGGGTTATATCCTCCTAATCTCCTAATTTTTTAAACCGCTACTTGGGGGCGTTCTACAACACTATATATACTCAGTGATATCTTTTCTCGCCCTCTTTCTCCTTATTTTCTGTTAATACGACAACAATGTAAATCTAAAGCAGATTTTATTTGTCCTTATGTGGGAAACGCCAAGCGTTTTCTTTGGGAAACGATTATATATATATATATATATATATATATATATATATATATATATATATATATATATATATATCAACAAATTCTAAAATTCCCAGCACCCCTCTGTCCTGCGCATATGTAGTTCTCCCAACATAAGCAAGCAAGTTAGTCCGATGATGTCCTGAATGACGAAACGCGTCACAAGTAAACGTTTTCCACTTTCTCATACAACTTCCCCAATACTGTTCTTGATATATAAAATATATATATCGTTAGCTTATATATATATATATATATATATATATATATATATATATATATATATATATATATATATATATATACTAGAATATGTACCCGGATCTGCCCGTGTGTACATGGCTGCAAATGTATAACCGCACCCCTGTATACCCGTTTTACTTTTTTCGGGAAACGCCATGCGTTTCCTTTGGGAAACGCCATGAACACACACACACACACACACACACACACACACACACACACACACACACACACACACACGTACGTACGTACGAACATTTATTCACTACACATACTTTGGACCCAAAACTTTCCACATTAATTTGTTACACACACATTATTGTCTTTGTCATTTGTAACCGTTTGTTGTCTAATGCGTATTAATTTATTTGTACAAATATATCGGTTCTTGTTGTTTCTTCACATTTCTTTAGGTGGACTCATCCCGAGTCTGCCATATATGTTGTGGGCCACTTCAGGAGACCCACGTGTTCATCTCACAATGCGTACGACCGTAACACCACTTTCAACAAAGACGCCTACAAATCTGGCCGGTTTTATAATTCTTTTCTGTCATCGGGTTTATCTCGCTTGAATTTTCGTCCTTCATTATCACATTTCCCATCATCCCGCCTAAATACTTTGAATTTACTCAACTTAATTTCAGCACAAGCGCCTTTAATGCGTTATTGTGACCTTGTTAGGGCCAGAAATAAAAACACAAGAGAGGAATTGAGTCAAACAAATAGATTAACAGAAAAATAATACAAACATATACAAACGAGTGTGTTACAGCAAGAATGTTTGGTCCGACTGTCAGAACTGACTGCTGGAAACTTTTCTCTCCAAAAGGCAGTACCTGCTCCTATTTATAGCTGGGACAGTCCATGCCTGCGTGGGTAAATTAACATAACATTATCTATCTATCCACGTCTTTTCATTATCTATCTATCTATCTATCTATCTATCTATCTCAGTCTTTTCATTATCTATCTATCTATCTATCTATCTCAGTCTTTTCATTATCTATCTATCTATCTATCTCAGTCTTTTCATTATCTATCTATCTATCTATCTATGTATCTATCTGTTATGGACTTCTTAGGGTCAGAAATAAAAACACAAGAGAGGAATTGAATTAAACAAATATATTAACAGAAACAGTAATACAAACGTATACAAACGAGAGTGTTACAGCAAGTTACTGCCAAAACTGACTGCTAGAAACTTCCCTCTCCAAATGGCAGTACCTGCTCCTATTTATAGCTGGGAGAGTCCATACGTGCGTGAGTAAATTACCATAACACGCATCAAGCCTGAACTTTCCTCTTCTTTCCCCAGGTGTTAATTCTTTCTAACAATTCTACCTTTTCCTTCGGTCTTAAAAAAATCTGTAGTGGATTCTTTTTCGTCCAATTCATACAATCCTAAATTAGTCACCTCGGAAAATGCGACACTGAAATCCGAATGTGCGTGGAAATGTCTTCCAAAAGTTAAGTAAAGTATTAAGAAACAGGAAAATTATCTATTAGAAACAAAGAAAAGACTCCTGAACTATTACGTAATATAAGTTTTCTAATATATATATATATATATATATATATATATATATATATATATTGGCCGTTTGAGTGTATGTGCGTACCAGTAGAATGTCATGATTATTTGTTCTTTTCGTCTTTTTTCTCACTTTACACTCATTCCATAACCTTTTTTTCTCGATTTCTCTTTTCTTTCAATCATTACCATTTGGCTTCCGGTTTTCTAGACATGCGCTTTCGTTGTTAATTTTTGATCGTTTTTTTTTTTTTTTTCAGTTGGGAATATTCTATTTCATATTGTCTTTAAATTTTATAATTCAGGTCGCATGACCATATTTGCTTTGATTTCTGTAATGGGTGGGGGCTATCAATTTACGATGAACTTGACTATATTTCTAAGATGAGTTATTATGTACACTATTTACATTATTCGCCTATTGTGCTCATCTTTGTTACCATATTTATCACAACGTTTCTTCAGGTGGTTGGAATGTTGAACTGAACCCTTTATTTTGCTCACTGGGGTAGACTGTTCTAGTTCCACGTGCCATGTCTAATGGATGTCAGTTATCAGTTATCTCCTGTTAATTCACTAAGTTCTTATCCAGGTATTGAACTCACAACTCTTTGGGTCCTGTCAAAGATCTAACCAACGTCTTTATCTACTGTGCCATGTGTCCTTAAGGACAACCTGAAGACGGACGGAGCGTACAACGGCTGAAACGTTGTGATAAATCCCACCCTTTCACTGTTGAAACTGTTAAATGTAGCCGTCTCTTCTCCCACAAGAGCTTCTTATCTCGCACCTCCCGCCTGTTGAACTCCCTTCCTTATTCCTGTTTCCCTGACAACTATAATCTCCAACTATTCAAATGTAATTTCAATCGACATCTCCAGTTGCCTTGATCTATCCACTATCCTTCTCCACATCCTTTCCTCTATCGCTCCTATCTGCTCTCGCCCCAAATCTTCTGTAACCCCTTGCGTGCTAGTGGCTTCCCGCCTTGCTTGAGTTGAAATGCTTTTTAAAAAAAAGCAATAAAGATGAGGACAATAGTCCGAATAATGTAAATAATGTACGATGAGTTTATATAGGAAACTGAACTCCCAATAGTGTTTTTAATTAGTAATCCTGAATGCTTAATCTAGTGACATGAAAAAATAAACTGGAAAAAAGTGATTATTTTCATCCACTGTGCCCATTGTACCATTCCATCTATAATAACAAAATACTATATTAGAAGCTGTTATTATACAAAAGATTCAAAAAACACATTAAATAAAATATTTATCACGACCGGAAACGGCATTTTCAAAGGTATCAAATATTTAAAATGCGATTAAAGGTAAATAAATAACCAATACATAAAATATACTTGTTTCCGGTGCTGTTAAACCTTTTTATACATCAAGTCACTTCTGCAATATATTTATTTGCTTATTGTATGTATATTTGAATTGGAAATTAAACGCCCCCCCAAGCCGAAATTTACGAAGACCGCTATCCACTGTCGCCAACAACACTTGTCTACAATACTAACGCTATTTAGTGGTTGCTAATGATAGAAACGAACAAAATCAGAAGAAAAAAAACGAAAAAAGAACAATGAAATTTGTACAATTCATCCGCAATGTTGATCCGAAGGTGCAAGGACTTATTCGAAAATTGGACAAATACAGTGAAAGATTAAACAGACAGACCTTTTCAGTTAAACGTAATGCAACTTATCAAATACAGGGTGCGGCAGAAATATCTCCCACATAATGTGAAGACATAGACCTCAAGGGCATCACCCCAGACTGTAACTTTCTTTCGGGCTGGGTTTAGTGCACGGTGTCTGAGGCATCCCCAAAAGGGAATACGTCGAGGGAACTTGGGCAATTTTTCCACGGTATTGGCGTTAAACACACTCTAAACCACGAACTTGTGTCCTATTTGGTAGCGACGGGCGCGCACTGAAAAAAATATACCAGTAATGGTAAGATACTAGCTAGATATAGACACCATTACCATCAATGCCCTACCATTATCTGGGAAGTATTTGTGCCGAAACAATATATATATATATATAACCGAAGTAACCGAAGGACCATGGAAACAAAGAAATTATGTACACAAATTGTCTTTCACAAATAGTAAATATGCGAACAGCACAATGCTTTCTAAGTATATCTGGGAAATAAAAAACAAAACACACACCACACCAAAAATATCTTGGAAAATAAGGAAAAAATCATCAGCCTACAACAATCTATCAAAAACCTGCAAACTTTGCTTGGAGGAAAAAATAGCTATCATTACCTTCCCAGATGAAAATAAATTATTAAATAAAAGATCCGAGCTAATCTCAAAATGTAGACATGAAAACAAATTTTTACTACGTAACTTAAAATAGAAAAATAAATAAATATATAAACAAACAACAATAAAATAAGCAAAATAAATTACTCCAAACAAATCATAAAACCACACCTGTTAGAATATACGAAACAAAATCAAAACAAAAGAACGGACGAAAGTTATAACTGTTATACAAAAAAAAAAAAAAAAAAAAAAAAATTAATAAAAGATAATATACTACGTTACTTAAAAACCGAAAGCCAAAAAGATATAGTGTAACAAATAAATAACAACAAGTATAATAAATCGATCTAAATACATCCAAATATATAAATAAACTAACAACGGATTACGATAAACTAGCCGTTTAAAAAACAAAACAAAACAAAAACAAATAAAGATAACCAACCTAAATAGATAAATTAAAAACTGTTCCCACCTAAATAATAGTCAGAAAAAACCACAAATTCAACAAACAGATTTAATCAATGACAAATAAACAAATATATAAAATAAAAATGAAAATAAATAAAAACAAGCAAAACAATTTGACCCAAATAAATAAGCGAACAAGCGATTTCCGGTAATGACGGCCATTATAGACTACCAACAATAAGCTATATAAACAAATTTTTACTACGTTAACCAAAAACACCGATCAAAATAAATAAATAAATATATAAGATAAAAAATAAAAATAAAAATAAAAAAACAAACAAAAAACAAGCAAAACAATTTGACATAAATAAATAAACAAATAAGCCACTTCCGGTAAGAGTAACCGCCAAAATAGACTACCCATAATGCACCACTGACCCTTATATAAATAGCCGAGAAAAATAACAGCACTAGTCGCCTGACGATTGCACTAGCATAAAACAGACTGTCGCCTCTAAGTGCTGACTTCCATGTCCACTTTTATATTTACACACGCTCTATCTCTGATATTGAGCACTTTACCCCATAAATATAGCACACTTTAAGACTATATTTCTGTATATATATATATATATATATATATATATATATATACATATATATATCATAATGAGAGGCCACGTATACTTTCTTGAAAGTTTTTGATTTCTGAGGAAAGACCTAGGTGGTCTGAAATATTAAATAAATAAATATATACAAAAACACAGAAATAAATACTTTCATAAAAAAAACACACAATTTTGTTTCATTTATTTTATCCAGATATCATATATATATATATATATATATATATATATATATATATGTATGTATGTATGTATGTCATTCACAGACATTACTGTTTCGCTGTATCACAGCTCCTCAGTGCGACTAGACATCCGAATGCCTCAAGCCAGGATTGAAACACAACTAATTTTGTGTCAGCCAGAGCTATCTTCACTCGGTAGAGTTACACAACTAAATCAAGCGTATTGTTTTGACAAATGTAAACAAATGCCAATCAACCAAAGTGCTCCATTCATTTCAATGAAGAGCTTTATATATATATATATATATATATATATATATATATATATATATATATATATATTAAGGTAAGAGTTTATAGCTGTTCTAACGAGAAGAAAGTGTATATATTAAAAAGAAGAGAGAGACCGCAAACGTTTTTGGTTGTAATGTGGATTTTTCAAAATATATTATGCTTTATTTATGGAAAATAAAGCATAATTTATTTTTTTTAAAAATCCACATTATGACCAAAAACTTTTGCGGTCTATCTCTCTCACTGTTTTAATATATATATATATATATATATATATATATATATATATATATATATATATATATATATATATAATATGGATAAAACAACTGAAAATTTGCAAATTAAAAGAAAAAAATTGGGTGTTTTTTGTGAAAGTATTTATTTATATGTTTTTATATATTTGATATTTCAGACCACCTCGGTCTTTCCCCAGAAATTAATTGAATAACTGTATTTGGGAGTTTGTTTTTATAAGTAGCGTCCGTCGTGGGACGCGGACGTCACGTGATGTGGAATGCAACTGTGTTTGAATTTTTTAACGTAAATCTAACGATAGTATTTTAGATTTTGTTTAAAAAGGTTTTTTAACTATATCTAAAGAAATTTTTTAACTATTGAAATATTTATACAGATTTAAAATAGCCAAGTCTTTGTTTAACCCTAGTTTATATGTATCTAATATATATATATATATATATATATATATATACATATATATATATATATATATATATATATATATAAGTGAACATTGAAGATCACACTCAGAAGCCACAGACTGTTTCATGCTAAACGCATTATGTGGCATGAAACATTAATTGTCCTCCGAGTCTTGACTTTAATGTTAACTTTACTTACGCTCTATCTCTGATATTGAACACATTATCCCATAAATATAGCATACCTATATATATATATATATATATATATATATATATATATATATATATATATATATATATATATATATATATATATATATATATATATATATGTACGTGTGTGGGTTGCGTTAAAGACGACTGATATTGAGCATTTTTATTTCATTTTAATATGTTCCTAGAAGTATTTTCTTTTGGGGACACAAAGTGTGTAAAAACTGTAGAAAGCTATGCATGTCCGAACACTTTCGACTATACTTTTAGCCATTATCAAGGATGATTTTTATTTTTACTTTTAACTGAATATATGGATCGTGTTATGTATGTATCTAGAGTTATAGGAATGTTTTAATTTCCAAACACGGTCAGCACATTGGGGCCGTGTTCATAATTAATGTTATTGAGTGTTGGCTTTTTATTGTTCCATCATTAGGGTTTCCATCATTTTTAATCATTTTTACATGTGGATGAGGTTATTATGCTTGTATTTTCTACTAGTATGCTTCAGATGGTGTCTGGTAGGCTTTTGCATGTGATTAAATGATCCCTAATGAAGCTGAAGGGTAGGTGTAACGTAAGTCGTCTGGATAAGCATGTAGTAGTGTGACCAATGTAATTTGTATGAGATTGGATTGATCAGAAACACAGTTTTTAAGGGACATTTGAACTCGTAAATAATGCTGGTTTTTTTGTAGTTTGGATTTTGCAGGTGTTTTTTTTATTTTTCATGATAAGGTTAGCTGTTTTAAGTTTTTTGTAATAGATAATTAATTTAATTCTCTTGTTCGGGTTAGTTTGGGGTAGTGTATTTCTTTATGATATTTCTAAGTGAAAATTCATCTTATATTTGAAGTGTATTTCACTTTTGTTGAAGATGTTAATGTTATTGTTTTTATCTGTATGTTCAGTATCTATTTATTAGTAACTTTGGAAAGAAATAGCCTAATCTGGTGGTCGATGAGGTTGTTGGGGAAACCATTGTTAACTAGAGTCTGTTTTGCATCATTGAGTTCTTTAAGGAAAAGTAGACCAGAGGAGAAATTCTCGTGTGCACTCTTTAGGAATATTTTTATCACCGCTATTTTGTACCTGAGTAGGCATTCACTCTTAAAATTAAGTAAAAAAAAAAGGTTAAAAAAAAAGATTTAAAATAATGCAAGCACTAATAATTAAAAAGAAAAAGCAAACACTCAATAACATTAAGTATGAACACAGCCACAATGTGCTGACCGTGTTTGTAAAATAAAACATTCTTACAACTCTAGATACATATATAACACAATCCATACATTCAGTTAAAAACATGGCGTCGTATGCTCTAATATAGAACGCCATGGTTAAAAGTATATATAAAATCACCCTTTCCGTCATCTTTAACGAAACATGTATAAATCAGGGATTGCTGCCTAAATACACAATATATATATATATATATATATATATATATATATATATATATATATATATATATATATATATATATATATAACTCCAAAGAAGATACTTCCAAAGAAACCCGATGCATAAGGTCTTTAAATGAATTTTTTTAAATTTAAAATTATTTTTAAGCTTTTATTTTACTTTTAATTTCAAGCTAATAGATTAACTTTAATATTTCAAATAAGCAAAATACTTTACTGTATTTCAAACTGAAGTTAAATTGATTGGAATGAGTTTTTCTTTCTTCTCTCAACATAGATTATCTTTGCCGTATGTCCGTTTTTCCCAGCACAAGGTAATTCTCTTTATTAAAACAAAAATCTTTCAAAAATAAATTATAATTTTCTGAAATATTATTTGAGGAAGATTAGCTGATTTAAAAAGTTTAATCAATCTGATTTTAAACAAATATTACTTTTAGATCAAAATATCGCAGAAATACGCGAATGGCTGTTTTTATCAGGTTTTGACAACATTGTCGAAAGACTTATGTTTTAGAATTTTTTCTAAGGGTGACATAATTGTAACAATTACTTGAATATGTTGCGCACACCTTTTTCACATAATTTTTTTTAATTATACAGTAATCTTAGAAAATTACTATAGATGCTACTCTTATTTTCTGATAATGTTGTGCGTGAACGTTCGTAATTACAAAAATCTACACGTTTATACGTACATAAAATAAATTAAAAATTCATTTTAAAATATTGCGGGTCGGTACATTCTATTGATCTTTTCCATCTTTGATTAGTAAATACAGTTTCAATTCAATAACAATACTACTTGACCGCTACAAGATACAGACTTTTTAAAAATATTTAAAAGTTTATAAATTTGAATAATTAACACTTTTAAAAAATTAAATCAATTCTTTTAAAAATTCATCATTCACCGAAAAAATTTCTTAACACAATAGTGTTCTTAATATATTTTATTTATAAAAGCAATTAAAAGATTTTCTAATAAGGTCCGAGTTTTATTTCATTTTTTATTTTACGATTCAGAGCAGATTTTCTGTAACTGAGGCTCCTGTTTGATAAAACAAAATCATGATTTAAATTGTCCGAAACCTTGTCCTTATAATTAATATAAACAATACTAGGTATCCCCACAGATTTGTTAAAGAATGAGAATACTTGATGAAAAAATTGTCTCAAACTTAATAAAAACAAAGTTTAGCGTCAAAATATTTGTTACTGAGGAAAAGTGGATGTTTTTATTTATTAAATTATATTCTTTTATCCAATTTAGAACCTTCGAAATTTTGGTTAAAATGTTTTTTTCTTGTGTGGGGAGGGAAGGAAAGATTAGTATAGAAATTTTAGCATCTTTTTACAGTAAAGAATACATTTATTTGGAAATTCTTTCAAAAATCAGATAATTGTCCAATTTTAATGAAACATATGACTTTTAATGAGCTCTTATTCACAAAGGAATTACATTATTTCAGAAATGTGTCTTTTTTAGAAAACCTTAGTAAAAGCATTTTTTTCATTTGGTACTCCTCGTTTAATTAAATTTATGAAATTTCGAGGAATTAATTTTTATATCATTTTTACGTTTATATTAGATACGCGCAATACTCCTTGGTTGAATTTAAGTCAATTTCGTTTTGTTTTTACAAATTTAAATCAATTTCTTTTTGTTTTTACAGGACTCCTAGTTAGCAAATATTTTCTTTGAATCGTAAAATAAAAAATGCAATATAAAACTAAGACATTATTTAATTAGAAAACCTTTTAATTATTTCTATGAATAAGATATGGACACTATTTTCTTACAAAAAAATATTAAATAACTATTTAATTTTTACACGAATTGTTTCCATTAATTTTTTTTTTTTTCATTTTAATTAATAAATCTTAAATTTCTGTCTTAATTTGTTCCGGGTTCCTGGATATCTGAATTAATAAATTAAAACATGTGTAGGAAAACAGCTATTAGACCTTAAAGTTGCTTGTACCAAAATGTTCATGTCTAGAACAGCGAACACGATTATTCTCATGTAAAAAATAACGAAACCAATCATCTTGTAAAGATTAGCAAACCCGTGAGTGGGTTTGCTAATCTTGACAAAATCCGAATCTTTGGTGGTACCTAATACTTTGGCAATAGGTTACAAACTGGGACACTCAGTGAGGATCATCCCGGCTACAGAAGTACATGTCTGTAACGCAAACTACGTGACAGTGAGTGCAGACGTGCTCATAGTCTTTTTGTTTTAGTTTTTTTTTGTTTTTTTTATTATTCCTTCCTTTGTCAACACTGGGGGCAAGGAGAGGAAAATATGGCGTCTGAATAGGTCTGAGTGCTTTACAAAGGTCAACCCGCCCTCCCCAAAATTTTGAAAATGAACGCCAACAAGGTCAAACATGTGATTCTAAAAACAGCAGTCGTTGAAGCCGAGGCAGAGAGGCCCTCCGCTACTCCATATTGTAAAATGGCCCGACCCTTCAGCAATTACTACTTCTACGCTCCCACTTCACACGGAGCCCATAAAATCGCAGCATGACCGAGTTTTATCTCTCTCCCTCACATTCTTTCTCTCTTTCTCTTCACCCCCGCAATTATTTTTCCAAGTAAGGCCAGCTAATTTCCGCCTAGCAATCCGTTACTTCGCAGTCTTACAACAAATTCGCGTATTTTTTGTTGTTGTTTTTTTTTTTAAATGATGTGTCTTTTCAGGACGTAGGTAGTTATAGCTCTCCATAACTTCCTTTACTTTCATAAATGACTTATGGTAAAATAACGTAGCGTCCCTGTGCCTTTCCTATAAATACTTTGATGGTAATTGTTCTGATGAACTTTACGCTATGGTACCTGGGTCTTATGAATTTAAGCGCAGCACTAGATTGGCGGCAATGTCTCATCATTTTACAATTGAAATGGCAAGATGTAACCGTAAGTTTCCTTCCTCGCACTTCTCGCTTGTGGAACTATATTCTTGCTTCTTAGTCAACTTTGATCTTCAAAACTTTAAATGTAATGTCAATCGTTATCTATTGTCTTCTTAATTTTTGTACTTTTATTGCCCTCTCTCCTTAATAGTATTTATTCTCATATTCTTTAATACTGAGTAACCCCTTTGCGTCCTAGTGGCTTTATTGGCTTGCTAGGGGTGAAATGATTAATATATATATATATATATATATATATATATATATATATATATATATATATATATATATATATATTATGCGTAGTATTTTGTGGAAAGTGCTCAATATCAATGATAGAGCTAACATATTCAGTTGTATGGATATTAATTTGTGACTCTGGGTTTCGCGCTTTTGCGATCATCAGAGAAACTAGGTTTGCTTGATGATTGTAAAAGCGGAAAACCCATATATATAGGAATAATGTGAGTGAATATATATATATATATATATATATATATATATATATATATATTTATATACATATATATATATATATATATATATATATATATATATTTTGAACGATAAAAATTATTAAAAAAATCAATTAAAATCTTCAGACATACTGGGTTGTAGATTAATATTCTTATGTTTTTATTATTATTATTTCATTCAGATTCCTCGACTAGTTTCGGCCAACATGGCCATCATCGGGAGAAAAAAATGTTTCTGTTTGCTGTAGCAGTAAACTACAGAAATGAATGTCTTGATGAAGAAAACGAACTTTTGTCTGTAGTTTTCATTTGTTTTTTTATTATTTATTTATTTATCTTTTTAACATTCCTTGTGTTGGTCAAACAGTCTCTTTTAAGTTGTCATTTGAGATAAGAGCTATGTTCCCTCTTTTATATATATATATATATATATATATATATATATATATATATATATATATATATATATATATACAGCAATTTTCTAAAGAATTAATGTATTTAAAAAATTTTCATCCGACAGATTTTATCACTTTAAACGTTATTTTTGGTGGATACTCATATTCAAGTAGACGTCCCGTTTATTTATTAAACACTATATTTATTTTCGTCTGCTGTCCTTAATATTCGAGAAATCTTATTAAAGAAAAATATGAACCCTGCCGGTGAGCGCGTATATAATTCTACCAAAACTTGATATTAATTTGTTGCTCCAGATTCCTTCCACGCATTTCCTAACTGCAATTATATCAATTACTTCTACTGTTCGGTAACGAATGACACATCTCTTTTGCATCACGAGAAAGCTAAATTTGAAACCTGTCTGTCTACAAATGTTTGCTTTACTCATTATCCCAGAGACAAGATGTGGTCACTCTGGGAATTAAATTGTCACGCTTTGTGTACACATTTAGCTGAATTCAATCAAGTATTGATCTAGAGAAGGAATGGGCAACCTTTTTCCGATCAGTGGGCCGCATCAGATGTGGCTCATCATAAGGCGGGCCACACTACTAAAAAAGTTTCATGGTCATTTGCAAAAGCCTTGGTAAAATATTATCACAGTTAACAATCGTTAACACACAATGTTGCATGTGTTTTGTTTCTTATTTATTCATTCGAAAATACAGTATGTTCTTAGATAAAAAAATATATTTCTTCTTCAGAGAAAAAAATATTATGAACGTCCTGTATCTAAAGCAAATTATATTTACACGCATTCTTCACGGAATCGTATCATCCACATTTCACCTATCTTCCAATTGTAAAGACAACGCTTTTTTCGCATGGCCCGCTACTTTGAAGAAAGAGCTCCTGCGTGGATACTTCTCTAAACACTATAATTCAAGTCAAGGGTTAATAGTTATCCATCCTCATAGCTTCTTTCTATCATAGCTTCTTTCTATCTCTTCTAACATTCATAGTCATTCAGTAACCTTCTGCTTTGACTGGCTCTTGAGTCTTGTATCGAGTGGACTTTAGAAAAGAAATGGATTACAAACCGTTTTCCTCATTTGTGTCACTCATTTGATATCCAATAAGACACTACTGGGGTTGTTCAAGATTCAGCTCCCTTGAGCTGGCTTGTGTTCCTCTCAACATGTTTCAGCCGAAAGCTGGGATAGCCGTCATGCACGAGAATTGTCATGGCGTCAAACTGTTGAATGAATAAAATGACTGTAAAGTGAGTGTTCATACCTGCGTGACAATTCCACACGAGGCGACAAGACTTTAAAATAGTTGAATATTTGCCGGGCTGATCTTGGGCGGTATCTTCAGAAGTGAATCATTTAAAGAATGACAAGGTTGGACTATTCTCATATCTATCTATCTATCTATCTATCTATCTATCTATCTATCTATCTATCTATCTATCTATCTAACGATCTATCTATCTATCTATCTGTCCATCTATCTATCTATCTATCTATCTATCTATCTATCTATCTATCTATCTATCCTTGTCTGTTTCTTCCTATATATCTATCTATCTATCTATCTATCTATCTATCTACTTCAGTTTGTTCATATCTAACTATCCATCTATAGATAGATAAATAGCTATCACAGTCTGTTTATATCTATCTATCTATCTATCTATCTATCTATTTGTCTATCTCTCTCTCTCTCTCTCTCTCTCTCTCTCTCTCTCTCTCTCTCTCTCTCTCTCTCTATCTATCTATCTATCTATCCCAGTAAGTGTATCTCTCTTTCTATCTATCCTGGTCCTATCTATCTATCTATCTATCTATCTATCTATCTATCTATCTATCTATCTATCTATCTATCTATCCCAGTCTTTTCATCTCTCTATCCTAGTCTTTTCATATCTATCTATCTATCTATCTATCTATCTATCTATCTATCTATCTATCTATCTATCCCAGTAATTGTATCTCTCTTTTTATCTATCCTAGTCTTATCATATCTATCTATCTATCTATCTATCTATCTATCTATCTATCTATCTATCTATCTATCTATCTATCTATCTATCTCAATCTTTTCATATCTCTCTTTCTCTCTCTACAGATCTAATAATTCTATTAATCTATCTCTATTTCTCTCTCTTCCTACATACGCACACACACACACACTTATTTATATATATATGTATATATATATATATATATATATATATATATAGAGAGAGAGAGAGAGAGAGAGAGACAGAGAGAGACAGAGAGACGCACATCTATCTACACATATATGTATGTGTGTGAGTACGTATGTATTGGGTTTAAAATATGTATAAGACACCTAGTGAGGATTGAATTTCTGATTTCTTTTTAAATTTGTAGGTCTGATGAATTAGATTGTATTTACGATTCCAATGTAACCATGGAATATTAGTGTTTTAGCCTTTTTAATATATATATATATATATATATATATACATATATATATATATATATATATATATATACAAGTTATTACATTACAGTACGTGATATGTCCATCGTTCAAATCGTTTATATGTATGCGAATGTTGAACGATTTCTATTTATCTGCGCCTACTACAGGGCTGACCTGTCTCAGCCTAACCTCCGATTTAAAAATCTGAAATCGTCTCGCCCGTTTTTTGTTCTCCTGTCGCTCATTTTATTTTACGTCTATCTTTATTTGTTTATGTTCATTGTCTACCGCAGCAAAATATCACTTTTCTCTTTCTTTCTTTTCTCTTTCTTTCTTTTCTCTTTCTCTCTTTTCTGTTTTTTTTTCTTTTCTTCTTTTTCTTTCTTTTTCTTTTCGGCTGTCATTCTAACACTTCGACAGGTTGTATGCACTGTTATTACAGTCTCAAGGGTCATTTTGAAATCGTCAGCTCTGATGAAAGCAACTGCCCACACCATGAGCAACTTTACCATTACCTTTCTTTACAAATACGACAAGTCTCGTCGAGCCCGATATAGTTAACACTAGTACAATCATCATCAGCTTGATGGTTAGAACATAAATTCAAGTGTTAAGAAACTTAGAAGTTTATATCCGGGTATCTTTCTCTTTGATGCGTCGTGTCCCTTCAGTACATGGGCGATCATTATTCTCCATATCTTAATATTCTTTGTAGCTGTAACATGTTATTCCATGTTTCCCAATTACGAATTTTCACTTTTCCAGTCAGCAATCAACGCCATTTTCTGACACCTGTTTTCAAGCGATATGAAACTTACTTAAACATTTTTTTAAAATTAAAATAAAGATGTCTACGAATCATTAAAACAGAAACTGTTAATTGGATGAATTGTGAACAAGATTAAACCAAAATTACTTTCTTTTTTTTCTTAAAAAGCAGTGAAAAACAACGTTTTTGCGATGGAGTCTCATTTTCTTACGTAGCTGTTGAAGTAGCAAGTAGCTTGTAGATTTGTTGACACTCAAGCAATAAGTGACAGAATATTACGGTAAGGCGTGCATGGCAAAATATTCGCGAGTGCATGCGCTGGATCCAAGTCACCCTTCACCACTGGTAAGAATATACTATCCATTTCATATAGCAGTCTGAAAATGGAAAAAAAAACAATTAATTAAAAAACATTTTAAATACCATATCTAACTTTATAAAAGATCCCCAACACGTAAATTAAACGGTGACAACAAATAACCCACAAGAAATGCATTTTAAAAATAGGCGACAGATAACTTACAAATACCCTATTTTGGGGGTGAATATTGTATTAACAATTTCTTTGAGAATGAGAATGATTTCTTTCAGATTAAAGTTCTACTATTTAACCCATAACTGGAGCAGTAAGATAGATTCACACCATTCTCAAGTGTATTTGCGTGTAAATGAATGTAATGAACCTAACTGAAATTCAAGTTCCCTCTCCCCTACACGTAAGCCACCAATCTACCCCTGGGTGGCATGCCACTGGCGTTTACCACTGTCAGACCGCAGACGTGTACGTCTCGACAATGTCACCACTAGCAGACCGACAAAATGATCAGATGGCAGCGAATACTGGACACTTTTTTCAGCGTACTTCTATTTGGTTTAAGGGCCTATTGAGATATTTAATAAATATTAAGGGCCTATTTAGATATTTAATAAATATTAAGGGCCTATTTAGATATTTAATAAATATTAAGAGACTATTTAGATATTTAATAAATATTACGAGCCTATTTAGATATTTAATAAATATTAAGGGCCTATTTAGATATTTAATAAATATTAAGAGCCTATTTAGATATTTAATAAATATTAAGGGCCTATTTAGATATTTAATAAATATTAAGAGACTATTTAGATATTTAATAAATATTACGGGCCTATTTAGATATTTAATAAATATTAAGAGCCTTTTTAGATATTTAATAAATATTAAGGGCCTATTTAGATATTTAATAAATATTAAGAGACTATTTAGATATTTAATAAATATTACGCTCCTATTAAGATATTTAATAAATATTAGGAGCCTATTTAGATATTCAATAAATTTTAAGAGCCTATTTAGATATTTAATAAACATTAAGATCCTATTTAGATATTTAATAAACATTAAGAGCCTATTTAGATACAATAAATATTGTTATTCTGGTTACTATTAATATTATTCTTATTGTGTTTTTTTATGTTTCGAATTTCTTTCATCGGCGTACTATATCTACATATATATATATATATATATCTATGTATTATAAGAAGTATACGCGGATACACTTTCTTTAACAGTGTAACACAAAATTTTCTAAATCGTGTAAAAGCAGAATTATTCAATTGTTATATTAAGATTTGAACTGTTGTATCGTAGAAATGATTAAAGATATCTTATTGAAAATCTTCGAGATTTTTATAACACTATTGGACTCTACATTGAGGAATAAGAATGTATAATTACTCTTCAAACTTAATAGAAGAACTGTAATGAAATCGATCATAAAAGAAAATGACATGTTCATCATTAGTTAATAATAGCTAAGGATCGGAAGCTAATGAAGGATTGAAATAAAGTTCATATATATATATATATATATATATATATATATATATATATATATATATATATATATATATATTATTCCAGGATCATTTTCTAATTTATTCAAGATTATCTTCGCCCTCTCTAATCTTTTAACTTTCTGTCACGTAAAAAGGTGCCTCACATGTTTCACGTACGATTTCATTTTCAAGTCTTTTCCACTGCTCTTTGGTCTGTCATAACTGAAACTCCTTTCTCAGGTGCCAAACGTCTTACGAATTGAGTTGGATCTTTTCTAATTTGTCGCTTTAGCTCTAAGTTGAAGTGATAATCTTTCTTCCTGTTGTTACCTTCTGATCCAATTTTTCCTCTCTATTGTTCCCTCTGTTTTAAACTTATTCACCGTTCTTTTGATGTTTGTTGAATGGAATTTGAAGATAGAAGCCAGAGTATGAATGTCGCTACTATTACTGAGAGCCTGAATGATTATTTTCCTCTTACTATTGCTCAGTTGGGAAGACATATTAGGGCTGACACAAAACGATTTTAACCTGCTCTCTTTCTAGCTGAATAACTCAAAGGGATTCTTACGACAAATGGTGTCAAGACGTCTTATCTGAAAAACTGGAAAAAAAAACTCAATTTAGTGATTTTTAGGCATTGATCCTTTTGTGGATTGGACAATTGTGCTGTTACACCTGCTATATATATATATATATATATATATATATATATATATATATATATGTGTGTGTGTGTGTGTGTGTGTGTGTGTGTGTGTGTGTATTTAGGCAGCAATCCTTCTTTCATGCACATTTTATTGAAAACGACAGACAAGGTGCTTTTATTTAGCTTTTTATACAATTTCTCATGCGATCTAATAATTTTGTTCTTTTCGGGTGATAAATTGTATAAAAACTGTCCGAATGTTCTTTTTATCCGAGCGCTTTCGGCTATACATTTAAACATTTTCAAGGATTATATTTTAAGTGTTAAAATAAGAAATAGTTTGTTGTATGTATGTTTTATAAAATGTTTTCATTTTTCAAAACACAGTCAAGATATTATATCCATGTTCAAAGTTAATATTATTAAGTGTTTTTTGTTTGTTTTATTAATATGACTTCCATTATTTGTAGCCTATTTTGCATGTAGATGATGCTATTATGTTATTGTTGTGACAATATGTGTGTGTGTGTGTGTGTGTGTGTGTGTGTGTGTGTGTGTGTGTGTGTGTGTGTGAGAGACCGGCCACGACTGCCAGTTTCATACATTTTCACGCAATCATCATACGGTCGGTAGTTGTTGTTCGTGAAAATGAGGGCTTTATACCCCTGGGCAAGTCCAAGAGGGTCAAAGTGTAGCCGATGCGGGCAGATCATGCCCACAGTAGCAACTAACCTCACTAAGAGGGCAGAAAAACACTCACCCGATCAGGATGAAAAAAAAAGAAACCGTAAATTCACAATTAGTACAAAAAAATACATAAACAAAACAAAACAAAAAAACAGAAGTTAATCACCGTTTTTTCCAAAAGAGTGCTCGTACCACGAGCAACAATGGGACCACGGCAGAGGACGATATTGCTTTGAAGCAAAAAGAGTACTCAAATATATCGAGCCCTTGATGCCCCCCCATGACAGAGCATCAGCATAACAAAAGTCAAATAAGGATCTCCTAAAAGAATCTGCTATAGATACACGCAGGAAAAGAGTGACCGATGCCATGTTAAATGACAGAGGCTTAAACTATTTTAAAAAATTAAATTTCCAGTGAGCAGTCACTCAGTCAAGAAGTTAATTCCGCCAGAAATTGTCAGAAGTTCATTTCGAAAGAAAAGTACATGAAATATACTCACTATTATTAAGTCATGATCATGGTAGGTAGAGACTATTGGTGAGTTTTGTAGGACTTGTGACTGTTCTGACGTAAGCAAAGCGTTTTACGATGTAAGGGATTTGTGACCTGTGTGTTTTTTTATATATACATTTGAGGATGCCGACTCTTATGATTGTTTTTAGTTATTGATGGTTGTTTGGGTTTCGAGGATCATCAGTCTTTTTTACTATTTGATTTTGCTAGGATTTTAGTATGTTTGTGAGTAGCTGTCAAATATTACTAAGATCTGTATGCTACTTATTAATCCGTTATTTGTTGGCACTATGGTCTGATAGGTTGCATGCGAGTCTCCGTGAAAGTGTGGTTGTGATATATCCTATGTAAGACGTTTTGTATTTTTTTTATTTACAGAGAAACATTCTCCTAGTGGGCAAGTATATTCATACACAGCATTGATCTTATATAGGAGGTTGGAATTTTTTTGATATATTGTTTTTAATAACAAGTTGAATTTTTTTTGTAGTAAATAATAAATTTGATGTATGTATTTTTGCCGACAGGTTTTATATATCTATGCATGATGTTTTGTTTTTTGTTTTTTTTTTTAATTATTACTGTTTCGTCTTTTTGCAATTGTGGTGCATTTGATTTTGGCAATATATCTTAATAGCCTCAATTGTCAATATTATTCTTATAACTGGTTTACGCTATTAAAATTGTTTTTAAATAAAATTTGATTTACAGTAATCCCTCGTTTATCGCGGTAGATTGGTTCTGAGACCGGCCGCGATAACTGAATTTCCGCGAAGTAGGGACGCCATATTTACAGTATTTATTTAACGTGTATTTGGACTTTTAAAACCCTCCCTGTATTGTTAACAACCGACCCATTACAGTACTCTATTAATAACAAGGACAACAGTTAAGCAATAATACTTCTTCCGTTTCTTGCTGCGTTTCTCCTTCTTCGCTGGCCGACTTCATCAAGTCTTTGAGGTCTACGTCGGTTAGTGGCTGGGAGTGGCAGTCTAATAACTCGTCGATGTTTCCCGTGGTCATGTCTGCAAAGCCATCACCCCCAATGATCGCAGACAAATGCAAAGCTTTCTGTACTGTGGAGTGTTGGATTTTGACAGGTGTAAATCCCTTTTCGCCGTAAATATCATCGGGCCACAAATTCTTCGAGCTCGCAATAATGGTGGCAGGTTTCACTTCTTGCAATACCTTCTGGATATTTTGGGGGGCACGTAGCAATTGTGTACTGCCGCCAGTATGCCTTCAAGTTAAAATTTTTTCTTAGTCTTCTTGTGCGGCATCCACAGAAGCAACCAGGTTCGCCAGGACATTCCTCGTGTATAGAGCCTTGAACACCCTGATAACCCCCTGGTCCATTGGCTGAATAAGCGATGTAGTGTTGGGCGGCAGGAACTCAATCTGAATACCCTCATGCAACAGATCAGTGGCGTGGCCACCAGTGTTATCCATAAGGAGAAGGATTTCAAATGGCGAGCCGTTCTTTAATAGATACACCTTGACTTGCGGGATAAAACACTGGTGGAACCAGTCGAAGGTCATCATCTTCGTTAACCACGCCGTTGGATTGTGCATCCAATGTACGGATAGCAGGTTCTTGTTTTTGCTTTTTAAAGCCCTTGGGTTTTTAGACTTGTAAATAAGTCCTGGCTTTAACAATAATCCCGCAGCATTGCCACACATCATGAGGGTCACACGATTCCTTGTATGCATTAAAGCCAGAGGCTTTTGATTCCTTATTGCACAGGCTAGTTCGCGATGGCATTCTTTTCCAAAACAAGCCCGTTTCGTTCATATTAAAAACTTGTTCGGGCTTATATCCACCTTCGGAGATAATCTTCTTGAAAGTTTCATTCACGTATGTTTCAGCAGCGATCGTGTCAGCAGAATCAACCTCGCCATGCAGAGAAACGCTTTTTAGGCCGAAGCGTTTCTGAAACTTGGCACACCACCCTTTGCTAAAAGAAAATGGACGTTTTTTAGTTTGTGAATCACTGGACGTCTCTGGTTGTGGATCTTCTACGTCGTCTTCTTTTTCTTCTTCTTCGTGGTCGCCACTGTCGTCCTCAAGTTCCTTAGCGACGAAAGTCTCATACAGGCTCCTAGCCTTTGTTCGGATGATGTTCGTATCCAAGGCTATGTTCGTCTTTCGGCAGTCGGCTATCCATACGGCCAAAGCAGCTTCCATACGGATGATAGTCTTATTACGAACCGTAATCACTCTCTTCGCCGAATAATTAAAGGTGATGGCAGCCGTCTTCCTAATGTTATCCTCGAACTTATTGATGTAGCGAACGGTGGATTCGTTCACGCTAAAATGGCGGGCTACGGCAGCGAAAGTTCTCTTTTCCTTCAACATATCCAGAAGTTTCACCTTCACAGCGATCGTCATCATTCTTCGTTTGCGTTTAGGCTCAGTACCAGCATTGGAAGAAGCAGCACGCTTGGAAGCCATTGAGAGGAGATGAAAACGCAAAGTTCAACGCAACAAACAACCAAAAATCACACACAGCACAGCGTAAAGTAGTACAGAAAACCGCTCGGCGAGAAAGCTTGAAGCAAAATGGCCGCGAGAGAGAGACAAGGGAAGATGATGCGGATCTGAGCATCGGTCAAAGCACCAATCACAGACCAGATTACAAAATAGAAAGCTATGATTCGTCGTCTCTCTCCATTGCACCAATCACAGCCCGTCTTACAACGCACTTCGTCACCGAGATGGTACGCTTTGCGTTTTCTCAACAAGAGGATACGCGGGTACCATATGCACATCGCATTCTAGATGGTTCTTTTTTTTTGTCATAGGAGTTACAAGTTCAAATACCCCTGTATATGTTTTTTTGCTATTTTACGCTCGTTTTGTTGTTCCTAGACTAGGAAATATTTATCATTAATATTTTAATGAAAAATTTTAGGTGTTCATATATCGCGATTTTTCTAGAATTTTCCAGAAACTCCGTGATATATTTTCCATATATATGTTTTTAAAGTCCGCGAAGTCGTGAATCCGCGACAGTAGAACCGCGAATAAGCGAGGGATCACTGTACTTGTTGACAATATTATTAGGGTAGCTATTATTGATAAGTATTTGTTTTATACTATTTAATTATTAGTGGAAAACTATTTTAGATGAGGTTTACTTTGTTTTGTTTTACGGCATATCAGCGACAATAGATTATTTAATGCCAATAAGATTTCTAATTCTGGTAATATTTTTGTTAGAAAATGTATTGCTGGTAATATGTTTCCTTCAGAAATGTATTGCTGGTAATATTTTTAACTTCAAAATGTATTGGTGGCAATATTTTTTCCATAAAAAATGTACTACTGGTAATATATACATACATATATATATATATATATATATATATATATATATATATATATATATATATATATAGATAGATAGATAGATATAAATGTGGCTTGACGATTGCGTCTAGCATGAAACAGCCTGTCGCCACTAAATGTTGACTTCAATGTTCACTTTTATATTTACACACGCTCTATCTCTGATATTTAGCACTTTATCCCATAAATATAGCACACCTTAAGAGTATATTTCTTCATATATATATATATATATATATATATATATATATATATATATATATATGTATATGTATATGTATATGTATTTCATAAATGTATTGCTGGTAATATTTTTTTACAAAAATGTATTACTGGTAATAAGGTATTGCTGGTAATAATTTTTCTTAAAAAAATCATTGCTGTAATAATTTTTTATAAAAAATGTATTGCTGATATTAAAACCTATTTTTACGTTTTCATAGTGTTTTGGCCCATATTTGAGGTTAACTATTTTCCCACAGCTGGGACCCTAACAGGGTCAGGGTGGGCCTGGAAATCATCAGCAATTAAGAGGTGGTTCCAAGCTCATCAAAACTTCCTGGTCAGTTGCCTTGCTATCAGGTGTAGTTTATCGTCTTACCCAGGACGCGGATGTAGTTTATCGTCATACTCAAAAGGGTTATAGATGAGGAAATTAATTTAGTAATTTGGAATAGATTATTAATTTGACTGTTTTATATTTTTTCAGGGCATTCACTGTTGTAGTCTCGAAGGCAAGAATTAGAAATAGACATTTTATACGGAGATGTGTTAAAATTAACAGTTATTATACCGGTGTGTATATACAGAAAGTAATCCCTCTCACAGGCAGTGTACTTGCATCATTTATTATACTCTCCCCATAACAGTATATTTTTCTCATACTCTCTAATACCCATTAACTTCCTTGCGTCTCCGTGGCTTTATTGCTTATATGGTAATTTACCCACGCACCCATGGACTCTCCCAGTTATAAATAGGAGCAGGTACTGCTTTTTGAAGAGGGAGGTTTCCAGCAGTCAACTCTGACAGTCGGGCCGAACATTCTTGCTGTAACACTCTGGTTTGTATATGTTTGTATTACTGTTTCTGTTGATATATGTGTTTATCTCAATTCCTTTGTTGCGTCTTTATTTCTGGCTCTAACAAGGTCATAACAATTGCCTTGCGTGGGGTGAAATGATTAAAAAAATATTATGATCTTGCTTTTGAATGTCATGGACGAGAAGACAATAAAAGAACATGAATTAAGAAGACAGAAGATAACGATTTACGTTGCATTTAAATTTTTGAAGATCAAATTTGAGTGGGAAGCAAGAAAACGCAAGAGAGTTCCACAAGTGAGAAGTGCGACAGAGGAAACTGTTAGTATAGAACCTACGGTTACATCTAGCTATTTCAATTGTAAAATGATGGGACCTTGCCGCTAATCTAGTATTTTTTTTTTTAGGAATGGAGATGATTCACATTTGTGTATATCGCATGGCTGGTTCTATTGTAATGGTCAGGCCTGGTTGGTTTAAGGAATATACATCGTCAAAACATATGCCATGGAAATAGCGATAGAGCAGAGAAAGGCATGAGACCTTTCGTCTGAGAGTGAACTTTAAAACGGAATTTTTCAGACATCTTTAAGTTCTATAATGACATGAACGGATTTGGTTTGGATGAAGACGCCATTAATAAATCTGGCTTAAATGGCAGGTTTATTTCTTTTATTGACTATTTTGTTTTCTAAATTAGCCATATAAAGATCTTAAAAGAAAGGAATGAGAGGGCTACCCATAGTGATGCCGTCAGTCTGGGTATAAATATTACCAAGGGGATCGTGGAAAGGGAGTTTTCTTTTTAATATTGTGGGATTCAGTTTCAGGGTTGCCGACGATAAACGTCATTTAAAATAATGTCAGTTGTTACAGGGACGAGAAAGTTGAACATATTTCCAACGTCTAAGAATGCTAAGATTACATCCTGATATTTCCTGGAGGGAAGAGTTCGTAAAAATTCATTAGTGGAGCTGATACGATATTTGGTAGGTAAGTACGGGCTGATTAATTGGCTTAAAGTTTTTGATAATTGATATATGGTTGTTTTCCATATTGTTCTCTTACAAATATATATATATATATATATATATATATATATATATATATATATATATATATATATATATATATATATATATATATATAAGAAAAGTGAACATTGAAGTCAACACTTAGAGACAACAGGCTGTTTCATGCTAGACGCAATCGTTAGGCCACGATTTTAATATTTTTAATATATATATATATATGTGTGTGTGTGTGTGTGTGTGTGTGTGTGTGTGTGTGTGTGTGTTAAAAAGAACAGAGAAATGTTTTTGGTTGTAATGTGGATTTTTTAAAATATATATTATGCTTTATTTTCCATAATTTTGCAACACGTGTTTCGGGCCTCGCGACCTTCTTTACTCTTTGCCTGAAGAAGGTTGCGAGACCTGAATCACTTGTTGCAAAATTATGGCAAATAAAGGATAATATATATATATTTTTAAATCCACTTTACAACCAAAGACGTCTGCGGTTTCTCTCTTAAATATACACTTTTCTCTCGTTGGAACAACTATAACGTCTTCCATATATATATATATATATATATATATATATATATATAGAGAGAGAGAGAGAGAGAGAGAGAGAGAGAGACAGACAGACAGAGAGAGACAGAGAGAGAGATACATACATACATACATACATACATATATGGGAATAAACTGCGAGAGAAAGATAGACTATAAAAATAATGAGAAATAGAGAGAGAGAGAGAGAGAGAGAGATGGGAAGAGACTGAAATAGATAGATAGATAGATAGATAGATAGATAGATAGATAGAGAGATAGATAGATAGTTCTTACCAAAAATCTGTAATTTCCGTTTACTTTAGACCATTGTTAGTCGTTTTCAAAGGAAGAAGTTTTAAAGAAATAGTATAACGTTTGTGTTATTTACAGTCGCCAAGGTTTAAAATAACAGATTATCATGTGTTATACTAATGGACATTATTTTAGAGTGACGTATTAAAATAACCTTTTAATTCAAAGACATTTTTACATGTCCGCGCCGAGATTGACACACGTTTTATTGATATTGAGTTGCTTTCTTTTAATGTAAATAACTACCGAGATTTGTAATCGTTTTTTAAATTCGGAGATCTAGAGTAATATTTTATTACAGACGAAAATCTGACGAGAATTTGAAGTGATAGTCAGTTAAGTGCCATACGCGATACAAGCTTGTTTCTTTTGACTCATGACTGACTAGCAGAAGATTTTTCCTGCAGTAATTCGCCGTTTCTTTCAGCGGTAGACTGTTTGTAAACCAAGATCCAGTCTGTACTGCTATTCAGCTTATAGCTGTAGGGAGAAGAGATGTGTTCCTACTTCCACAAAGGTATTTGCGCGTATATTTCTACCTCGTTGCGAAACGATATGAATATTGGCATTTACTAACCTTTGTTTCGTACGATACAAGACCAGAAATACTGGGAACTCACAGAAAGTAACCCCTATCACAAGCAGTGTAATTGCGCCATTTTATTTTACTCTCCCCCATAATAGCATATTTTTCTCATATTCTTTAACACTCAGTAATACCCTTGCGTCTTTGTGGCTTTATTGCCTTGCATGGGGTGAAATGATTTTTAAAAAAGTATATTTCAACTGCCTCTTTCCGGATCTAATTAAAAATCCCCTTTCTATTCACATTTGTCTTTAAACTTCTTCGTTAATTACATATTCCGTCAATTGCTTTCTCAGCATCATTCTGTAGAACCACATCCCTGACGTTTCAAATCTCATCTTTATCTGGGAGTGAATTGTTCGTCATTCAACGTCATATTAGATATTTCATCGAATTTTTTTTTTCTAATGGTATTTTTCTTTAACTTAGTACTTTGCTTAGTTTCTCGAATAGATCTTTCGATATTTCAATGCGCCTTCAGTTTTCCATCAAAAATTCTCAGTTGTCTGGTATAAAACTTCCAAAGCAGTCAAAACTGTGTACTTGCCTTACACTTAATGTGCAGTTCGTAATTAACGTCTTCAGCTGTTCTTCTTGTCAACGATCATATGTCATGTATTCTTGTTATTGTAGCTAATGATAATGTTAGCCGTTTCCTTGTAAGAAAATATCCAGAATCATTGACTAAAAGGACACTGCTACTTTTGGATATAATTTTTTTAAATTTTCTATGACGACAATTTTCCAAGAAAATAACTTGTGTTCACCCCTATCAGTTTTTTTTTCCAGTATTGACGGAGTCTTTCTTCCTAACCATTTTTTGGGGTTGAAGTAGTGTGGAAAATCAGTATCGTGATTGTGTTATTATTTTCTTTTCGAGTTACATGTGCTATCCATTTTAGTTGTTGCTGCTGTTGGTAGTCCTCAAGTTATGTGGTTTCTTTTATTTAGTATAGTTGTTTGATTGGGATTCAGTAACGATAGTCCAGGAGGTTCGAGGAGGATGGTGCTCTCTAAGACCTACAGTCTTAATTCGCTTGAAACCATTTTTAACCATTGATCCGAGAAAGCGGTTGTTTGGTTTGGTTTGGCTTGGTTTGTCTTACGGCATATCAAACTCAATGGGTTATTTAATGCCAAGATTTTTATTGCTGGTAATATTTTTCCAAAAATGTATTGCTGCTAATATATTTTTTTCAAAAAATGTATTTCTAGTAATATTTTTTCTTCAAATAAAGTATTGCTGTTAATATTTTTTCATAAAAAATGTATTTTTGGTAATTTTTTTTTTTTCAAAAATGTATTGCTGGCAATAATTTTTTCTTTAAAAAATTATTGTAGGTAACAATTATTTGCAAAAACCTATTGCTGGTATTAAAACCTATTTTTCCACTTTCATAGTGTTTTGACCCCAGTTTAGGTGTTAACTATTTACTCATAGTTGTGACCCTAACAGGTGCTACACCCCGGGTCAGGGTAGACCTGGGAACACCAGAAATTAAGACGTGGTTCCACGCGCATCAAACCCCCTTGTCCAGAGGCCTTGCTGTTGGACGTAGTTTCTCGTCTTACCTAGGACGCGGATGTACTTTATTGTCTTACCCAGGACGCGGATGTACTTTATTGTCTTACCCAGGACGTGCGCTTGTATTCAGCTGACAGTTTTCAGCTTCGGAGTTCCTACAGTGTTCGTCCTCTGTCATTTATATGCTTATTTATCTATGTAAATCATTAAAATTAAATTTTTACAAAAAAGAATTAAAAAAACAAATGTAGTAATTGATTCAAGATATAAACTCTGTTTTACATATGAGTGTGGACTATGAATATAATATACTTTGAGTTATACCGTCATGAATATGGCGACGCACGTAACCAGAAAAAAAGTTAAAATCTATTTCTCGAGTATAATACGCGTCATAAGTTTTAGGATTAAAAACTTGAGGTGAGCATTAAAAATAAAAACGTGCGTATTATACTCATCAAATTATTTTATTATGGGAATGCATTGAAATAATGATTCCATATCTGGGTTGGCGCTTTCCAGTCCTCACTTGCCTGTCTTGATAGACTTCAAGAACATCTATGCGGATTTGTGGGTGAGTGATTATTTTCCTCCCTACAACCCCTTTCTCACAGACGAAACGTATCATGCCCCTCGCTGCACTATCGCTATTTCCATGGCATGTGTTTTGACGATGTACACCCTTGTGCAAATTAAATGAAACAAAACGAATAATTCCGTTATTTTTTTTGTCGTATTTTTCCAATGAAACATGACCCAGTGCACATGTTAGTACTTCATATGTCCATTCCACGAAGTCTTTCCTTGCAGATGGACCACGGATACTCGACTAGATTTGGATTTCATTTGCTCAGTGATATGGCTTGCCAGTGTGTTCGTGCAGCGTTACAATTTACATACGCTTCCTTTTAGTAACGTCCATCGCAGACAATGACCGTAGGACAACTAATCGACAGTCGAGACAATAAAGTCTGGGCGTAATGAAAATCTGATACGGTCCCGGATGACGCAATATTTTTCAAAGCGAAACAAATTTCATCATACACCCTGAAAATTGCTGTACACCACTGCAAATGACATAATCTGAGGAAAAAATAAAAATCGATCACATCCTTTCACTCCAGTCGGTTTAAGACTGACCGTATGGTGAAAGTAAGTAAACTAAAGCGGTTGTTTCGATTAATTTGCACAAGGGTGTGTATTCCTTAGTCCCACCAGGCCTGACCATTACAATATGGACCCGCCATGTGACGTACACATATGTGAATCGTCGCCATTCCTTACGTATTCTAACAGTAAGAAGTAACTTCGATTCGGACAGCTTCATTCCAAGAACTACTGCTTTGTGGAACAGACTCCCAGAAGGATGTTTGACCAATCATGACAGTCTGGACTTCAACCATTAACCGTTATCTATCCTGCATTACTCTATGAAAATCACTTGTTGCCTTTTCTTACGCGCATAAAGCACCACACAGTTATCCTCTACCTTGACTGGCCTTTCGGCCTTGTATCGAGCGAACATTAGTATAAAATAAGAGATTATATGCTGATTAGAACTATTATTCTATGTCAAATTTAAATTTGCCATTTGTTCATCCCAAAATATTGCGACCAAGTCAGCCTAAATGTCATTAGGGCTAAACCCTTTTCGGTAGGGACTTGATAACACCACGATGCCAAATGTTCATTTTCAAGAGAAATCACTACTAGTTATATTTGAAGTATTCTTTGAACTGTCAGATATCAGTTTAGCTGGAAATTTCACAGATCTAGCATTACACCTTCATAGTCAGCCTATGAACGTTTCAGCCCGCCCTTGTACCTGGAAAGAATCAATGCAGCATTTAATAACAAGAGTGGAAATTAATGCATGCAATATTTCACAGCGCTAGCATTACACATTCAAAGTCAGCCTATGAACGTTTCAGCCCGCCTTTGTACATGGAAAGAAACAATTCAGTTATTAAGAAAAGTTGAAATTAATGCATGCAATATTTCACAGCGCTAGCATTACACATTCAAAGTCAGCCTATGAACGTTTCAGCCCTCCTGTTTACACGGAAAGAAACAATTCAGTTATTAAGAAAAGTTGAAATTAATGCATGCAATATTTCACAGCGCTAGCATTATACATTCAAAGTCAGCCTATGAACGTTTCAGCCTAACCTCGTCTTTTATACCATACTAGACCATATGTCAGCCTTCCTTTAAAAGCAGTTCATGATACAAAATGATGTGGTAACAATATTATCAATTTTATTATTAGTTGCACATATTTTAATTTGTATTTGCAATACAAGTTATTGTAATAATTATTATTACTCACATTATACAATATTTCTTCGATCAAACGCAATAAGAAATTAATAATTATCATATTTTTTTTATTATGCGTACTTGTTTCTTTCTGACATTTATTTCAAAATACGTAACTGCGGCAAACCAGGATGTATCTATTAATTTATTTACCATCAACTCACGTGACACAGTTTTCCTGCCATATAGATTACGTTTTACAATGTTACATGTGTTGCATGTTTGTTATTTTTCACAGACATAACAGTTGCAATATAATACGCAAGTCTTTGTTTATATACGCGGATTGATATCAGAATGTATATTGAAAACAAATACTGAATTTCCAATTTAAAATGCCGTAAAAACAGAAAAAAAACGGCCCGTAGACCCAAGAACCCTTTGTCTAATTTTAATGAAATTTGACACTGAACTCGGCAGGGGTTCAAGAGACAATATAGTTCTAAATTGCTTGGCGTATTATGTATCATTTAAGTTGTATCTCGGGAATTCAGATACATACACACACGATCGGACTTTTAGTATTTATAACAAGTAATTTGCATAATTGATTTTTTTTATTCGAAAAAGACCTGTGATCATTTTCTTATTTATTTTTGTTTAAGTTTGCATTGAAACTGATTATGGAAATGCAAAATAATGCTGCTGAAAACGAAAATATTTTATTTATAGTCAGGAATATATCAATTGTAATTTCATCTCCTGTGAAATGACTAAATTATAATAAATAAAACAATTGTTTCAAAAGTTATGCTCTTTAAACATGAAATCGAAAAAGATTTTTTTTTATTGTATTTTTATTTATATTTTCTTTCTTTTTAAGTTATTTTTCGTTTTCTTTCTTTCTTTTCAGTTTTATAAATTCTTGCATTTTAGTTTTCCTTTTCTTTTCTTTATTGTTATTAATTTTCTTTTTTCATTTCTTTTTTCTTTTTTATTGTCTTTTACTTTATTTTATTTTATTTTTCCTTTCTTTTTTTCATTTTCTTTTCTTTTCCTTTTATTGTCTTTTATTTTATTTTATTTTTATTTTATTTTTATTTGCTTTTTACTTTTCTTTTTCTTTTTTTCTTTTCATTTCTTTTCTTTTTATTCCTTTTATCTTTCGTTTTATTTTATTTTATTTTATTTTTTTTACTTTATTCTGTTTTTTTTATTTTATTTTTATTTTATTTCAATTTTAATTTTTACTTCCTTTTTCTTTTTGTTTCTTTTTATTTTCTATCACTTATCTTTTGTTTTATCTTATAAATAGATGAGTGGGTGGTGTAATTGACAGTGTCTCGGAATGGGCAATCAGAGAGCCGAGTTCGAATTCCAGTCGATTTCGTTACTTTCACTTATCCGTAAATATCCTCGGAAAAGGTATGAATCCGTCTCATTGTCCCCCTAACAATGGGTTAAATAGTGGGACTGTCTTTTCTCTGTAGCCTTTGTTAGCAAAGGGCCTAGGAAAAAGACAACTCTGAAGTTAAAAAAATAACATCCTGTCCTAGCATATAATATACAGATAAGGACAGAATAATTTGACACTATTTTCCCAACTACGGTCGGCCTTTCCTCTTTTTCTTTTTTCTTTAATTTATTTTCATTTTATTGCAGCTTAATTTTATTTATTTATTTACTTTTTTTTTTACATTTTACGTTAAACTTATGCTTTGCAACGTTCTCAATGCGTTGCTACTCCTACCCTATCAAATACACAAATAGTTTTTCTCGTGAAACTTTTGAGTCTTTTAATTGTATAAAGCCTAAATCTTTCTTTTTTTCCCCTGTCTATTTGTTCATATCGTTTTTAATAAGACGTGTTGCATTGATTCTTTTAACCTTTGTTCTTCGTCACGTCAAGTTTGAATCAAAAGAAAGCAAGGTCAAGTGCCTTTCGTCAGCCGTCAGATTCTATTTTCATCAGGTGAAACGCACTTACCGAGAAATCAAAATTTGTATGACGTCGACAGATTACTCGGATGATTATCGACTAAATTGGAACAATGTTGATGAGATTATAACGTATATGCGTCAGCCAGCCAGGTGTCATATAGATTTCAATTATTTTAATAGTAAATTTAATTGAATACCTGGCTTGAGACCCACTCAAGGTAGATAAATATAGCCAGCAGAACTTTAATACTGAATGAAGTGTGTTACATGAAAAAAATGGAAAGTGTCAAGAAGTAAATATTTTGAGGATAAGGTGGAAAACTATCGATTGACCCTTCAATTGAAGAGGTTAAGGTTGAGATGTTCAGAGAAGCACCAACGCGGGAGCCTGTTCCACAAAATGATAGGTTTTATTTTTTAATTTTATTTATTTACTTATTCATTTATTTATGTGTTCTCGTTTTTTTTTTTTGCATTTTTTTTGGCAAAGCTGTTTGAAGATTTGTCTTGTCTTTGGAACACGGCGAAAATTTGGGAGATTCGATTCAGTAAACGTATCCCAGCTCTAAAGGTCGGAACTGTCGAAACTCTTTGCCATATAGACAGAGATAGATTAGCGACAGACTTGCGAGGAGGCATCGGTAGAAAAGAAGCTATAAAGTCTTCACTCCACGATGTTGGTTCACTGCCATATCACGTTGAGGCACGGTTCCTGTACAATCACCGAAGTTAAGCAACGACGAGTCTGTTCAATACTTAGATGGGTGACCGCTTGTGAATTCCAGATGCTGTAAGCTTGTATGTGCGGGTGGTGTAATGGATAATGACCCGGAATTGTTAATCGTAGAACCAAGTTCCAGTTCCAGTTGGGTTCATTATATTCACTTACGCCCAAACACCTTTGGGAAAGGTATGAATCGACCTCTTCTCCCCTCAGCTATGGGTTAATTAGTAGAACTTGTGTCACTGAGTTATTATTATCTTCAAAAAATATTTTAATATTTCTTATTTTCTGGTTTTACAACAGTTCGATAAGCCGTAGAAAACGTATCAATCAATAAAAAATACACGATTTTGAACTCTGTCGAGAATTTAACAGCACCTGTCCCCATGACTACAATTCATGCTACAATTCATGCTACAATTAATACTTCAATTTTACATATTGTTTTATTCGTAATGTGCGTATTTTGATTATTCTATTCACAACGTTTCGACTGCTGAACCTTCTGGAGTTCATAAGTTTCCTGCTGTACACGTTGACATCCTTGTATTATTATTATTATTATTATTATTATTATTATTATTATTATTATTATAAATAAAAAAAATGAAACATAAAATAATAATAATAATAATTATAATAATAATAATAATAATTATTATTATTATTATTATTATAACAAAAATTATAAATAAAATAAAATAAAATAATAACATAAAAATGTTGTGTAAAATAAATTAAATAAAATTAAAAATAATAAAATATACCCCCAGCATCGAACAAAAGCTGTTCCTGCCGAAAATACGGACATCTCACCAAAAGACGTTAAATTCAATCTCTTCGCCACGAACCTTGGTACGGGCAACACGTGTCCGACGTCTCTCTGTGATATGGCTTGTAATACTACGGTGTAAATTCTGCTTTTATCACATGTACCATAAAACAACTGCAGCTTAAAAAATACATCAATACACATAAAATATAAATAAACTGTATGAAATTAACATACAGTTTACCATGCTTTTCCTATTATTTGCGTACGTTTTACTTCCTGTCAAGTATGTTTTTATCTCCATGAACACTAGGCTAATTATTCCATGCTTTTCCTATTATTTGCGTACGTTTTATTTCCTGCCAAATATGTTTTTTATCTCCGTGAACACTAGCCTAATTTCTGCTGCTATGATGTGAATGAACCTCCACAACATTATGGTGACTGCCGATGTGTATAGGAAAAACAACATATTCACACACATCCTCATTATTTCGAAGTGAAAAAAAATATTCATTACCCGTGTTATATTTTTCTTATATTGGTGTCTATGCTAGAGAAAAAAGAAGAGTTTATTCATGTGGACTGAGATTTGGAGCGGATTTAGGAATACGACAAGTTTTTTTTTAAAGCACGATTTAAAAACAGGTGAAAAGCTGTGACAATTGTGGGTCTCCTCCTCCTGTCTACCGAAGAATTTCTGCTAGCAAACTGCTAAATTGTGTCGCTAAAGCAACATATAAGAAAAAAGGCGCTAATGTCTCATTGTCTTTCTTTGCTCTTTTTTTCTGAATGCCTTTTATTGATATGACGTCTCTCGTTTCCCTCTTTGGGCCTATTAGCCCCCAGCGAACATCATGTTGCGTTGAACACATCGCAGAATAGTCCAGTGCAAACTATATCCTAAGCTTACTTGACTAAACGTACACGTATCTGATAAAACAACAAATAAAAATACTCTTCACAGTCGGAAGGCTCTCACAGTCTTTTTTATTTTAATTTTTTTTTTTTTTTAAGGATTCAACCCCAAGCAAGGCGGGAAGTCACTATCACGCAAGGTGTTACAGAGTTTGAGCGAGAACAAAGAGGAGTGATAGAAGAAAGGATAAAGAGACGGTTAGGGGATAGATCAGGGCATCTGGAGACGTCGATTGACGTTACATTTGAATAGTTGGAGATTATATCTATCAGGAAAACAAGAAAAAGGGAAGGAGTTCCACAGGCGAGAAGTGCGAAACATGAAGCTATTGGAGTAGAAGAGACGGCTACATTTAACAGTTTCGACAATGAAAGGGTGAGAGTGAGATGCCAGCCTAAATTCATGAAGTCTGGGAACCAGCAAAAGCAGCTCATCGGAGCAGTTTCCGTGAAAGTATTTGTAAAAAAGACAGAGGGAAGCAACGGCACGTCTCTGAGAGAACGGCTGCAGTCGAGATGCCAGATCAGGGCCAATTACATTGCATATCCATCTTTGAATTTTATCAAGGACCTTGAGACAAGTAGAAGGGGCTCCAGACCATATATGGCAGCAATACTCCATCGAAGGGCGAATGGTTGATTTGTAGATTTGAAGGATCGACTCCGGCGAGAAAAATTTCCTGGCGCGGCACAGGGAGACAACTTTCCTTGAGGTAGACGAAGCTATTGACTCAATGTATTTGTTCCATCTCAGGTCAGCGACCTTCCCATGTGTTATAAGAACTTTCTTACATGCCACTTACACTTACCATTTCGTATTCTTTCTGTTTGGTTTGCTCAAGCGATAAAATATGTTGTTGTTAACTGTAATTATTACAAGTCTTACTCTCTTGTTTGAGGAAACATCAATGTGTCCTTATCCTATCAACAACATATCGCTCCCTTAAATTTGATTCATTACATCAACACTATAACCGTATCTTCTTTTATGTGTCATGATTTATAAGGACGTAGGTGTCATGGCTCTCCACAGCATCCTATCTTTTTTTGCTCTAAATAACTCTTGGGTCCTGGGTAAGACGATAAATTACGTCCAATAGCAAGGCCACTGATCAGTAGGCTTTGAGGAGCGTGGAACCACCTCTTAATTACTGGTGTTCCCAGGTCCACCTTGACCCGGAGTGGTGGCACCTGTTAGGGTCCCGAGTATGGGCAAATAGTTAACCCCAAACTTTGGTCAAAATACCATGAAAGTGTAAAAATAGGTTTTAATACCAGAAATACTTTGTAAAAAAAATTATTACCAATAATAATTTTTTGGAAGGAAAAATTATTATCAGCAATAATTTTTTGAAGGAAAAATTATTATCAGTAATACTTTGAAAAAAATATTACCAGACAAAGATGAGGACAATAGTCCGAATAATGTAAATAATATTCCTATACGCCTTTGTAATTTCTTAGAATTTTCTCGTTGCTCACATTTTCTATTCTCGGTATCTCAGTATTCATCGGTGAATTCACAACTCGGCTTGTCGCTTCAAGTCACTTCTACATCTGTAAAGAAATTGTCCAAATTATAAAAATTATACAAAACTTCAACCAGTTTTACTGAGTTTCTCAGTACATTTTCCGATCTCTTTATACTTTGTTTAGTTTCGGAAAGGCATCTTTCGCTATTCCTATACGCTGTCTATATTTCTCAGAGATGAGGTACATAGTCCGAATAATGTAAAGAATATTCCTAGACGCCTTCGGATTTCTGTGTCACACTTTCCATCGTCTACCTGGATAGTTACATTTTTTAAAACCTTTCTTAATTACGACATCTTCAAGACAAATGACATTATTATAGAGAGTAATATATGCATAACTAAAATTAATTTGATTTGCTTATTTAGCGGCATATCAAATCAAAATGATGTCCACGACTTGGCCGTTATGATCACACAGTTTTGACCGTTGTAAGCGCTGAACCTCTTTAGGTGAATGTCGAAATAAGCAACGGCATTATCATTTAATATTGAAATCAGCTCAAAATTCCGACCAGGCACCTAAACAAGGATGGGGTATAAAACGTCCAAATGCTATCATTATAACAATCAAGATGGAGATAACAGATCAAATAAATCTGTGTAGTATAATAATAATAATAATAATAGTAGTAGTAGTAGTAGTAATAATAATAATAATAGTAGTAGTAGTAATAATAATAATAATAGTAGTAGTAGTAGTAATAATAATAATAATAGTAGTAGTAGTAGTAATAATAATAATAGTAGTAGTAGTAATAATAATAATAATAATAGTAGTAGTAGTAATAATAATAATAGTAGTAGTAGTAATAATAATAATAATAGTAGTAGTAGTAGTAGTAATAATAATAATAATAGTAGTAGTAGTAATAATAATAGTAGTAGTAGTAGTAGTAATAATAATAATAGTAGTAGTAGTAATAATAATAATAGTAGTAGTAGTAGTAGTAGTAGTAGTAGTAGTAGTA
>OZ038482.1:110699829-110709829 GCA_964036315.1 Acanthosepion esculentum | reverse complement strand
AACATCTGGTCGAAGACGGGTTATACGGCTAACAGGAGATAAAGTGAGATAAGGAAAAGGGCGAGAAAAGATTGGTTGGGAGCATTCAAGCAATAGCCGTTGCCCAGTGAACGGTAGCTCTCGGCTAACTAACCTCGAGTCCGGAACTGACGGCACTGCTCAGCTATTTAAATTTTGATTTTGTTCTTTCTTTTTTTTCCGCCGTCAAACAAATTTTATGCCAGAAAACTGCCGATACTTATTAACAAAATCCGAAAACAAATAAACTAAAACTGTTTCGCTTCCCAACGAAATATTTTTAATGTCGGTGGTAACTGACCCTGTCAACTCCTGTTTCGCATTGCGAACTAAAGTCCTGAAAATTTGACCTCGATTCCTGTCAAATTTGAAAGAAGTTGAGGGCAGGTGACACTCATCCATTTCAGGGGGGGTGGGGGGTGTCAGTCCTCGGTTGACTGCTCTTAACCTTCCTTCGTCTCTTCTTTGAAGGTGATTAATTTCGACAAGTTTCAATCTACGTTTCAAATCACACCAAACACTGAAACGAACAGAAGAAAAGTTCAAGAATATAAACCAGTGCCTACCGTAGCACGGTGGACAGCAAGTTTGTTGTGTTCGAGCATTCTGTTAGTGAAGAGATATATATTTTAATTGGCTGTCACTTTGCTAGCGGATTGTATTAGATGTCTCATACTTTTAACCTTGTGTCAAATGAAGTTTACGATTAGCCGTTGCTACCTTAAAGTCTATTTATTTATTAGACTGTTTAATTACAAGAATAATTCTATACTTACAACATTATAAAAACTAATACAATTAAAACTAATGCACTATTTATCATTTCAGTTATGTGCCATGCGTGATACACGCTTAGGCGATCATGTATCTTTCGATAAATGACTGACGAGGCAGATTTTTTTCTTGCAGTAGGTTGCCATTTCTTTCCGCGGTAGACCAGTTGCCATCCGAGGCTATAGAATCTTTCTGCTGTAGACCAGTTGCCATCCAAGGCTATAGGACTCGGTCTTAGAGAAAAATAGAAAAGGATTCATACCATTCCCAAGGGTATTAGGATGTAAGAGAATGTAATGGATTTTAGCGGAATTCGAACTCCGCTATCCATTAATTACTCCACCGTATAAAGAAATAAATATAGAAAAAAAATTATTCATAAATTTATAAGCATTTACTAAATTATAAAAATATGTGAACCAACTATAAGGAAATTCTTATTATTTACTATTTAATAAAGTTTAAGCTACTGGCAATTAGCTAATGTTTTGCCAACCATTTCAATAAACAATCTAATAAAAAAAAGTGTTTATTATCTTTGTTGTAAATTCTCAAGAACAAAAAGAAATTTATATCTGCAATTTTTAACCTTCATGCCTACAAAAAAACAGTGTGTCAAAAAGACAGTTTCACCTTGACACCGCTATTATTTTAACTACCTTCACTCCTCAGCAATGATTATTGTTTGAAAACGCAATGGTTAGAAATTTAATAAAACCTAAAAATATGATGAAAGTGAACTATAACATTTTTTTGTTCTTGAGAATTTACAACAAAAATATTAGAATATTTATGTACGGAATTGTTTATTTACAAGAATAATTTTGTTAAATTTCTCAGAATAATTCTAACGATAAGACTATTTGCATAAAAAGAAGAAGACAATTGGAAAAATATTTCTTGGTCATTGCCGACGCGTTTTGTCAATCCGGCTTTATCAAGGCAAGTTTAAAAGCGAAATGTTTTTTTATTTACATTAAATTCAAAATACTAAAAAGGGAAGTCCTAAAGTAATAAATAGGAAAAACAAGTTTTTATTCATAATTCTATACTAAACTATTAAAATATATGAAAGTTTGCCGAATTAAATTTTATTCCTGAATTAATCCATTTGAACAGTATCAAAATAAGAACCCTGAACCTCTGTACATTTCTGTCATCGAGTTACAAAGTTACTTACTTATTTACGATAAAATTCAAAAGTTTTAGATGCCAAGAAATCTTTGAATGCAATTTATGTATTGTCTTTGCAATGGAATATCTTTTGGCATAAAATACGGTCAAGATGCTTGAAAAAGTGATAGTCAATGTGCGAGATATCAGTGGAATATGGTGAATGTGGCAAAGACTCGTATCACAATTCGGTGAGTTTCTGTAGTATCACTCGAGCAATATGTGGCTCAACAGTGTACTGAAGCAGAATTGGACCTCGTCAGTTAATCAGTACCGATCGCATTTTGTCTAACTGAATGTGTATTTCATCCAGTTGCTGACAGTAACTTCGGCATTGGCGCTCTGATTAAATTCCAGAAATAGGTGACGGATCAGTGAACATTATTTCCTGTCGGTACAAAGTCCTGTTTTGTTCTCAAGCCTTTGAGCCGACCGTTTACAGTGGTCATAAAGAATCCATTTCTCATCACAAACGACTTGTTGATCAAAAAATAGATCATTGGAATGTCGCACATGCAGCATCGGACACATTTTAAAAAAAGGCGAACTTTTTTAATTTCACTGGGTTTCTTTTGGAACACAGTTATCGAATTTATTTATTTTCCACTATGCTTCACTCATTGTAGCGAACTACAAGGCTATTTAGAACATGACTTGAGTCTTCAGGTTGATATTTTGGTTTTGTAGCAATTTGTGGTGTTGGGAGAGACTACCTCTGGCGCAACCTATTCTATGTTCATTTTCCTTATCGTCTATATTAATTTTGTTATGAATGATCCATAAACAGAGACATTTGAAAAGTTTAGTATTTACTCATTCCATATCCTGAATTTCTAAGATGGATTCAGGGTTGGTGCCATCACAGCTTGCCATCCAGTTCAAGACCATAGTTCAGTGATTCTTAACCACCATATGCAGCACATCTTTTATCATCACGACATACATACATACATACATACATATATATATATATATATATATATATATATATATATATATATATATATATATATATGTATATATATATATGGATAGATAATATTAGTGGTCAATATACATAAATATATATATATATAATATATATATATATATATATATATATATATATATATATATATATAGAGAGAGAGAGAGAGAGAGAGAGAGAGCGAACTACCATTCATTCCTTTCGTATTCCATTCGTGAGATGTAAGTTCCTTTCCACGAACCGTTGCTTTGTGTAACCGACTCCCAAGTGGATGCTTCCTAGATCACTACAATCTTAACCTTTTCAAGTCTAACCTTTATATTCCCCACCTATCCGCATCAACTGTACTTCTTGCACTGTAACCCTCTACCTTGATTGGCTCCTTAGACTTGTCCAGGGTGTACCTTACTGTAATACATTCACACACACAAAAACACACACTCACACACACACATATATATATATATATATATACATACATACATACATATATATATATATATATATATATATATATATACATATATATATACATATATATATATATATATACATATATATATATACATATATATATATATATATACATATATTATACATATATATATATATATATATATATATATATATATATATATATATATATATATATATATATATATATATGTATGTATATGTAAAATCATTCCTACCGTATCCTATTGGCGAGAAGAAAGTGTTACTGTCAATTAAGCAGCTTCTTCTCGCGTACCACTGTTCTTTGGAACAGACTCCCAAGAGGATGCTTCCCCGATCACTACAATCATAACCTGTTCAAATCTGTTATGTTCTCCACATATCCGCATAAACTGTGACTGTTACTCTGTAACTTTCTACCGTAAATAGCTCTCTGACCTTGTATAGGGTGGTCTTCATTGTAAAAAAAAGTACTCCACTATTGTAATAGCAATAGTAGTTTTAGCCGTTTCCCTATAAGGAAATATTTGACATTCATTGACCGATCAGCGAGTATTGCTTTCGGTTGGAATTTATATAATATTTCTCTTAAAACAATTTTTGGAAAATAGATTTTTCAAGTGCAGTAGGTGTTATCGATCTCTCCAGTATTAATAGGGGTCTCCTTCTTAACTTTTTATTGGAAATAGTGTGTAATGTCAACATCCTTCTCGGTATTTTAGCACTTTTCACAAATGACGTTTTCTATATACTTCGAGTCTTCAAGAGATTATATTTTCTTTTATTTCATTTAGTTTACCTAATACAAAGCACAAGGGCCACTCAAGCTAGAGAGATACTGAGTAAGTTTATAAAGGAGAGGAAAGGGAGGAATAAGTTATTATTATAAGGAAGAGTAGGTTAGATATCGGTTGAGCCTGGACTTAAAGAGAGATTTTAGCTGCCAGGGAAGCATTCTCTCGGGAGTTTGTTCCACAGAGTAACATTTCTCGAGAAGAAGTTGTCTCAGTGAATCTTGCAAAGGAGCACGAAGGTAATAGGGATGGTTTGCCATCGTGAACAGGGAATGGTGGAGTGGTTCCTAGCTGCGAAGGTTCCAGCTGGTGGCACTCAGGAATGTACCTCGTCTGAATATCTGCCGTAGTAATAGCGATATAGTAGTGAACGGCTGGCAACGTTTCGTCTGTGGGATAAGGGTTGCAGAGTGAAGAATAATTCACCACCCACAAGTCCGCGTGAACTTTGTTGAACACTGTCGAGGCTGGACAGTGAGGATTGGGCAGCACCAACCCAATTATGGCCGTAATATTCCATTCTTGGTTTGATATCCTCCAGTTTGTTTCGTTGGGCAATCAGGTCCCTTCCCAGTTGTCTAACTACGATTGGCGAACTATCGTGGTCATGTGCCATAACTTCTTCTGTTGTCTGGCGAAGTCCCGATGCATTACACCTTTCTCACTTTTATTTTTATTTCATTTTCTTTCTTTCAGTTTCATTCTGTGTTCTTCTTATTATTATTATTTCCTTCTTTATATTCCGCAAACACTTGAATTTCCCGACCGTATTATTATTCTGCAAATGGCGGTCGTTACGAAAAGACATTATGCAGACTCACTTCCGACAGACAATAAAGGAACTGCAATGGATAATAAAGAATGGTGTAGAAGAAAGATAACGTACTAATCGTAGCACCAAACAGACAAATAATGTGTATTTAGTTTAAACTTGCCGCTTTACCGAAAGTTGATAGTAAAATGGCCAAAGAAGAAACCTACAACTACACCGACACTAACACCACAAGAGAAAAACACGTGACATCTACCTAACCAATGAAAAACAAACAACACAGAACTCAAAGTAACGGAACATTCTCTTTTCAAATATTTCTGATGAAGATTAAAAAATGCAATGTAAAATTTATAAACCTTTCCCATTCGTTCCTTATATATATATATATATATATATATATATATATATATATATATATATATATATATATATAAGTGAACATAGAAGTCAACACTTAGAGGCGACAGTCTGTTTCATAATAGATGCAATCGTCTGACGATTGCATCTAGCATGAAACAGACTGTCGCCTCTAAGTGTTGACTTCTATGTTCACTTTTATATTTACACGCGCTCTATCTCTGATATTGAGCACTTTATCCCATAAATATAGTACACTTTAAGACCATATTTCTTCACATACATATATATATATATATATATATATATATATATATATATATATATATATATATATATATGCTCCTTGGAAATCCGTGGCTCATACCGCTATTAACGCATTGCTCTTCAACCGAATTGAATCGAGCTCTCTGGGCTAAATAGGCCGTTTTTCGATCCCGGCTTGAAGCAAATGGACGTCTAGTCACACTGAAGAGATGTAATAATACAGCAAAACAGTTTGTCTGTGGACAACTATATATATATATATATATATATATATATATATATATATATGTGTGTGTGTGTGTGTGTGTGTGTGTGTGTGTGTGTGTGTGTGCGTGCGTGCGTGCGTGCTTGCGTGCGTGCGTGTGCGTGTGCCGAGTATAACAGTAAAATTGTCCAAATCGTGAAACAGCATAATTATCCATCACGCAAAATGTTTAATATCTAAATAACCACTAAACTAAATTAGTTACTTTTTTCCATGTTTTTAGATATGACATTTAGCCATATTGACACCATTTGTCGTCAGAATCACTGAAAAATCCTTTGAGCTATTCATCACAAAAAAGAGGGAAGGTTTAAATTCTTTTGTGTCAGACCCACTGTCGTCCCAACTGAGCAATGGCGAGACTAAAAAATTCTTCAGGCCTTCAGTAATGGTACCAACATTCATACTCTGGCTTCCATCTTCAAAGTCCATTTAAGAAACATCAAGAGAATGGTGAATAAGTTTTAAAAATAGGGAACAGTATAGAAGAAAACTGGATCAGGAGATCGCAGCAGAAAGAGGGCTCATCAATTTTGACATAGAGCTAAAGAGATCAATTAGAAGAAATCCAACTCAATTAATAAAACGTTCGGCACGTAAGAGACGAGTTTCACCTATGACAGTCCAAAGAGCAGTGAAAAAAGACTTGAAAATGAAATTAAACATGAAACGTGTGAGGCAACTTGTTAATCCAGGACAGAAAGTTAGAAGGTTAGAGAGGGCAAAGATCATCTTGAACAAGATACTTCTGTTAAGCCTAGAGAGTAATTGCACATTCTTATTGCTCAAAGTAGAGTCCAACAATAGTGTTATCAAAAATTCATTCAATTCCAGTAAGATGTCTTTAATCATTTCTAATCAAATGTTCTGAGTTTAATCTAAGAATTGGACAAGTTTGGTGTTACATGATTTGGACAAATATACTGTTACACCCGGTATATATTAAAGTTAACACTGAGATCAATACCCAGCAGCAACAGTCATTTACATACGTTCTATTTACATGAGCCATTTACTCATAAATATAGCATACCTTAAAATACTAGTGCAATCGTCAGTTGCCTGACGATTGCACTAGCATGAAACAGACTGTCGCCTCTAAGTGCTGACTTCCATGTCCACTTTTATATTTACACACGGTCTATCTCTGATATTGAGCACTTTATCCCATAAATATAGCACACTTTAAGACTATATTTTTTCATATATATATATATATGTATATATATATATATATATATATATATATATATGTATATATATATATATATATATATATATATATATATATATATATATATATATATATGTATATATATATATATATATATATATATATATATATATATATATATATATATATATATTACAAACTGATACTATAAACAGTCTGAACAATCCAGCGAATTTTAAAATTAAAGTTCGTAGGTGAAAATGGTCATTAACTAAAGGTATCTTAATTCCAGTTGTAAAGTATATATATATATATATATATATATATATATATATATATATATATATATATATATATATATATATATATATATATATATTATTCATGGCATATATATATATATATACCAGCATACACAAAATAGATTTGAAGTAAATCAGCATACATAATAAAAATTTGGAGTACACCAGCATACACAAAATAAATTTGGAATACATCAGTATAGATAAAATAAATTTGAAGTACAGCAGCATACACAAAATAAATTTGAAGTACCCCAGCATGCACAAAATAAATTTGAAGGACACCAGCATACACAAAATTAATTCAGTGTACATCAACACACAAAATAAATTTGGAGTACATCAGAATAGACAAAATAACTTTGAAGTACATCAGCATACACAAAATAAATTTGGAGTACACCAGCATACACAAAATAACTTTGATGTACACCAGTATAGATAAAATAAATTTGAAGTACACCAGCATACACAAATTTAATTTGGAATACATCAGCATAAACAAAATTAATTTGAATTACCCCAACATACACAAAATAGATTTGAAGTACACCAGCATATATAAAATTAATTCGGCGTACATGAACACACACAAAATAAATTTGGAGTACATCAGCATACACAAAATAATTTTGAAGTACACCAGCATATACAAAATAGATTTGAAGTACACCAGCATACACAAAATTAATTCGGAGTACATCAACACACATAAAATAAATTCGGTGTACATCAGCATACACAAAATGTCCAATGCAAACGCAATGATATTACAAGGGTAAATCACCTTAAACGACTCCCCCAAAACTAAGGTCCATAGAAGAAAGTTAATGTTTTGCTTGAATTCGTTGAGGCATTATTCATTTCAAGTTCTTAAATGGCATTGAAATACTAAATGCATATTGATACCTCCAGCAGCTGCAAGGTGTCCATAAAAGTTTGGGTGAAAAGCGCCAAGAATAAAATTGATAAATAAGATAAACTTATTCATGACACATCGTTTGTGTGTTCGTTGGTTTGTTTAGCGGCATATCAACTACTTATGGGTCGGTTAATGCCGAAATTTAATTTTCTTGAGTACATTAATAATTTCTTTTACAAAAATGTCTGGCTTATATTTTTAGTATAGAAATGTATCTTTATAATTTCATAATGTTTCGACCCTAGTTTGGGGGTTAACTATTTGTATATAGTTGGGATCTCTGTGCTACCCTCCCCCACAGGGTCAGGGAGAACCTGGGAACCGCAGTAATTAAGAGGCGGTTCCACGCTCCTGAAGGCCTCCCGATCAGTGACGTTGCTGCTGGATGGACTTTATCCTCATACCCAGACGATGACTCATATGTGTGTGTGTGTGTGTTTGTGTGTGTGTGTGTGTGTGTGTGTGTGTGTGTTTGTGTGTGTGTTTGCGTTTGTGTGTGTCTGTGTGTGTGTTTGTGTGTGTATGTGTGTGTGTTTGTGTGTGTGTGTGTGTGTGTGTGTGTTTTTATAAGAGGTACAATAGTATCCGATTGTATTCTTTAGGTCATATATATAACCTCGGGAATGGACACGTTGTGGCGGTGTAATGGTTAGCAAGCTTGTCTCGCTCGAACAATTACGACTGAATAGTGAGTTCGATCCTCACTGGGTGCCCTCATACTTTCGGCCTTGACCCAAATCTAAGCTATGCTTGGAAAATCGCTATATAACCTCAAGAATACAAGTTGGTGTTTTCATGTATGAGTATATATTTATTTTTCTATATATTTTAGTGTCTTTTTTCTTTACGTTGTTCATTGACGAATATTTGTTTTTTTATTCTACCCCTATTAAATTTGGCGGGGTGTATTTTTAAGTGTCATGGACATCTATTTCATGTTTCAACTAAATTTATAATTTAAAATTAGTCATTTTTAATTTACAATTTTATAGTAAAATTTAATATTAATTAATTAGAATGATTTCTATTTTAGTCTAACCCTAAGATTAAGGCATTAATTATTATAACCAAGGTTCGTTGTCAAGTTTTTTGAATTCTCATATACTTGTATTATGATTGCTCATTGTATATTATGTAACAGCGTTTCCCCTATCGAGGGGTCTTTGATTAATTTGAACTTTTTAAAACCCTTTATTCTGCATTCAAAACCATCACACTTGATAAGACACCAGAAGTGTTGAAACAAAATAGCTATTTTTGTAGTGATTTTATAACATATTCATGTTATAATTTTCGAATAAATTATACATATATATATATATATATATATATATATATATATATATATATATATATATATATATATATATATATATATATGCAGCATATTTTCATTAAAGCAGGTCTGCTTAAATAATTTACACGTATTATGTCTATTTATTTTATATTTAATCCTTTCAATCCACAAATTAATTTCTTGGTGGCTGTAGAAAATTGATTAAGAAAAATACCAAAATTTTCCATGAAGTAATTTTTATTTTTCCAAGTACTTTCAATCCCATTTGAGACAATCTTTAGTGAGTAAAAATATCTTTACCTCCGTAAATTCAAAATATTTCTCCATTGTACATTTGCAGGGTTTCAATTTCAAAATTTTCGTCTATACAAGGGAGGTAACTTTTGTAATGTTATTATTTTTGTAAACAGTGACTATTACGGCTAATAATGCAAGACTCTTCGGTAAATCGAATCGAGT
>OZ038482.1:110669829-110694829 GCA_964036315.1 Acanthosepion esculentum | reverse complement strand
TTAAGTTTTCACATATCCGCCATTATTAGCAATACAAAGGGTAATACGATTTTGCAGTTCACGGAAAACATTTGCCAACTGATTTAGAGTAATGCCTGTAATCACATTAGTTATTTTAGCTATACTTAAAACTAGGTACATTAAACATTATAACATTTTTTACAGATTATTTCTATCGCAAATACAAATAAAGGCTGGATGAAAAGTCCATAGGGTGACCTGCTCTCATGAGATATGACCAAATGAGGTTTATTTTTCCACATCGTACTCCTTGTGCTCACTTCTTCCATCGATGTTGCAGTGCTTGGATTCCACTGGTGAAAACGCTTTCATTTGTCAAAAATGTCATCAACAGCAGATATGACGTTATCACCACGGTGATACTGGTTCTCAGCCAATTGGTTTTTATGCTGGGAAGCAAATAATTGTAAGATAGAGGCTAAATCAACAGACAAGTAGGGTGATCAACCAGTTCAAAGCCACATCTTCGCACAGAAGCCATTGAAAACAAGTACATGCGAGCTGGAGCATTGTCCTAATGAAACAAGTCACTTTTGGCGCTTTGGTTTTGATAACTGCCTCACCGAGTTGTCATAGTACTCTGCATTAAGTTTTCGACACTTTTAAAGATAATAAGCACAATGCATTTTGCATTAAAAAAAACTGAGGCTATCACATTACCGATTTTGACCTTCTTTGGAGCATGTAAGAAGAGCTCTTTTCACGCGCAAAAAAGAAAACACTTTGTCATAGATTTTCCTAAAAACAATACGCTAGATTTAGTTGTGTAACTCTACCGAATGAAGATAGCATTGGCTGACACCAAATTAGTTGCGTTTCAATCCTGGCTTGAGGCATTCGGAAGTCTAGTCGCACTGAGGAGCTGTGATACAGCGAAACAGTACTGTCTGTGAATGACATAATTTAGCTCTTGAAAATACATTTCAATTGAGCACTGTTGAGTGATAAGCTAATTCTATAAACAACAGCCACTTGGACTAATGCAAAGCTCTTCAGTAAAATGAATGGAGCACTTTGGCTGATTGGCATTTGTTTACATTTGTAAAAACAATACGCTAGAATTAGTTGTGTAACTCTAACGAGTGAAGATAGCTCTGGCTGACACCAAATTAGTTGTGTTTCAATCCTGGCTTGAGGCATTCGGAAGTCTAGTCGCACTGAGGAGCTGTGATGCAGCGTAACAGTACTGTCTGTGAATGACATAATTATATATATATATATATATATATATATATATATATATATAGGGCGCATCAAAATATATTTACAGATTTTGGAGGTTGTTTCCTCACAACAGACAATGACAAAATTCAGTATAAAAATATGTCCGCAAGTCCGTTTTTGAGTTATTTAAAGTTTAAAATCTACGCTGTAAAATGTATAATCCTAAAATACATATTGCCATAGTATGTGGTGCCACCGTTCCTGTCTCAGAAACGAGACGATAAACAGCAGCAAAAATTGGGTGACTCGGCTGCTTTCGGTCTGGTACAGCTGTGCAGGCTCGCGTCCATTACCATTTGCGCGGCTGTATATAAAAATCATATTTGCCTGTTCAAGATAAGAATATCCTGCCATTGTTAAACGGAATACTTCTCAGTTAAGTCTCAACTACACTCGCTAAACGGTGACGACAGATTAGCCACAAATTTACACAAATGACAAATGTAACCTAGACTACACAGCAAGACAACGTCATCTACTGTGGACTTTCTTTAAATTCAATAACTCAAAAGCGAAGGATTTGCGGATATATGTTTATATGGACACTTCCTTCTTAAGTGCGAAGAAGGCGTCCCCAAAGTTTGTAAAATTATTATATATATAATTGTTTGGCGGATATATATATATATATATATATATATATATATATATATATATATATATATATATCCTCCAAACAAGTTTTTTTAATGATATTATTATCCCTATAATATTTTCTTATGAATTTGTTTTGTGGGCGGTTTAATTTCCGGGAGGACATATTTTTGCTATCTCAACGACAAGACACGGAAATTAATCCGCTAAGAAGTACAGCTTATTAAAAATATAATAGACATGGCTCGTCTGTTATCTTTAATAAAACCTTTTTAAATTTAATTATATATATATATATATATATAAGTGGACACGGAAGTCAGCACTTAGAGGCGACAGTCTGTTTCATGCTAGTGCAATCGTCACACGCTCTATCTCTGATATTGAGCACTTTACCCCATAAATATAGCACACTTTAAGACTATATTTCTGTATATATATATATATATATATATATATATATATATATATATATATAAATACATATATATATATATATACAGAAATATAGTCTTAAAGTGTGCTATATTTATGGGGTAATATATATATATATATATATATATACATATATATATATATATATATATATATGTAATAATTAGGAGGATTTGATAAATGTAATTAAGTAATTCATCGAGTCTGAAACCTCAACAGAATGCTGTAAGCACTGTCACAGAATGCAGAAAGCACTGGACGGCCGTTTCGTCCTATATTTGGGACTCATCAGCAGTGCGCATCCACTACCGAGAATTGAAACCCGGACAGTTAGGTTGTCAAGCGAACACCCTACCAACTGTTCTACGGGCCTCGGTGACGAAGAGGTAGCAAATCAGACTCGATATAGCGCCGCTCACTCACATTATTCCGTGGCGGAACCCAACTGAGATTCTCTGTAACCATAGGAGTGTGTCCCCAGGAGCCACGACTACTATCACCAAGCCGCCCCAACTGGAGCAGTTAAGCTGGATCAAGCGGTGATATATAAGTAATAATTAGGAGGATTTGATAAATGTAATTAAGTAATTCATCGAGTCTGAACAGAATGCTGTAAGCACTGTCACAGAATGCAGAAAGCACTGGACGGCCGTTTCGTCCTATATTTGGGACTCATCAGGTAGCAAATCAGACTCGATATAGCGCCGCTCACTCACATTATTCCGTGGCGGAACCCAACTGAGATTCTCTGTAACCATAGGAGTGTGTCCCCAGGAGCCACGACTACTATCACCAAGCCGATATATATATCAGTGGTAACTCTAGATCATCAATGTTTGCGGGCTCCTTGCAATCTTTAACAAAATATACTATTGGTATAACTTATTATCTTACTCAAACTAAAATAAATAATTTTTAAAAACCTCTAGTCAGATATTATTTTTAATAAACTGTATATCTTTTCACGTCTGTAAATATATCTATGCTTTAGTGTGTTTATGTATCTCTCTGTGTATTTTTATTTTAATTTATTGTACTTTTATGATTAGTACTGCTGACTGATATCATATTCCCTTAACACTTCCCCAGTCACACTCCTCACACAAACTATCTAGTTGACGAGTTAAGGGTGCCACTTTCTTTGATTTTCGACGACTTAAGTCGGTCTAAATTTAATTTGCTCTTTTTCAATTGATACATTCTGCAAAAAACGTATACTCTACGAAATAAATGATTTAAAATGGACATTTGAAAAAAAAGTAAGTTGATATAAAAATGTAGTCTTTGAAAAACAGGGCATACAAGTCATTAGCGAATTTTAAAACATTATTTATAAAATTAAAGCAAGAAATATATTAACTATTAATATGTCTAAGGCTCAAATGTACGTAGCCCGACTAGTCCCTTAATTTTATTTATTTCTTTTTTCACTTTCTTTCTTCTTTATTATGAACAATATCAGCGAAATGTAAGTCGGTCAATATTTTGAGGCACGCAGTAAGAACAAATAATTTGGGATTCAGCCGAAGTCAAGAATGAAAATGCCGCTCTATGAAAGATTTCTGCTGCTTTGAAATACATATACTTGAATGTTAAGTGACTCGGGCTAAGCCCGACAAGCCCATACCCAGAGTCCCCACTGATACACGCACACACACACACACACACACACACACACACACACACACATATATATATATATATATATATATATATATATATATATATATATATATATGTTACGGATAAACTATACCATTTATTTATCAAGAATTGGGTTCTGACACTTATGCTGTAATTTTGTGTGTGTGTGTGTGTGCTGGGATTCAAATTATTTCAAACGAAGGCCATACCTTCGAAGTGAAGATATATTATAAAGAAATATACTTTCCCAGTTGACCCGAACAAAATAATTAAATAAATTATCTACTACAAAAAATTAAAAACAGCTAAACGTATCCTCAAAAATGACAACACACATGCAATCTCAAAACTAAAAAGAACGGACATTATTTACGAATTCAAATGCGCCTTAAGGAATTCTTTTCTTAATGAAACAAAATTCATAAATAATTACATCGGTCACACTACTACATCCCTATCCAAACGTCACAACTATCCGGCCACAGCCCATCAGAACCTATTTAAACACACACAAACTTACCAGACTCCATAATAGCATAATAACCTGATCCATATGTAAAAAATATTAAAAATAATGAAGACTAATGTTAAAAAAGAATAAGCCAACCCTCAATATTAACTACGAACACGGTCACAATGTGCTGACTGTGTTCGGAAAAGAAAACATCCGTATAACTCTAGATACATACACACAACATCTAATCTAAAATTAAAAATAAAATCAACCTTGATAGTGGCTAAAAGCATATCCGAAAGCGCTCAGAATTACAGAATATTTGTTCATTTTTTATACACACTGTATCCAGAAAAGAAAACACTTGTTTGAACACAAGAAAAATTAAATAAAAAAGCTTAATCGCATTACCTTTCATAAAACATGTATAACAGACGGATTGCTGCCTAAATAGATACGCATATATATATATATATATATATATATATATATATATATATATATATATAAGACATGTCTCATTAAATATTTTAGCCAAGTTTCATCTATTTATTATTAATTGGAACCTCTCATAATTACAGACAAGTTTCTTAGTATCCTTATTAAAGGAAGAAAGAAAATGACCATGTTGATGCTTATTCATGTTATTCCGAGTACTTTCGACATTAGGACAATATCATCGTCAGGGTGTTGTTATTTCTATGACGAAAACCTTTTGTCTTAATAAAAACATGCTGACAAAATACACCCAATCTATATATAGAAACTCTGACTGATCGTTTGGGTTTCGATCCAGTCTTGAAGTATTCGGATGTTTCGTCGCACTGGGGAGCTGTGATACAGCGAAACAGTACTGTCTGCGAATGACATAATTTAGCTATTGAAAATATATTTCAATTGAGCACTGTGGAGTGATAAGCTAATTCTATAAACAACAGCCACCTGCGTTAATGTAAAGCTCTTCAGTAAAATGAAGTGGAGCACACCGGCTGTTTGGCATTTGTTTACATTCGTAAAACCAATATGCTAGATTTAGTTGTTTCACTCTGTCGAATGAAGATAGCTCAGTGGTAGAAACTCTGACTGATCATTTGGGTTTCGATCCGGGCTTGAAGTATTCGGAGGTCTAGTCGCACTAAGGAGCTGTGATACAGCGAAACAGTACTGTCTGCGAATGACACACACACAGATATATATATATATATATGTGTGTGTGTGTGTGTGTGTGTGTGTGTGTGTGTGTGTGTGTGTGTGTGTGTAAATTGGCAGCAACTTTTCTTTTAAACATGTTGTGTTGAATGTCAAAGACAACATAGTCCTGAATATTCTCTTTTGAATTTTCTCATATTTTCTAATGAGACTTTTTATTTGAAAATTATATTGAAATAGAAGCTGTATTTAGGAGGTTAATATTATTTTTGGCAAAATCGATTTGTCGTTTAACAAGATATTCTTTGTATATATATATATATATATATATATATATATATATATATATATATATATATAGATATATATATATATATAGATATATATATATATATATTACAAAGAGTCAATCATATCTTGAATCAACCAGCAATATGAATGCGATTATTGGCGAAATCACTTCGCTAGTAGACATAAACATAAGCATTATACTACTGATAATCCTCTGAATGATGAGATCCTCATAAATAAATAAAATGGATATGGTGTATTTTTTTATTTCTGCTAGTACTTTCGAATGCTTCGCGCAATTCATCATCAGGCTTTATTATCCATCAGAATCAAAACTGGGAGACGAGTTATATGTGTTTATCCAACCGAAAGATGTTTTTAAGAATGAGCTATTTGTTAACGGTTATATGGTGTTGAAGCGTGCAAATCGCAACGCTAAATTTTAAATATTTAAAGTGAGAATTTTTTATGTATTTTGTAATTTGGTAAATCCACGTATTTTCTTTTATAAGTGTTTTTCAGTTAATATGATATGAACTAAGTAGATAGTTCAAGTAACAGAGAGATGTGTCTTACTTTGTAGTTTTTTTTTCCTCAGGAATTCTTTACTGCTGGATCAATTGTTTTTTATGAACATAATAAAACAGGCCGCATATTTTTACATTACACAGAGTCAATCATACCTTGAATCAATCAGCAATATTTATGAGGATCTCATCATTTGGAGGATTATCAGTAGTATAATGCTTATGTTTATGTCTACTAGCGAAGTGATTTCGCCAATAATCGCATTCATATTGCTGATTGATTCAAGGTATGATTGACTCTTTGTAATGTAAATATATGCTGCCTATTTCATTATGTTCATATATATATATATATATATATATATATATATATATATATATATATATATATATATATATATATATATATCCTTCAAACAAGTTGCGTTAAAATTATGCCTCTAACATATTCTTTAATAAATTTGTCTTGTGGGCGGTTTAATTTCGATGTGTGAGAACAGTTTCTTTGCTCCTTCAACACCAAAGGACGAAAATTAATTCGCCAACAAGAAATACTTATTAAAATATATAACTTGTTATCTTTAAAAGAAACTTGTTTGCCTAGATGCACATCCACCCACACACACACTAATATGTATCATTTTTACTGAGATCGCAAAAGACATAGAAAGTACAATAGAAGAACAGGATTGAAAGATAATTTACGATTGACGTTGTATTTAAATTGAAAATCGTAGCTGACAAGTAAGCAAAAAGCCAGAATAGAGTTCCAAGAGCGAGAATCGGGGAAGGAGAAATTATTAGCGTAGAACATACGGTTATTACTAGCAAATGTAACGGTGACATTATGAGACCTAACTGCTAATCTAGTACTGCGCTTAAATGCGTGATAATCAAGATACCAAAGAGGAAATTTCAACAGAATAATTCCCGTGAGATATTATCCACCTGTAAATATAAATTATGCGACACAAAATTTAATGAAGTCTTCCAGTTTCCAGCAAACACTGAGTGCTGAAGAAATAATAATAATAATGATAATAATAATAATAATAATAATAATAATGATAATAATAATAATAATGATAATAATAATAATAATAATAATAATAATAATAATGATAATAATGATAATAATAATAATAATAATAATGATAATAATAATAATAATGATAATAATAATAATGATAATAATAATAATAATAATAATAATAATAATAATAATGATAATAATAATAATAATAATAATAATAATAATAATAATAATTCGTTTAAATAATCAAATTAAACATTTTGGGGTGAATATGAACACTTTTTAAAAATCATTTCACCCCAATCAAGGCGATGAAAGCCACAAGATTGAAGGGTTACTGAGAATTAAAGAAACAGAGATAACATTAAAAGAAAAGGAATTAAGAAGACAGAAGATAACGATTGACATTGCATTTTAATTTTTGAAACCATAGTTGACAGGTAAGCAGGAAGCGTGTTCCACAAGAAGAAACCATTAATATAGAACATATGGTTACAGCTATCAAAATGTAACAGCGAAATTATGAGACCTAACTGCCAATCTAGTTCTGCGATTAAATTCGTGAAAGTCGTGATACCAAAGAGGAAAACTCAACAGAACAATTCCCGTGAAATAGTATCGACGCGTAAATATAAATTATGCGACATTAACATTCTAAGAATTGTTAAGACGACTGAACTTATTCTCTGTGTTTGCTTTGTCTTTGTCATAATATTTCGGCCGATCCACTCCACAACCTTCTTCAGGTGTACAATCCAAAAAGAAAAAAATGGGGAGCAGAAAAAAATCATATATATATATTGTGTATATTTAGGCAGCAATTTTTCATTGATGCATGTTTCATTAAATAATATAGACAAGTTTTGTCTGTTTATTTTAAGTAAGATCCTTTCATATCGTCTGATAAGCTTAATAACATTATCATTGGAAGACGAAAGGAAATCACCATATTGATACATGTTTAAATCCAATCTAAGCTTTCGGCTTATATAAGCCATTATCAAAGATGACAATTACTTTTCAATAAATCAACCAATACACGGACGATACAATAATGATAGTCTGTTTTTGTTGCATGAAAAAATTCAAAGCAACGACAAACTCGTGTATACGAGACGCGGAAACGGAAAAAAAATTATATATATATATCACAGATAGACTGTTTCCATGTGTCACAGCTCATCACTGTGACTGGCTAGACATCCGATTGCTTCAAGCCGGGATCGATTTTGCATCTGTAAGAGACTGTAACCCAACGCTAGACAGAAAAAAGAAATCTTTTACAGCATTATATACGCGATGTATATAAATGCTTAACCAGCAGCCAGAGCGCTCAATTCTGAGGAAGAGTTATGCGTTAAACAGGAGCAGCAGCCGTTAAAAATTCCCTTTCTCTATAGTTCTCAATCGGTGAACGCGTGTAGAGTCATCCACACACACACACACACACACACACACACACACACACACACACACACACACACACATATATATATATATATATATATATATATATATATATATATATATATATATATTATTTAATTATATTTTATTACTATATATTCCTTTGTTGCCCCTCACTTTTTTGTTTCGTTAGGTGTTATTACAACTACAGCCCGTCTTTCTGAAATTGACAAGTTATCCTAACTACAGCCCGTCATTCTGAAATAGATAACTTGGTCTAACAATCTCCGGCTACGCTGAGCACACGGGAGACGTCTTCCCCACTCCGCAACCTATGACTCTCTTCATCTATATTTACAACCTCACTCTCCCACTCCCCCTACTACTAATAATAGACCGGCCTAACGCTTTTACACCGATCAAAATTTTATATTTAAGTTCATGTTCATAAAAATTTCGCACAGCGATGGATCAGACAGAAATCGGGGTTTTGCAAATAATATGATCCCCACCAGAAAATACACCGTCGTTGAGTAATTCTCATTTCTCTGTTTATTTCTCGCTCCGTTGATAAGGACACAGTCGTGTCCGAAAATTCCGGACTTAAAACCTTTCTTTTCGTGCTTCACTTCTATCATATGGTTAATAATTAATATTTAATAAATTCTTTTTTCGTATTGATTATATTGGTACCCTTTCGTTTGTACTTGGTTTATTAACTAAGCTATCTATTTTACACACACACACACACAAACACACACACACACACACACACAGATAGATAGATAGATAGATAGATAGATAGATAGATATGTATATTTCACTGTAGCTGCACATTTCAATCAATCGGACCATAGCATTGGGAATGTTAGATGCGTCCTTTTAGCGGCTTCATTTAAATGCCAACAAGAACGCCGAAAGTTCGACTTGAAATACATTTTTAAAATAAATTCAGTCATTTACGGTTTAAAAAGGAATATAGGCATACTCAGTGAATAAAATTTCCACAAAAAAACGCTTCTAAAAAACCCTTTACAACCCTAATTGTGGCAAACAAATAGACCAAAACTATTAGATAACATCAATAATATAACACATGCTTAACGCCACCAAACCCCGTGCCAGAAGCTTTTTCTCGTCTGATTCCATCCTAGACATCTACAAATCTACCATTCGTCCATGCATTGAATACTGTTTCTATATATGGTCTGGTGCCCCTTCTGTTTATCTCGAGATCCTCGACAAAATACAAAGAAAATCTACAATGTAGTCGGTTCCGATTTGGCATCTTGTCTCCAGTCACTTTCTCACAAATCTGATGTGGCTTCCCTCTGTCTTTTCTGCAAATATTTTCGTGGCAACTGCTCTGACGTGCTCTTGCCCCTGGTGCCAGACTGCATGAATTTAAGCATGATACTAGATTGGCATTTAGGTCCCACCCTTTTTCTGTCGAAACAGTCAAATGTAACCGCCTCTTCTAATCCAACAGTTTCTTCACTCACACTTCTTGCCTGTGGAACTCACTTCCCTGATAAAAACAATCTTCAAACATTTAAATGCAACATCAATCGCCATCCTCTGATGCCTTCTTCCCCGTTCTTCTTTTTATCCCCCCCATACCCATTTTTATTTTCTTATTTTCACTTTCTGTAACCCCCTGGGTACTAGTGGCACTCCCGCTTTGCTTGGGGTGAAATGCTTAAAAAATGTGTGTGTGTGTGTGTGTGTGTGTGTGTGTGTGTGTGTGTGTGTGTGTGTGTGTGTGTGTTTGTTATTTTAGTTGATACACGTGTTTGAGAAGACATCCTGGTTTTCTTCAAACTATGCGTAATCATTTGATTCAACTTCCTGAACTACTCTTACGATAGCCTTTCTTTTGTTTCAGTGACCGATTTAACCAATCAACGTACATCTGTTAAATCATCTAGCCTTCGCGATAGGTACGCATATGGCTACAAGTGGCTTGCCTTACCAAGACTAGCACTCGCCATAAATAATATTTTGTTGTTCCGCCATTGGTGGTAAGACTCAGTAGTTACAGCCCACCCACTCTTTCTTCCGACAACCATCGTGGCATGCCAGCGACAAGAACTTTGCTAGTCAATACACAGATTCATGTTTTACGCAAGCAGCTAATTGCTGTTATACTGCTAAGCCCCTAGTCGCATATATCATGGAATATTAAAAGCCAACAGATAACTGGTAATTGAGTTATCGGAATTCTCAGATGGTTATTTTGTAAGTTTAGCTTAGACATGGCACAAGGCCGAAAGAAAGGGCAACCAATGATGATCGAATTTTCTATTCAGTAGTAATTGATCTAGAACAAGGTGTTCTCAACCAGGGTCCACATAGGCCCTAGGGGTTCATGTAATATTTCTGGCGGTTCACAGACAAGAAAGACAACTCAGAATGTTTTTTTATTATTAAGCAAGAAAGAAAGAATCATATATATATATATATATATATATATATATATATATATATATATATATGATTCTTTCTTTCTTTTATATAGGTGCCTCCACTGAATTGTCGATACCTAAGGCTAAATTTGTTTATTAAAATTTTTAACCAGTGTGCATAAATAAATGCTGCAGTGAATTCCATTGCCTGAAGAGTTCTGCTCCCAATGGCCATGACCATGGAAAAAAACATTGTGATATTGTAAAATAAATTATTGGTTAATAAAAATTATTATTATCATTATTATTATTATTATTATTATTATTATTATTATTATTATTATTGTACAATAATTTATTTGAATTAAAATAGTTTTCATTTAAAAATAAAACTTAATTATATAATATTTCTTTGATTATTAAAACCTCAAAATTTTTATTAGTGAAAAATAGAATATTATTGTTTTATGTCAAATTAAGGGGTCATCAAGAAAACAAAGAAGGGAAAAGAGGGCCATGGGTAAAAAAGGTTGGGAACCATTGATCTAGCGAGACAAGCTTGCTAACTGCTAGAGTGTCAAAGTGCCTTGTCTGAAATCTCAGATGTTTTTTTATTCCAGCATCTTTCATTGATTGATGACTCGTTTTTTAAACTAAACCATATTTTTTATAGAATAACCCATTTTATCTAATAACCTGTTTTTTTTTTAGTTTTTAGTTTTTTTCTTTTAATCTATAATCTTCCGGTTGTTTTAAAAAAAATGTGTTTTATTGAAATAGCTTCTGAGTTTTTATCAAATAACGTCTGTGTAAAATAATAGTTTCAGACTATTATTTTTTAATGGCAGTGTATTTTGCGCAGATTTTCTGAGGCTGACCTCCGGGTCAGCTGGAAGACAAAATAGGGATCTCGATTTTCATTTGCTTAGCCGAACGTGGGGATGTTATATTTGAAAGTGTTTTCGTGGAGTTAAGTTTTACACGTTGAAAAGATCACACGTGGTTATTTCGTGTCTCGGGGAAATTGCTCCCCAGTGGGGTTGATAGAGCGACCCCACCGGCTAGCTAGAAGATGTACACGCCGACGTGTTTAATAAAGGATATAAGTTTTAAAATCCCTTTCGTGGAAGTTCGCATTTTGACTCTGGACAAACAAACTAGCGATCACCTGACCGGAAGACGACAGAAAGAAGAAATCAACATATGAGTGAATCAAGACCGTCGCCCCAAGACTACCCTCCCCAGCAAGAAGAGGGGTATACAATATTTTTTTTGTTTTGTTTTTTTGTTATCGAATAACGTCGAAGTTTTATTGAATCGTGTCTGATTTTTATCGAGTAGCGTTTGATTTATATTTAATTGTATTTGGTTTTCATTAAGCCTTTGAGTCCTGCGTTCCTGAACAATTTTAATCCTTTTGCCTCAGATCTTGAGTCAAAATTCGAAAATAATTGGTATGTAATGTTTCACGGTAGATATAAAAATAGTTACAAGTGTTTACCCACCGTTCAACCGGTGGTTGGGCATTAAGTCATTTTTCTCTACCACCGGTAAAGCGGTGGTCAGGTCTCATAGAAACAGAAATTGAGATTTACAACTTTGAAACGTCAAAATCAAGTAATTGCAGGAATTTAAATATCTGGTAAGTGATTCAACTGGCAACGGAAAATGTGATACTAAAAATCCAAAAGCACATTTGAATTGGGAAAGATGCCTTTCAAAACCTAAGTAAAGCATTAAAAGACAAAAAGAGAGTGCTGAACTGCTTAGTAATATCAAAGTCAAAAGTGGGAAAAAAGGAATAATCATCAATTATAAAAAAGACAGAATATTTGACCATTAGTAAAATGGGCAGTCCGAAATCCGAGCTCATAATTGGAAATGTTGAAATGAAACAAGTACAGGAATTTAACTATTTGGGAAGTGGTTTAACCCATTGATCCCTGCGTTCCTGAACAATTTTAACTCTTCTGCCTGAGCTCCTGGGTCAAAATTCGAAAACAATTGGTATGCAATGTTTCAGGGAAGATATAAAAATAGTTACAAGTGTTCACCCACCGTTCAACCGGTGGCTGGGCATTAAGTCATTTTTCTCTACCGCTATTCAATCGATGGTCAGCGCTCAAAGGGTTAAAACAAATTCTCATACTGCGACAGCTGTTCATTATTCAAATAAGAAAAAACATATCTAATCTCACACTTGGATTATCCACTTGTCCTGTTGATTGCCAGATCTTTTAGAGATGTCAGTCAACTGGATAGGTCATATCATTTTGCACTGATCAACTAGGTAAAAGCAGTGAGGATGACAATAGCAAAAGGACGAGTCTTTATATCTCTTCTTTCAAGTCATATTGAAATCTCTTTGTGATCACTTATGGTAATTAAAGATCAATCAGAAAATTAAATTCATTAACCCTTTGAGCTCTGCGTTCCTGAAAAATTTTAACTCTTCTGCCTGAGCTCCTGGGTCAAAATTAGCAAATAATTGGTATGTAATATTTCACGATAGATATAAAAAAAATAGTCACAAGTATTTACCCACTGTTCAACCGGTGGCTGGGCATTACGTCATTTTTCTCTTCTACCGTTCAACCGGTGGCTGGCCATTACGTCATTTTTCTCTTGCACCGTTCAACCGGTGGCTGGGCATTACGTCATTTTTCTCTTCCACCGTTCAACCGGTGGCTGGCCATTACGTCATTTTTCTCTTCCACCGTTCAACCGGTGGCTGGGCATTACGTCATTTTTCTCTTCCACCGTTCAACCGGTGCCTGGGCATTACGTCATTTTTCTAAAGCAACGGTAAAGCGGTGGTCAGGGCTCAATGCTTTAAACAGCGTCTGATTTTTTAACAGACAGCTTTATTTTTATTGAACGTCGTTTGATTTTCATCGGATAGTTTTTGACTTTTAAAGAAATCGCTGTTATACATGAATAAAAATAACCTCCAACAAATTTTGTTTAAAAACAAAAACTAGAGAAAAACTACAGCAGGTACGCCCTAAGTTAAAAGAAGAATTTATGAGTCAATTTTATTACTTACAGTACTAAATAAAATTAAGACCTAGATGATATCACTAGACATCAGCAGTGCAAAGAGAACAGTCTGTCCCCTTAGATTAAATAAACTGTTCAGTTAGAACCCCCTGTAGATTATCCAGATCGATATAATCCTGATGAAGGCCGGGTGGCACGACGGTCGAAACGTTGTGACAACGACAAAGAAGATGAGATTAATAATCCGAATATAAATAGTGTAAATAATGATAACTTCTTATCCCAGAACTTCAGATAGAAATTATTTTTGTATTAAGAAATATTTTTAAAAAGCTAGAGACACCAAGTGCATGGCTTCTATGTGAAAGCCAATCTTTAAAAAGGTGTGGATAATCTTTTCTCTTTTGTATTCCTCGGGGGATTTAAATCGTTCATTATCGGCCTCTCTAAAAGAAATAGCGGATTCTTCATGAATCCCTTTAATGAAAAACTGTAAAATTATTCTTATTTTGGATTGTTGACATAAATGTATTGTCAAATTTTTACATATTAAAATTTAAAGAGTGTCCCTGTGTTTTAGGTATTCTACACTTGCGACCTGAACTAAAAAGAAAATGTTGAGAAACTGATCTAGACACTTATTTAACATATCTACGTAAATATATACTTCCATCCCATATTTTCTTGTATACCCTCTCTACTTGATTGCCAAATAACACCCATCTCTTCCTGCTTGCCTTTCATTCGTTACAATTGCCTTCGAATGACGTCAACTGGTGTGAAACACTCACCGGATTTAGGTTCTACTGTCCATACCCACACTGCATTTTATTAACTTAAATTGTTTTATTTTAATTTTATTTTTATTGTATTAGTTTTTTGGTTCTTTTCCTGGTTTTTCTTCGTGTGTTTCTTTTCGTTTCTCATTGTTTTTTTTTGTTTTTTTCCTGTGTGAGTGTTTTTCTTTAAATTTATGTATTATGTTTTTAACTGAAAAAAAAGAAGAAGAAACCCGATGGTGGCGCTCCCACAAACAAGTAAACATGGCCACCGTCTTCGTTCGCAGTTTTCCCGCCTCAGCCGTCATACAACACCCACTACCACCACCAGCGCCATGATCACTACAACCACTAATGCCTTTCCCTCTATTTGCCGCTGCCGCCTCTGTAATGTCGGCCCGGCAATGACTCATGTAATCGCAAAAAAAAAAGAAAAAAAAAGGTGGACTCAAGGAAAAACATCTCTTCATCATATCAAACAAACAAAAAAAAATCTTCAAACAAACAGCAGTAAGGAGACTAATATATAAACAGCAAGGTAACTTGTACTTCTAATTTCAACAATGTACGTCGATAAGTACACGAATGTGTCGACTTGAGCGTTTCTTTTTCATTTTAGGTGTTTCCTTCGGAAGCACATAAAAGTGATTTTACTAATAAATAGTAGATGAGCACCAAGTTAGTACTAAGTATCATTTGCAAGAAGACAAAATGTTACCTAAAGGAACAACCAAAAATGCGAGCTTCTAATTGGAGCAAGTACAGAATTTTAACCACCTAGGAAGACGATGGTAATTGTGGCACAGAAATTTGAAGATTAAATGGAATAACGAAAGTCCCTTCCAGAAGCTAAACAAAAGTACTAATAAAAAGGGAAATTACATCAGAAAGAAAGAAAAGATGGCAGAACTGCTATGTAATATTGATATTTCTATATGGCAATGAATACTGAAGAATTGCCTCACGGATGAAGAGGCAATAAAGATGTGATTCTAGAATACCATTGATGGAATATATGAACAACGGTGAAGCTTTAAAGAAAATGGAAACAAAAAGGACACTTAGAAACAGAAAGATGTCTGGAACAAATAATGAGGAAAGAAGGCTTAGAGAATATGGCCCTCACAAAAGATGCAAGTAAGAGGGGCAAAGGAAAACAACGAATAAAAATGGCTTCTGTAAACGGACGGTAAAACAGAGACTCAGAGAAATAGTAAGGAGACAAAAATGTTAAGAGTTAGGAAAGTTAAGAAATAGTGGAGAGCCATGATCTCCCACTTCTTTAAGGTACACAGCGTATTTTTTTTAAGCGTTTCACCCCAAGCAAGGAGGGAATCCACTAGCACGCAAGGGGTTACAGAGAGTTGGAGCTAGAGCAAATAGGAGTGATAGAGGAAAGGATGAAGAGAAGGATAGGGGACAGATCAGGGCATCTGGAGACGTCGATTGGCATTATATTTTAATAGTTGGAGATTATAACTATCAGGGAAACAGGAAAAGGGGAGGAAGTTTCACAGGCGAGAGGTGCGAGACATGAAGCTATTGAAGTATAAGAGACGGCTACATTTAACTGTTTCGACAGTGAAAGGGTGTGAGCGAGATGCCAGCCTAATAGAACGTTTAAATTCATTAAGTCTGAGAACCAGCGAAAGCAGCTCATCGGAGCAGTTACCATGAAAGTAATTCCTTGAAATCATTTAATAAGTTTCACTTTGCTTGGTGCATGTGTCAAGTTACATCACTTGGTGTTTCAAAATAGTTACTCATCCATTGCTTGAGTCGACTCATCATTGCTTAACTTAGATAATCTGATGTTTTCACCATTATTTTTTTTTTTAAATACCATTTCCCTTTATGATTTACCCGATCATTGTTCTTCACAGATTACTTTTTTTCTTACCTGTAAATTGCTATATCTTCTTGGAAAATGTGAGTTCGAATTCCAATTGAGCTCATTATATTCGCTTAGGCACCCTTGAAAAAGGTAAGAATCCATTTCCTCCTCCCAGCGATGGGTTAAATAGTAGGATTTGTATCTGGAAAAATCATTGTTATTCTAAAAAAAAAAATACATTGTTAATGCAATATTTATTCGCGAAAAAAATTCTCATAAGCTAAAATATGTTTCGGCTTTAAAGAGCTTACAAAGTGGCGATAGACCGTAAAAAATAAACCAATCTTGGAAAAGTGAGATGAGTGCTTTCCCGTCTCATCTCTACAGTTTGGAATTTAAAGTTGAACTTTTCCTAGACTGGTTTCCAGCAAAGGTTAAATATCTCACTTCACTCTGTAATTTAACCTATAACAAGGTTGACGGAGAAGAAATACGTTCGTGTCTTTCTCAAAAGTATCAGCGCTAAAATGTAAGCAACAGATTAGGCTGTGATTTGAACTCGCCTTCCCGATCGATTCTGCGCTAAAAACAGTCACGCTACCATCCAATTCCAGCGTTACGTAACTGTAATTTATAATCTGGCCTGGATGACCGCAAATACAATCCTGTTTGATATTTACCAAGTGTAACTTAATACAGTTCGGGCTTGAAACACCGGTTCTCGAACGATCACTGAAGTTAACCAACATCGAGTCCTGGTCAATATTTACATGAGTGACCTCTTCGGAATATCAGGAACTGTAATCTTGGATGTGCGTGTGGTCTGCAGAATCATTTACCATTGTTTATTGGAGAGCCTAGTGCCGATTCCATTTGATTTCGTTATATTCCCTTACGCACAAGAAACCTTGGGATAGGTATAAATCGACCTCTTAGCCCCCCATCTATTGGTTAATTAGTAAGACTTGCATCACTAAATCATTATTATCTAAAAAGAAAAAGATAAAATTCTTACAATCTAGAAAATATTTTCTGGTTTTAAATAACCTGCAGAAGGTTGATAAGCCATAGAAAACGAATCATCTAAATCAAAGCATTTTTCTATCACAATCTTTAGAGTATTTGATGCATTCATTTATTTTCTACGGTTTATCAACCCTTTGCAGCTTATTTAAAGCCAGAAAATAAGTTTAGTTTGTAAGATTTTTTTAAAGATAATAATTGTTTAGTAATACAATTTTTACTAATTAACCCATAGCTGGGGAGAAAAGAGGTGGATTCATATCATTTTCCCAGGGTCGACGTTGGATCCCGATCTTGGATGTGGTGTATGGCTAACGACTCGGAATTGGAAATCAAAAAGCCGAGTTCCAATTTCAGTCGAGTTCGTGATATTCACTTACGCGCAAATGAATCTTCCAATTCTCTCCCAGCTATGGGTTAAACAGATGGAAATAATCTGCAATTGGTAGATAAACTGTCAAAAATAAATCAATTAATAAGTATTAAGGTCAAACAGTAGGAAGGCAGTGTTGTATATGGCTGCTGGATTCAAATAAGGCGACAAACACTTTTATATAAAAATATATAAATAGCTACTGTCCTCACCTTTGTCGCCATATTTATTACAGCGTTTCGGCCGTTGTACGCTCCCGTCTTCTTCAGGTGGTTGGAATGTTGAACTGAACCCTTTATTTCGCTCACTGGGGTAGACTGTTCTAGTTCCACGTGCCATGTTTAATGGATGTCAGTTATCAGTTATCTCCTGTTAATTCCCCCCTTCAAGTTCTCCACTGCCTTAAACGGGTATTGAACTCACGCTCTTTGGGTTCTGTCACTGGATCTAACTAACGCCTTTATCCACTGTGCCATGTGTCCTTGAGAGAAGCCCTATCATTGATTCGGACGTAGTAAACAGACACTGCTGTTTACCACTAACCAGAATGTACCATTAATAATTCTGAAATTTTAAAATTAGGCAAAAGCCCATTACATTCTGCTTAGCCCTGAAAAACTGATGTATGTTCGTATAACTTAAATTACTTATTATATATATATATATATATATATATATATATATATATATATATATATATATATATATATATATACAAGGAAGTTGAGAACTAATATAGTACAATTCTAACGTTAGTAACATTTGATTTAAAAGAGGGCTCAATGCAAAGTAGAGCAATATTATTTATCTTTGTTTATCTTTGTACTATTTATACAATAGAGAATATGACGGTTGAAAAATTCTATATTGGTAGTACTAAGAATTCTTTCAAGCCTAGGTGGTATCAACATACCTTGTTTTTCATCAATAGTACTTACAGAAATAATACACCACTTTCTAAATATATTTGGAGTAAAAAGATGATAATAAGTTTTCTAAGGTGAAATGGAAAACTTTAAAAACAGCAAGGCCATGTCGATCATTATATGAACCCTGTTTTCTGTGCTTACATGAAAAAATGGAAATTATCAGAGTCAACAAAAATTCCTTATTAAATCAAAGGAATGAATTAAAAGTAAATCGTAAACATAGTTTACTTTTTACCTTACAATTTAGTTAAACTTTGGAATTTGCTTTTTCTTATATTTTAGTTGTACTGCGTTGTATCATATATTGATTATCTTTCTATTTGTAAAATTAACTTGGATTTAATATAATTATGTATTAATCTCCTGATAGTATTAGTAACATCTTGTATGGTTGTACTGGTATTTGATTGGTGTTTTTGATATTTTTACATTGATTGGTTAGTGTTATTAACATCTTATATGAAGAATCTTTATTCAACAGTTGCATATTAATTTACCAATTAATTCTATATGATTACATTATTTACTAGTTTCTTAAAGAAGCTATTTATTTATCAACTATAAAATTATATTTTTATGTAGGAAATTCACAAAGCATATTACTTGTTTAGCAATTTAAATTACCCCTCCAACCCATTATTATCTCTTAGGAAACGACATTGCCTAGTTTGTATAATCTATCCATCCATTTACTTCTGCTTTAGTCTGGCTGCCATTAGATGCTAATATACGGGCCATGACCCATTTATAAAAATAATTTTTAATTTTTGCTTCTTCGCTTAGTTTAAATTAAACGTGGGTCATATTTGATTGGTCGATCAGAGTAAAGCTCACATACCTTATAATCCCCACTTTGTCTTTTTTTGTTGTAAAAAGAGGTTGTATTTTGCTTTTGAATCTAAATAAATCGTTCACTTGCCAGTAATTTACAATCGCCTGATGAGATACATTGATACGCATCGAAACACGACTGCAATTGCGTAGTGATTTTGAGATGTTTTCGGCGTAATATCCTAATATATATATATTCTTGAAAACTTATTTACGGTCAAGTCATGTAACCTGTTCACCTATCAAACACCCGTGATTTGCGTTTATACAAAAAAATTCTAATGTAGTGAATTGCATAAATGTATGTTGTGTTATGCATATTTAAATCTCTCTATATAAAGTTATAGCCTCTGTGTGTCTGTTATCGAACACCTTCTAGGGTTTTGGAGATAGCCCCCTACCCCATAATCATATATATTCTGAAACAACATTACCCAGGGTACTTGGATAGTAGGGGAGGTCGATTTTGGAACTATAAAAAGAATAACTTGAGGAAAGTTGCAAAATAACGTCAAAAATTACCACAAAAAAATATTTTTCTTCAAAACTTCGTATTTATTTGAGGAATCGAACTTAAAGACAAAATAAATTGCGATTTTTATCATCATATCGGTGTCACCGGAAACATGTGTATGTTAAATTAAAACCGAGTCTTAACGGAAAAAAAGAAGAAAATAACGCTTAATAATGGATATTTTTGAGTTTATTATCTATTCTCTTAACAAATTGAATGAAATTACTAAAAATCAAAAATAAATCACGCTAAAATATTTAGTTTAAAATACAAATAACTACTTATGAACGGCATCTTTTTTACTGGATATTTTTTCGGTATTTACCGGTAGTAATTACCTGCTCTTGTAATTTCGTTTTATTTTTGTTTACTATTTACGCTTTTAACTAGCACAAATATCTATTTCGTTTTCCATCAAAATATACTTAACTATTTAAATAAATACAACTTTTATAATTATTGTAATTTGTTTATATTTTCAAAATTATTGTTTTATTAAAAAGCCTGTTTACAAGCTAATCCCGGAACTAACTCTACTTTTATATAAATAAACATTACTTTTAATCTAATAATGCATTTCAAACTTTATTTTCCAATTTATTTGGAAAAATATTTTTGTGCAATTTCTGATAATACATATATTTTCTTTGTCAGATATTTTAATAAAAATGCCAGGAAAAAGCATCCCAAATGGCCTAGCATACCGTGGGATTTTGATGAGGCTATATATAGCCTTATCAAAATTCCACGGTATGCTATTGAGTTGATCAGGGGTGATGTATCTTTCAATCTTGGAGCCAGCCTTGCCAATGCATTGCTCTTGGATTTGAGGGCTATGGGCCTTCTTATCCCCAATATTAATATAAAAAGATATTTATATTGATAAATGTAAAATTGATAGAGCAAAGGCTAAAGTGAAAACAAATGCCCATCAACAGCATGATGAAAAGGCGGAAAACCTTTGTATTGGAGTTGATGGGAGAACTGACAAAGACACACTAACGTACAAGGAAATAGTGGAGGGAAATGGAGAGAAGACTGAAAAGAAACCAAGAGACCAGAACGCCACTTGACTGTCACAAAGATTACATATGAAAGTGAATATCTGACACATAGTGTTCTTCCTAATATTGGTGCAACTGGTGTGGTTCTTGCCGAACAAGTGGCTGGTGTTTTGCATGAATTCAACAGTGTGAGCACTATCAAGGCTATCCTTGTTGACAAACACTAATGCCAATTCAGGCTGTGAAGGCGGATTTGCTGCACCTCTAGAAAGAAAACTTAACAGAAATCTTCACACTATTGATTGCTCCTTGCACCAAAATAAACTTCCGTTTAGAGCTGTTTTTAAACATGAAGATGGTACCACAAAAAAGCCCTGCCACATTCAATGGTCCACTGGGTACATTATGTGCAAATGATTACCATAATTTACCCCAAATATCATTTTCAGCTGTTGGCAGTCCTCTGGATTCTATTTTTTAAATTAAAGATGCAGATACCCTTAGTTGTGACCAAAGACTCCTTTATGAATATACAGTGGGTATTTCTAGAGGTAAGGTGGACTCTAGATTTGCATCATGAAAAATTGGTCCATTAAACCAGGCAAGGTGGTTAACTTTAGGCATCAGTCTGATGTGTTTATGGACGCATGGTGCATACCCATGAAATATTTCAACCAAACTCCACAGTTTAATAAATTTTATTGTGAATGTGTATGCCATTTGCTGGTTCGAAAACAAAAGAAATAACAAGTTCCACAATCAGCAAATGTATATTTTCAATATGATCCAAAGGATTAGAAAGCACCCATATGAAATCCAACAAATCACATTGAAAAATATACAATACAATGCTTTCGCCTTACTGTCTGAAAATATCTTATATTCAATGGTCAAATCTGATGAACTGGAAGTGAGGGAAGAAGCTATAAAAAACATTTTGGCCATTAGGTTAGTAAATATTTATTTATATAAAACTGACTAAATTAGTTATGCCGATTTATGGAATCATTTTAAGGATTTTATCTAATTTCACCATAAATATTAAAGCAGTACCGAGTGCTTTTTTTTAAAATAAATCAAATTAATTTTTATATTCTTTCAAGAGTGGGGAACAAACCAAGAAAAGATTAAAAAGAATCACAACCATCAATTTTAAAGCTATGCACTGGACACAGTTAAAAGATCTGTCATTAAGTGGAGTTTGTGAACCACCACTCACAGAAGAATTTTCTGAAAATGAACTTCGGGAATAATTATTAAATGGCACGAAGCTTGACTTGCCCTCACATTCTCAAGGCGTGGAACGGGCAGTCAAGTTCACAACAGAAGCTTCCCAGTCTGTGTATGGCTTTAAAGTAGGTATGTCCCTTTTAGGCTTTTTTATCATTTTTTTTTAGTTGTTTTTTTTTTTTTTCAGTTGAAAATTCTTGTAAAAATTAAGTACTTGTTGGATTTTAATGAAAACTTCAGAACTTATTCAGAAATGAATGAACTTATTTTAGAAATGTTTGTCTCTTTGAAAGTCATGGTATAAATATTTTTTTTTATATCTGTTACCCCCCTCGAACTTAATTTTATGAAAACTCAAAAAACTTTTATTTGCAACCTGAATTTTTTTTTAATTAAATGCACAAAACTCTGAAAAATCTAAATCATCGATTTTTTTGTTAAAAAATGTCCACTTTTACCTCAATTGTAAAAATACAAAGCCCAATAAAACTAAGACAATATTTAATTAAGAAAGTTTTTAATGGCTTTTCTGAATAATATATATGAAGGTAATTATTATCTGAAAGAAAAAAAAATTTTTGATGAAAAATGAATTTTTACATTAATTTTTTGTTTGTTTCAATTTTAAGTACACAATATGACAAAAGGTTGTTATATATTTATAAATTAAGTTCTTTATACAAGCTTATGGAAATGATATGTTATGTTCTCTACTTTTTAAAGATCATAAATTTGAAAGCTTATTAAAATCTGACAACCATTGATATTTTTAAAATAATTTTTAATATTCCAAAATTGTATTTAAAATCGTCTCCAACGAAAGTATGGATGCACAGCATTGAAATAATGTCACGTGAGTAGTTTCCCTTGATAGAAGCAAGTTGTTTTTACTTCAGAAATTGCTTTGCATTCGTTCAGTAACAACACAACAACGCTTGTCAGGTTTTCTGACTGAATATCGTTGCATTTTCAATTTTTTCTTTTTTTTTTTCAAATATAATCAAATAGTGGGATAAAAGAAAATATCGACTATTTACAATTACAAAAAAAACGCCCTTGGAAGTCCACCCAAATTTTCAAGTTTGAAATCGAATGCATAAATTCATTGTACATTACTTTGGAATTATTATCAACATGACAAATTATCAATTAAAACGATTTTTGGAGTTTAAATTCTCTGGAGTTAGCTCGCCACTAAATACTTGTTGAGTCAAACCCAACATAGCATGTTAATTTTATTAATAAATAAAATAAAACTCATGACTGCCATATCACAATTGTTAATAAATAGAAAAAAATCTGCCTTAATAAAAAGAAATAAAATCTCATTTCATTAAGTTAACCTGTTTCAATTAATGGTGTTTTATGTAATTTTGACATTCTCAGAAAAATATTTCATGACTGAAATAATAAACCTCAATTTAAAAAAATGTTTTTACTGTTTTATTTTTACCTGCAAAATTTGATTTTCTTTCATAATTTAAATGTTATTTTCAGTGCAGAATTCTTCTTCAAACGTAAGGTAAAAAAAAAAAATTGAAAGTGATTTTTTTTTTATATCTACTAACCAGATTCACTTAAAATTAGAACGCATTATATCACTTCTGCGCTACCGTCCGATAAATTCCCCTGCCGTAAGTTGTCAATATATTGACGTACATCAATTAACGCCTGTCAAACGCGCACGAAATGAACGACTACGCTTGGAAATATCTCTCTTAAAAAATTTTCTGCTAAAAAAGTAAGTAAAGTTTCTTTCAAATTACATTAAGTATACTTTAATCATTCTAAATTTCTTAAGATAACAAAAGAAAAAGGTGTAATTGAATTTTACATGATTTTTTAACTAACTAACTATGGTCTTGTTTACAAACTCAGACAGAAAGGCCGATAAGTTCGATTTTACGAAATTTTTTTGACTCGAAAATAACAAGATTTTTAAATAAAATTTTTAACATTTATAGGAAGGATTAAAAAATCTGAAAAAATATTCAGAAAATACTTTGGTCTTTCCTCTTTAATAACAACATAAATATTTAAACGTTAAAAATTGTTGTATTAATTTGGGGACCTTTTTTCGTCAAGGTATACCACTTTTTAGCGAAATATTGGACATACCTACTTTAAAGTAAGGCACCAGCAAATAATAGCAAAAGCTTTGTGTCAGAAATTGAGACCATCAATTTTGTCCGAGGGCTCTTATATGGAGCTATTTGAATCTATATATTAAGTCCTATTAAACTATTCTTTATTTTTCCATATTTGTTTGTTTGTTGTATTTTCATTCAAAACAGAAAAA
>OZ038482.1:110589829-110662329 GCA_964036315.1 Acanthosepion esculentum | reverse complement strand
CAAATAACTGTCGTCATTTAATGAAACCTTCAGGTATTATTCCTAAGTGAATTAAATTATTTTTGAAATCTTTCCTTTTTAGAACATCTTGGTAAAAAAACATTTATTTATATCTGTTAACCGCTCACCACATACACATACCATACCTCATTTAATTTTATGAAATTTCGAGAATTAATTTTTTGTACCGCACAATGTTTATATTAGTTATAAGCAGAAGTCCTTGGAGAATTTAAATCATCAAATATTTCGTCAAACAGGACCCCCAGTTACCAAAATTCTGCATTGAATTTTAAAATAAAAAATGCAATAAAACTAAATCATTATTTACTTGGAAAATCTTTTAACTGCTTTTATGAATATGATATATTACGGACACTATTGACGAAGAAAAGTAATTTCGATGAATTAATTAATTTTTACAGCAATTGTTTCTTCTTTTTTTTCTTTTAATTAGAATAATTTATAAACGTTTAAATCTTTGCATTTTTGTATTAATTTGTACCTGTTAAATGATATTGTTATTAAGTAAAAATTATATTTGCTAATTATTGATGGAAAAGCTTATTAGAAAACAGTGACACTCAACATTTTTAAAAGAATTTTGAAATTTTTTTCTGTGTGTGTGTATAAACATGCCGCATATTGTAAATACGTACATCCATGCGTGACATTACCAGAGAATAAGAGTTTATAAAAATCAATAAAACATTAGATTACAGAGAATATTTCCCTTCATTTTAACATTACTGGCTAGTTAAAAATTATATAAAAATAAGGCTCACTTTATATTTCTCAAGTAATTTTTGCAGATATATCCCCCGTAGAAAAAATATAAGATAGACTTTCAGCTGTCAGTCAAGCTGCCAACATGTCAACACCCTAAATAAATACCTGCACCCTTGTTTAAAAAAAATGATTTCCTGCGATATTTTAAACTAAAAGTAAGGAGTATTTGTTTCAAATCAGTTTAATTAAATTTTAAATCAGCTAATATTCCGCAAATAATGTTTCGGAAAAATATATTATATTTTTGAAAGATGTTTAAAAAAAATATTTTGCTTATTGGAAATATTAAATTTAATCTATTAGCTTGAAATTAAAACTAAAATAAAAGCTTGAAAAAGTATTTTTGATTTTTAAAAATTCATTTTAAACCTAAGGTATCGTGTTTCTTTGGACGGACACACACACATACAGACACACACACGTGTGTGTATTGACGAAATTGTAAGACAAAATGGAAAAATTTTATTTGTGAAGTGTTTCATCAGTTAGGATATTTTGTCTTAAAATTTTCTCAATACTGTTCTAGATATGTAGAAAATATATATCGTTATCTCATATATGTATATATATGTCACACATTATGAAATGGACAAAGTCCGACAATTATTTTAACACATTTTTTATGTTTATACATTTTTTTATAGATACAAATATTTAAGAAAATGCTCTGTTTATAATAAACAGTATTAACAACATTTACCGGCCAGAATGTCCGAGAAATTGTCATAGAAAATATGCGTCCACCGACAGGAATCAAATCTGTATCCTATACGGAACCGTCATATAGCCTGACGTGCTTTTACCGACTTCGTCACAGAGGAGCGTTCGGCTAGCAAGGTCGATTTTACTGTTTTTAAACTATAATTTTCCATGATTTTCTCACGTACATTCATATTTGCTCGATGCGTATCCAAATGTAAAGAAATGACGTCACACATTATGAAATGGACAAAGTCCGACAATTATTTTAAGACATTTTTTTATGTTTATGCATTCTATTAAAAAAGAATGTATAAACATAAAAAATGTCTTAAAATATATATATATAATTTTGATTAAAAAATCTACAAAGACATTTAGTTTTTTATTGTATTTTTCCAATTTTCGAATGAGTTGTTGCGCATTGTGCTCGAAGTTGTGGATAATCTGTTCGCAGTCAAACAACTTCAAGCACAATACCCAAAACCTAATTCAATAACTTGGAAAATCCCATAAAAATTAATGACTCATGTCACCGGTTGTCTTTAAGCGAACTTGTAAGATGAATATTTGCTCTATAACTCTATCTTATATATCAAGAAACATCGATGTCCGGATAAAATTGATATTTAAAAAGTAAGTAATGTTTTCATATAATATCGTTAATGCTCTGTTTTAATATTATTTAAATATTTTAAATATTGAGCACTATATATAAAAATATCTACAGTTTCTTAAATCTCATATATATATATATATATATATATATATATATATATATATATATATATATATATATATATATATATATATATATGCAGAAATATAGTCTTAAAGTGTGCTATATTTATGGGGTAAAGTGCTCAATATCAGAGATAGAGCGTGTGTAAATATAAAAGTGGAGATGGAAGTCAGCACTTAGAGGCGACAGTCTGTTTCATGCTAGTGCAATCGTCAGGGCCTGACGATTGCACTAGCATGAAACAGACTGTCGCCTCTAAGTGCTGACTTCCATCTCCACTTTTATATTTATACATATATATATATATACATATATATATATATATATATATATATATATATATATATATATATATATATATATATATATATATATATATATATATATTTGTCATCCACAGACAGACTGTTTTACAGCTCATCAGTGCGGCTAGACGTCCGGTTGCCTCTAGCTAGGATCGAAACCCAACTGAATTGGCGTCAGTCGGAACTTCTACCCTAAGTCGTCGGCACACGGCAGGGATGAGGGTGAATTTTAGCTTGTTTATTATTTGGATTTAGATAAACACACAGTGACCGACAGTGACTCAATTCTGCCGAAGAGTCGTGCAATATTAGCTTAAATAGTCACTGTTTACAAACGCACACTTCACACCCACAGAGCACAACCGAAATTAATTTTTCAGGAGCCAATATTTTTGTCATCCACAGACAGACTGTTTCACTGTTTCACAGCTCATCAGTGTGGCTAGACGTCCGGTTGCCTTTGGCTAGGATCGAAACCCGACTGAATTGGCGTCAGTCGGAACTTCTACAAGAGCTTTCTTTTCTGGACAAAGGGTGTGTAAGAACTGTCCAAATGTTTTATATTTCCGAGCGCTTTCGGCTATACATTTAGCCATTATCAAGGATGATTCGATTTTTCAGCTTAATTGAGTGTGTGCATTATGTGTATGTCTTAGAGTGTGGTAGGGATGGTTTTAATTTCCGAATACGGATATATATATATATATATATATATATATATATATATATATATATATATATATATATATATATATATATATATATATATATATATATGTATATATATATATATATATAGTTACCTTTAAAAAAATATTATATTGGAAATATTAAATTTAGTCGATTAGGTTACAATGTTGTTAGTTTGTTCAACCCTAGAGTTATCCGTTTAACCTCACATATCCGAATAGACTATAAAATCCTCTGCCTTGAATGGCTCTCGGTTTTTGTACAGGGTGAACATCATTAAAAAGAAAACTAATTAAAATCATAGATATTGCTTTATTTGTTTTACATTTTATCCGGATATGTGGTGTTGAACGGTTAACCGTAGGCTTGAACAAATTAACATTGTAGCGGAAGCAGCGATTCTTGGGATGAAGTTTCTCGAGCCAAACTAAATCTCACCAATGGAATTACGAATGAAATGCATTTTAAATATGAAAAACTTTCTTGAAACTTTTATTTTACCTTTAATTCTAAGTTAATCGTTTAAATTTAATATTTCCACTAAACAAAATACTTTGCTGTATTTCAAACCGAATTTAAACTGATTGTAATTTTTTTTTTCTTTAGTAAGAATTGAAGTAGTCCATGTGGATATGAATTGTAGGAAACCAGTGGCAACTTATCTTCATTAATTTTTATTAAAACGCCATTTTCAACATCAAAATTGTTACATTAAACATCCACTGTTCATCTGCTTGACGTGAGTCACGTTTTATCACGCGAAAGTAGATTTTTTATATAAAATGCTTTTTTTTTCTTAATGACGTCACTTCATAGGCAAAACATGTCAAAATAGAAGCTTATAAATTGTCTTTATACCAGTCTGCAGGATTCTCATCCAAACTTTACTCACATAAAATAATTTCTGTATTAATACGTCCTCTGAGCAAAAATGAATGTCTGTTACTATTATATATATATATATATATATATATATATATATATATATATATATATATATATATATATATATGTGTGTGTGTGTGTGTGTGTGTGTGTGTGTGTGTTCTTTTACAGAAAAGAGCTTATTATTCAGTATTTGACGATTGGCCCAAATACACAGATGTTTCTATCTCATTTCGTCGCTTTCAATCTTCCATTCATCCTTTATTTTTTAACCTTTGTCTTTATCCACACGGCCTTTTATGTATATCTACCTACCTATGTAAATCTATCTATCTGTCTATCTATCTATCTATCTATCTATCTTCATTAATATATATGTGTGTGTATGTGTGTGTATGTACGTATATATGTTTGTGTATGTCTTTATCTATCTAGCTATCTTGGTTTCGTTCTCTCTCTCTCTCCACACACATATATATATGCTTATCCTTATGTGCGTATATATATGCATACATATACACGCACACACATGCATGCATACACACACACACACATAATATTATATATATATATATATATATATATATATATACATATATATATATAAAATATATATTCATCATGGTGATATATATATATATATATATATATATATATATATATATATATATATATATATATATATATATATATATATAATATGACCATAATGAATAAAGGATAAAATATATATTCATTATGGTGAATATATATATATATATATATATATATATATATATATATATATATATATATATATATTATATCACCATAATGAATATACATATATAAAATGTATATTCATTATGGTGATATATATATATATATATATATATATATATATATATATATATATATATATATATATATATATATATATATTATATCACCATAATGAATATACATTTTATCCTTTACCGATACTCGGAGTTCCCTGCATATATATATATATATGTGTGTGTGTGTGTGTGTGTGTGTGTGTGTGTGTGTGCGTGTGTGTGTGTGCGTGTGTGTGTGCGTGCGTGTGTGTGCGTGTGTGGATAACTATTTATATGTTGTTTTTTTTTTCTTATCTAGGTCGATGTACATCGCGTGAGTTATTCCATCGCTCGCTCGCTCGCCTGCAAAAGCACTGAAGAGGAAGAGACGTCGGCTGGATAGACACTTGGCTGGTCTCTCAAACATTTAACTTTGCCGACTGATTGCTGTCTGCCTGCCTCACGCAAATATCCAGACATCATTATTGAAGAACCAGTTTTACATAATTACTTTCTAGGGAAAGCCCACTGTCTAACACATTAACTTCCTCTCTTTAAGGCATATGGTTCAAGTTCTGTTGCTAGTTTCCGCGTTTGTTTTTCTTTTGTGTCTGTGTGTGTTTCTTTTTCTTTTTTCATTTTAGTAAAGTTAACACAATACAAGTCCGAAGAGTCTCTCAAAAATGGTTACGTACTTAGGAAGAAGAGGGAAGTGATACTAGCATCGATATGCAAGATGGGAACCGATTGGCCATAGATTTGAAAAGGAGAAGTTTGTAGTTTTTCCAATGATCTATCGGGAATTTGGTTTTCGTATATGCTGGACTATTGCAATGAAAACTCAAGTCATGTTCTTAAATAGACTCGTCAAATCGAAACTTTCACATGGATTTCATATATGACACTAGACTAGCTCAGAAATATCTAAACTGTCAAGTATTTACAACCGATTTATTACTTCAAGGACTAAAAATAGATAGAGAGATAGTGAGATAGAGAGATAGATAATGAACAGAGATAGATAGATAGATAGATAGATAGATAGATAGATAGATAGATAGATAGATAGATAGATAGATAATGAACAAACTGAGATAGATAGATAGATAGATAGATAGATAGATAGATAGATAGATAGATAGATAGATAGATAGATAGATAATGAACAAACTGAGATAGATAGATAGATAGATAGATAGATAGATAGATAGATAGATAGATAATGAACAAACTGAGATAGATAGATAGATAGATAGATAGATAGATAGATAATGAACAAACTGAGATAGATAGATAGATAGATAGATAGATAGATAGATAGATAGATAGATAATGAACAAACTGAGATAGATAGATAGATAGATAGATAGATAGATAATGAACAAACTGAGATAGATAGATAGATAGATAGATAGATAGATAGATAGATAGATAGATAATGAACAAACTGAGATAGATAGATAGATAGATAGATAGATAGATAGATAGATAGATAGATAATGAACAAACTGAGATAGATAGATAGATAGATAGATAGATAGATAGATAGATAGATAGATAATGAACAAACTGAGATAGATAGATAGATAGATAGATAGATAGATAGATAGATAGATAATGAACAGACTGAGATAGATAGATAGATAGATAGATAGATAGATAGATAGATAGATAGATAGATAATGAACAAACTGAGATAGATAGATAGATAGATAGATAGATAGATAATGAACAAACTGAGATAGATAGATAGATAGATAGATAGATAGATAGATAATGAACAAACTGAGATAGATAAATAGATAGATAGATAGATAGATAATGAACAAACTGAGATAGATAGATAGATAGATAGATAGATAGATAGATAGATAGATAGATAGATAGATAGATAGATAGATATCCATCTATCTATATGGAATCCATCACAAGAATTTAGAATGTGGAATTTTTAAACACTAAACACTTCAAATAACTCTGTGTATGGATCAGCTCAAGTCGTGTTCTTAAATAGCCTCGCCAAATCGAGACTTTCATCTGGATGCCATGCATGGCGCCAAACCCGCCCAGAAATATCGAAACTATCGGCTGTATACAACCGCTTTCTGCGATCAATAGTTGAAAATGGCTCTGAGTGATTGAAGCGTATGGGTCTTGACGAAGGCCACACTTCTTCGGGCCTTGTGGACTAGCGTTACAGATTCAAGAATGAAGAACTTACCAAATAACACAAACCACATCACCTAAGGACTTTCAACAGCACTAACAGCTAAAATGGATTTCAAATGTAGCTCGAAGATAAAATAAGGAAAAAACATGATGTTGACATTCTACACTACTTCAAAAAAAAGTTTGGGAAGGAAAAAAAACCATCATTACTGGAAAGCGATAGTACCTACTGCACTTAACAAACCTATTTTTCCTGAAATACTGTTTCAAGAGAAAGTTTTTATAAATTCCAACCGACAATAGTTCTGAATGAATGGTGAATGTTTCTTTATAAGGACACAGCTAATATTACAATTTCCATCACCATTATGACGAGAACAAATATGTTATTGTTTAGCGTTCCTCACTAAAAATATTTTGAAAACCCAATAACATTTTTGCTCTTGTCTATAAATACTTGTTACAAAAGTTACGTTGATAAAGTCCCTCAGAGGACGAAACACGTTAACTAAGATAAGTTTTCTTTTTGTCTTTATTCATATATATATATATATATATATATATATATATATATATATATATATATATATATATATATACACCAGACCTACAAATTCAAAAAGAAATCTGAATCCGTTTTCTTTTTTAATTTGTAGGTCTGATTAATTGGATCTTGATTACGATTCCAATGTAATAAATTATAACCATGGAATATTAGTGTTTGAGCCTTTTATATTACATTCTTACTCTGTCCTGGACATTGAGTTCTACCTGTATTCTATCCTCTTGGGAATTTATATATATATATATATATATATATATATATATATATATATAGATAGATAGATAGATATTGACCACTAATATTATCAATATCTATCTATATCTATCTATCTATATATCTATAAATCTATATATCTATCTATCTATCTATCTATATATCTATATATATATATATATATATATATATATATATATAAGTGAACATTAACTTCAATGTTCACTTTTATATTTATATTTACATACACTCTATCTCTGATATTGAGCACTTAATCCCATAAATATAGCACATTTTAAAACTATATTTCTGTACATATATATATATATATATATATATATATATATATATATATGTATGTGTGTGTACTCGCGTCTGTGTGTGTGTACTCGCGTCTGTGTGTGTGAGACAATAAATATATGTGCATATTTATACGAGGGTGCGTCAATATATCCGTTTCAGTTATTTATCTGAATTTTGATCTGAAATTTTCACTGTATAATGTTACGTCTATGTGATTAATGGAGAAGCGTAGAATTAAGCGCAGGAAGGAGATTATCTGTTTCTCCGGGCATTTTACGCATGTCTTGATATCACTCCGCCATGAAATTAGGACCGTCCTTTTCACACTATTACAAACATATATATTTATTACTTCAAACGTTTTTTGTTTTTTTTTTAGTGGATACCCGTATTTGAGTAGACGCTCCGTTTATTTTAATGTCCTCTTCTGACATGAAGTGGAATTTTTTTATTGAATCAATTGATGTCTGCGGTTTTCATGCACTGCGATGTTCGTGCTACAGCCCAGCTATCGCGGTTAGATCAACCTGGGTGGTACAGTGGCAATATTTCTCACTCCAGTGCTCATTCTGCAAATAAATCCTGTTCACCTTCACTGGCTGCCACACCTACACTTCTTCAAGGTGGGGAAGACTGAAACCATGTAATGCTCTCTCTAATAATTGGTAGTTCAGCTTATTTGGTGCTGGACCTGGTTATAGTGGTTGGCAGCTCTATCCGAGTATGCCTGCTTGTCTACTAGAGCGGCTAGCAAATCCCCGTTGCAGTCGCCTGCTCAGGCAAATTTGTGTTTGTTTAACACGCACAGAGCCAAACTTTGCTGTATAATGCAACTATATTGAGCGGGCCTTGGCTACATTTTCTGAGAGAGAGACAGAGAGAAGGGGGAGAGTGAGAGAAAAAAGGCGGAAGGGAGAGAGAGCATTATCTGGCGTGATCAACAGTCCGAACAAGGTAAGCAAACTCAAACGCTCTGTCACGATGACTTCTGACTACTTGCTAGCACAACTATCGATATATATTTCTGAGATGAGGTATTATGTACATTATTTACATTATTAGGACACTTGTCCTCATCTTTGTCGCCATATTTATTACAACGTACACTCTGGCCTTCTTCAGTTGGTTGGAATGTCGAACTGAACCCTTTATTTCGCTCACTGGAGTAGACTGTTCTAGTTGCACGTGCCATGTTTAATGGATGTCCGTTATCAGTTATCTCCTGTTAATTTCCCTCTGAAAGTTCTCCACCGCCTTAGCCGGGTATTGAACTCACACTCTTTGAGTCCTGTCACTGGATCTAACCATGGCACAGTGGATAAAGGCGTTAGGACCCATGGCACAGTGGATAAAGGCGTTAGTTAGATCCAGTGACAGGACCCAAAGAGTGTGAGTTCAATACCCGGTTAAGGCAGTGCAGAACTTTCAGAGGGAAATTAACATGAGATAACTGATAACTGACTTCCATTAAACACGGCACGTGGAACTAGAACAGTCTACCCCAGTGAGCAAAATAGAGGATTCATTTCGACATTCTGAAGAAAGCCGGAGTGTACAACGGCCGAAACGTTGTAATAAATATGGCGACAAAGTTGAGGACAATAGTCCGAATAATGTAAATAATGTATCGATGGCTAGTTCCGTCTATCCAATTCCGCTCAAAGCGCTTGGGTCAACTCGTGGTATGGTGGCCGCACGCTGAAATCGCCTTCCCAGGCTGATAGGATCAAAAGTCATCTTACTGATTAATCGACCCTGGGAATGAATGTTCCAAATCAATGATTGTCAACCGCCAGGCCGGGGCTCACTAGTGTGCCGCGAAAGTGTGATTGGATTTGAAATCCCTTCATAAAAGTTATTTCTAATGTTGAACTTCAGTTATGTGAAGAAGAAGAATTAGCTAGCATTTCTAGTGATCGACGGCTCAAAATAAAACATCCGACGGTATCCACTGATACAATTTGGATTTCAATACAAATGGAATATCCGACTGTTAGCTAAAATCGCTTTATCAGCTTGTTTGCAATTTTCTGCTTCTTGTTTATATGAATTAGGCTTCTCAACCCTAAATAACATCAAAAATAAGAAGCGAGAAAGACGAAGCTTAACAGAAGAAGAAGAAACGAGGGTCTGCTTATCGCGCATTGAAGAAATCGCGAAAATAACACCAGGCACATGTTTCGCACTAAATAAGCTGTACAAATATTTGAATAAAAACATTGAATTAAAGTCCATATTTGTGTGGGTATCATCAGAGCGCTTATATGGACTCATGTGAAGTGAAAGCTTAGATCGAGGAACAGCATAATAAAAAAAATATCCAAATGTTGGGCAGTTTTGTCTTTATTTTCTCCCGAAAATATACGAAGCTTAGATGAAACATGGTAGACATTCGTTGTCTGTTATATTTAACAATATATGTTGGAATAATGATCTGCTGCTCCAATACATTATATATATATATATATATATATAAAGGCATCTGTCCACTCCAACACACAATTTTGATAGATTAACTTAATCGTGATAAATAGCGTCACCTTACGAATTTGTTAAAATTGTGTTCCCGATCTTCTCTGAATGCCTTGTACTTGTTGTTTTGTACCAGAATAAATGATACTTTCATCATAGGTAAATTTGTTAATTCGTTTATATGACTGTACAATTTCATATATATATATATATATATATATATATATATATATATATATAAGGCAGGATTTGTTTGTGTGTGTAACGAATGCACGGCCGCAATTTACGACGGATTTGCACCAAAATTTACATGCACATGCTCCAAGTTAGCGGGAAGGCCAAGACCGACTTTGCATTTCCCAACTCCCATCGATAATGGAAATAATCATTTTTTTCATGCTTCTACGGCAGTTTTCATGTAGTTTGCGGCCATTTCTACTGGCCAGAGTGAGAGCCTATAGCTGGCTGCCACGAATAGGCAGGAAGATTCTATTGGCCAGCGTGACACGAATGTTAACTAGTATGCTAGCTGTATTCGTCACAAGTGGGAAAAATTTAAATCTGCATGGCACTTTACTCCAGTTGGCTCATTCGCTTGCTTAAACTCAACGTTGATTCTGATTACGCAGAACTGGGTTGGGTGTGAAGAATTATTTCTTGTTAAGATTCTTTTTTCATTCGGTTTTTCCAGTTACGAGTTCTTTTTTAAAGCTGATCGTTTTGTGTTCATTTTGTTTAGTTCTTTTTTCGTAACAGATTTAATGTTTAGTATAGAGCTTAGAAAAAATTCGCAGTGTGAGATAGGCAAGAAGTAAGGCATGTAGCAACATCAGCCCGGCAAAGGGCACTCCTTTAAAAGCAAGGAAGGGCAAAAATATTTTAACTCAAGTGATAGCGATTGCTGTATGAGTCATACGATTTTTTAATCAAGCACGGGCAACGCCGGGCCATGCTGCTAGTATATATATATATATATATATATATATATATATATATATATATATATATATATATATATATATATATAACGTTAAAAGACCTGCCGAGAGTTATATAGGAAGTTAAGTGATATCCGGTAGCCTAATGTTTATCCAGATATTAAAAAAAGAGATTTCTATACGTAAAGATGGAATAAGTGCAAACCTAATGTTTACTCAGTTATTGCAAAAAGAAGTTTTTATATGCAAATTTGTGATATGTAGTAGACTGATGTTTACCCACTTTATGCAAGGTTTCATATTTAAAGTTGCAATATCTGGGAGACAACTTTTCTTTTTCTTTTATAAATCATTCCCTTTCAATGAAGGCGATAAAGCCACTGAAACGTCGGGTCTTATTCAGAGTGAAAGAAACCGAAAAAGAAAACATTATTGAGAAGAGAGGACAATAAATAGAACAGGGTGTAAGCAAATAGATGACGATTGACGTTGCATATAATTATCCGAAAATCGTAATTGTCAGGAAAGCTAGAATTGCGCGAGCAATAGTTATTAGTATAGAACTTACGGCTACATATTATAATTTCAACAGTCAAAAAATGAGACCTAGCTGCCAATCTTGCGTTACGCTGAAATCCGTGAAGTCACCCAGATACTGTTAAAAGAGTCGTTTTATATGGACATTTAAGATGTCTCTGATTGGCTAATATTTATTTAAGATGTCTCTGATTGGCTAATATTTATACAGATGGTATAGACTACCAGTAACAGTAACATATCCAACATAATAAAAACAGTAATATTAAACGTAATACTGGAAAGTGCTTTATATGGAATCAAATACAGTATTAGACACAACTTTAATACGGTTAAAATAGCCACGCTGTTTATTGCTAAATTCTTTTCACAAATATTAATCGTTTCTCGACTTGAATTGGAAGCCATTTTTAATATAATGAAAACGAAAAACATCTTGTCTTCAACCTTTTTATATTATCATGAAGTAACATCAGCAACACAAGAATCACAAGAAAAACGACTATAGACGCAGACAACCAAAGAGACGTTGTCGTCCATGATAAGAAAAGCGAAGACGTGCTCACTAATTGATGCTATGATTCCAGACGATGCAAATCTCAACGAATAAAAAAAAAAGATAAAACAATTGTTCAAATATCAGAATTTGGTGATCTATATTCAATGAATATTGAATGCTAAAACTATGACGTTAACAAGTGACATTTAAAACTAAGCACTGTTACGTCGGAAATTAACAACCAAAATGAGCAGATCGTCATATAAAAGATTTAAGAAATACAATTTTTCCTAAGAGTTTTACATATTCCGAGGTAATTTCTCATATAATCTAAATAGTGGATAGATTAGTGAGATTTAGTCGCCATCTGAAAACCGACAGTGAAGTCGTGGTTAGATGATTGTCTAATATCCGCTTCGTAAAGACGAAACGATGAAGAATTTAGGTTTCATTTCAATGCTGTATGCGCGGTAGGACAAGATTAAAAGAGAAAAGCTGTTTGCGCCCCCCACGCCACCCAATCCACACGAGCAGGAGGCGGACTCCAGAGAATAAAATGAGTCAGATTCATTCTGTCTTTCAAATCCAAATGCGTCAGACAATCCAGACATGAAGACTGGATCTCAAGGATAGAATAAGTAAGATCCTGTGTGATTTGGAAACATAATTGGATCTTTTTAATTAGAGAAAGATACTTTTTGTAGGCAGGTGGTTCTTGCCAGTTAGAAAAAAAAAAAAAAAAAAGAAAAACGGATCTCTTAATCCAGACTCAAGAGCAAGATATCGCGAATAGAAGAATGAAGATTCTTTGGAAGCTGGAAATCCAAACGGATTAACGAATATGTACCAGGAGAACACACTAAGAGAATAAAATGAAATAGTCTGGGATCTTGAAATTTAAACGAATCACCAAATCCATACAATACATACTTATCCTTATAAGGTAATTGAATGACGAAATGATATTCTACTATGTGACGCGTTTCGTCGTCTGGAAAGACTTTTTCGACATTATCGTCGGGGAAAAAAATCCGATGAATTCATTTTAGAGCCCAAAACATGGAATATTTCTCCTTGTCATTTAGTTGCTTAATATTATTCAAATATATAAAAATTTATATATCAAAGACTAAAAATAATGGCAGCAGTCATAATAAAAAAATAGAAAATTCTAACACTCAATATCATCAACTATGAACACGGCCATAATGTGCTGACCGTGTTTGGAAAATAAAACATTCCTGTAATTCTAGATACATACGTACAAAATCCAATAATCCAGTTAAAAATAAATCATCCTTGATAATGGCTACATGAATAAGGCTGGAATATGCAGAATATTGGACAATTTCTTACGTACTTCCAGTAAAGAAAAGGCTTATAGGAACACAGGAGGAATTAAATAAGGAGCTTAATGGTTGTGCCTTGTCGGTCGTCTTTAATGAAACTTGTATAAAATAGGGATTGCTGGCTAAATATACAATTATATATATATATAAGGCTCCATTTGTAATAATTTATTTCACCAGAGAATTTTATTTTTCACTGGATCTTCATACTTCACTTTCAAAAGGTGAAACGAAAAATGAATTTAAAATTTACTCTTTTGACGAGCAGTATCAAGTTTATATAAGTTTTACATATATAACTTATATAAGCTTAATACTCTCCGTCAAAAGTGTAAATTTTAAATATATATATATATATATTTACAGAAGATAGTGTGTATCTGTAAAGGTACAAAATGAATAAAAAGAGACAAGAGGAAAAACTATTCCTAGCCGACAAGTTTCGTCCTCTGAGGGACTTTATCAAGGTAATGTAGGATTTATTTTGTTGCACGTGTTTATATACAAAAGCGAGGATGCAGGATGTCATTCGTTTATTAAGGCTTTTGAATTCATGAACGTTCTCAACTTTAAAATCCTAGCAAAAAACAATGACATCTTAACTTTTGTATATAAACACGTGCAGCAAAATAAATCCTACATTTCTATGATAAAATTGCATCAAAGGACGAAACCTGTCGGTTAATTATAGTTTTAACTCTTGTCTCTTTTTAATAATATATATGTGTGTGCGTAATTCGCAGACAGTATTGTTTAGAATCTCCTCAGTGCGACTACACGACCGAATGTCTCAAGCCCGGATCGAAACCCAACCGATTTGGTGGTAGTTAGAGTTTCTACCACTGAGCCATCTTCATTTAACAGAACATACAAGCCAAATCTCGCTTATTGTTTTTACAAATGTATACAAACGCCAAGCAGCCAAAGTGCTCCATTCATTTTACTGAAGAGCTTCGCATTTACGCATGTAACCGTTGTTTTTAGAATTAGCTTATCGGTCAACAGTGCTCAATTGAATATATAGCCGGTTTTCGATTCTAGCCAGAAGCAACCGGACGTCTAGCCACACTGATGAGCTGTGATACAGCGAAACAGTCTGTCTGTGGATGACAATATATATATATATATATATATATTGTCATCCACAGACAGACTGTTTCGTTGTATTACAGCTCATCAATGTGGCTAGACATCCGATTACTTCAAGCAATTCGGCAGCAGTTGAAGATTTTACCCCTAAACTATCGGCGCCCGGTAGAGAGGAGGGTGAATTTTTGCTTATTCATTCGTTGAATGAACACGCCAGTGACCGAAAGGGCTCAATTCGTAGGAGAGTTTTGCATTATCACCAGTAGTAGTCAGTGTTTACAAATTCACGCTTTCTCTCCAAAGTGCTCGACCGGAATTAATACACACACACACACACACACACATATATATATATATATATATATATATATATATATATATATATATATATATATATATATGGGTGCCTCCGTTTTTGTGAGCTAAGAAAGGTAACTGATAGAGAAAAGGAAAAAACAAAATTTTTCACTCGTCTTGTCTTTATCTAATTGTTTCATTTTATCACAGCAATTTACTTTGAAAATTCTTATCAGGTGTTGGAAATAAAATACAGCTGACGATGTAATTTTAATTCGTATCCCACACTCAGAGTGTTCGCCTTTTATGGGCAATACTTTAACCAATTCGACTAATTTTTTTTTTTCTAATTATTATATTTTTCTCTCTAATCAAAACGAAAATCAAAACAAAATAAATGCTCATAATTGTAATCTTAAATTTTTTTAGACATTAAATTTCGGGATATTGTTTATCGGGGTGGCCCCACCCCAGGCAACACAAACGCCACCTACGCTATTGCGTCTGGTTCCTGCCTTTAACCAGTTGGTTTAAATACAAACCAGAAATCGGCTTCACGCTTTTACACCACTTCCGCCCGCCATGTGCCACGTAAATATATCTCTAAAAATTGATTGTTATAAACTAATTTTGAAATTGACAATTTTGCTAATTTAAAAAAAAATAAGGTTTCGTTATTCACAATTTTAAATCACCTGAATTTTAAATCAAGTTGTTTTTTTAAATAAAAAACAAAAAAAAATCTAATAATTTCATCTGTTTTAATCTTTAAAAAAACTGAACTAGCTTCATATTTTCAAACTAAATAGGTTTTTGTGTTTAAAAATTGTCACCAGCACGCTATTAGTTCTAACCTTAAATTAAATCAAAGGTTTTGTTGTTTATAATATACTCAACCTATTATTATTCATACGAAATCAAGCGTTTTAGTGCTAATAAATTTACGCTTCCACATATTTTTAAATCAGTTTTAGCCTTTAAAAAAAAGAATTACTTGTCTCCCATTTTCTTGCTAAAATAAGGTTGTTTTTTTTTCTTTCTTTTTTTTTTTTTTTTTTTGGTGATTAAATTTTTCATATATACTGAGACGGCGAGAATTGGCGCAAAACAGTAATACTTGCTAGAAATAATTGCTGGCAGTCATAGTACTGTTAATTCCAGAATTCACACTGGATCGTGTTAACATAATTTTGGTGTCGATGTTAATAATAGTAGTATCATATGAAACCGAAGCAGAAATAATAAACTCGGCGATTATCGATCTGACTGGGAATAAGTTGCAACTCAGTTATTAATACGGAAACAAGGAAAAAGTCTACAGACGCTGGTGTTTATCGTAAATTTATTTCATTGTAACCGTAGGTGTGTGTATGTCTGTGTGTCTGCGTTTGGGAAGGAGACGGACGAAACTAATGGAAGTGAGGCGGGGACGGAAGAAGGAAAGAAAGAAAGAAAATAGAGAAGTGATTAAAGCAATAAGGAGAAAAAAAGGAAATGATTGAAATAAAGCTAGAAAGAAAAAAGCCAACAGAAAAATAAGAAAGAAACGGTAAAAGAATATACGAATGTGATTAAATCTAGAAAAGAAAATGAAAGAAAGAAAAGGTAAGTGAAAAATATGATTAAAAAAACCCAAAGAAAACTGAAAGGAAACATAAGAAAGGAAAATACAAAAAATGGCTAAATCAAGAAAGAAAAGACGAAAGAAAGAAAAGAAAATGAGAAAAGTAATTGAAAGAAAGAAAAAAGAAAGAAAACGGAGAAGTGATTAAAGAAAATAATTAAAAGAAATAAAGAAAAGTGAAAAATAAGAAAGACAAAAAAGAAAATAGAAAAGTCATAAAGAAAGAAAATGATAGATAAAAAACTGGAAAGAGAGCAAGAAAGAAAAAAATAAGAAAGAAAGAAAGAAAGACACAGTGAAAGAACATAAAAATGTGATTAAATCCCGAAAAGAAAATGAAAGAAAGAACGGGTAAATGTCAAATATGATCAAAAGGAAAAAAGAAAAAAAGGAAAACTGAAAAGGAAAAATAAGAAAAATACAAATGTGGTTAAAATCAAGAGAGAAAAAAATAAAATGAGAAAAGTAAAAGAAAGAAAGAAAGAAAGAACGAACGAACGAAAAGACGCGGGGTTAGAATGATTGAGAAAAATGGCGTCTATCCCGAACACATCAGGCACTGTGTAACGCTTTTCATGGTTGATTGCTTTCAATATTCCACCGAACACGGTAACGTCGTGAGTTCCGCCATAGCTACCGATACTGCCGCCACTAACGCCATCGTCGCCACCACCTCCATGCTTCTATTAATCTGAACGCGGGTTTATTTTTCTGCACAGAGAACAAATAAGACATCTTTATTTATTGGCAGAGAAAGATGGAATAATCGGATCGAGAATGAAAGAGAGACGCTGTGTGCGGTGGTTGCTAAAAGACAGTGAAAGTTGCTAACGTAGAAAGGTTTGTAGGTAAGAGAACCAACGAGTCGAATAAGATAGGAGAGAAATATACGACATTAAGAGGGTGGGTGGTTGAAATTACCGGTTGGTTGGTCGGTTGGTCGGTTGGTTGGAGGGAAGAGACAGTTAAAGAAATTTAAAGGAAGACCTGTGATGAAGAAGAAACATTAGAAAGAAATCAGAGAATTAAAAATGAGAGAAAAAATAGGAAGAGAAGGTAGGAAAATGATTAAAAAAAAGGCTCCAGGTGCAAGTGGGGAGCAAGTGGGGAGTAAGTGGGGAGCAAGTGGGGAATAGGGGAAAGATGCTTGACAGAAGAGGGATGACAAAACGTGAATGCTGTAAAGTTGCACCCCCCACAAAAAACATGAGAAACTCGAAAATTAAAAGAATATAAAAAGAGGTTACATGAGCAAGTAGAGAGCAAGTGGGGAGTAGGAGAAAGATAAAAAAAAGATGTGTCTGAGAGGAGGGAAAGGACAAAACGTGTATGCGTTAAACCTGTCATCCCACTCCCCGCCCCAAAAAGAACAAGATGGAGGAGAAGCTCGAAGACCGAGAAGAATATAAAAAGAGGTTACAGAAGCAAGTGGGGAGTAAGTTGGAAACAAGTGTGGAGTAAGTTAGAAACAAGTGGGGAGCAAGTGGGGAGTAAGCTGGAAACAAGTGGGGAGCAAGTGGAGAGTAAGTAGGGAGCAAGTGGAGAAAAGTGGAGTGTAAATGGAGAGCAAGTGGGGAGTAAGTTAGAAACAAGTGGGGAGTAAGTTAGAAACAAGTGGGGAGCAAATGGGGAGTAAGTGGGGAGTAAGTTGGAAACAAGTGGGGAGTAAGTTCGGAGCAAGTGGAAAATAGTGGAGTGTAAATGGAGAACAAGTGGGGAGTAAGTTGGAAACAAGTGGGGAGTAAGTTGGAAACAAGTGGGGAGTAAGTTGGAAACAAGTGGGGAGTAAGTTAGAAACAAGTGGGGAGTAAGTTGGAAACAAGTAGGGAGCAAGTGGGGAGTAATTTGGAAATAAGTGGGGAGTAAGTTAGAAGCAAGTGGGGAGCAAGTGGGGAGTAAGTAGGGAGCAAGTGGAAAAAGAGGAAGGACAAAAAGTTAAAGCGGTAATGTTGCACCCCTATACATATACACACACACAAAAAAAGAAGATAAAAGAATCTCAAAGATCGAAAAATATATATACGGTGAATATTGGTTTTTGGCGTTATGAATTTAGTATGTAGTACAAGAACTTATTTTTTAAGAAAGAGAAAAAAGAAAAAGAACACAAGAAAAATAAAAAAGTAAAATAAATAGAAATAAAAAAAAGAATTATTCTTTTTCTTCCTATCTATTTAAAGAGGTAAAGAAAAAAAAACAAATTTACAGGAGAAAAAGAAGAAGATAAAGCAAAAGAAAATAGAAAAGAATAAAAGACAAGGGAAAAGTGGAAAAGAAAGAAAACGAAGACAGCCGTAGGAAGGATGTGATAAAAAGGAAAAAGAAAGGGAGAAAAGGAAAGAAAAATAAGAAAAACTAAAAGGAAAATTAAAAATTATAAAAGAAAAAAGGAAATAAAAAAGTAAAAGATGAAAGAAAAAGAATAAGAAGCTGGAGATAAAAGAAAAAGAAGCAAAAGAAAAAGTAGTGCAAACGAGAAAGATAATAGAAAAATAAATGAAACAAAAGAAGCAAATAGTATAAAGGAGGAAGGAAAAATGAAAAAATGAAAAGAAAAAAGACAAGAATTGTAAAAGAAGGAAAAAGAGAGAAGGCGAAAAATGAAAGGTGAAAAAGAAAAGTGGAAAAGAAGGAAAAGGAGGAAAAAGAAAAAATGGAATGAGAAAAAATGAAATAAGAAAAAATGGAATAAATAAAGAAAAAACTGGGAATAAAAAAAAGGAAACAGATGAACAAAAAGTAAAAAATAAGGCAAAAAATAAAAAGCAGAAAAAAGAAAAATGTTTAAAAAATAAAGGAAAGAAGAAAACAAAAAAGAAAAGAAACGAGAAAAGAAAAAAGAATGGAAAAAGGAAAGGAAAAAAGAAAACAAAAAAGAAAGGAAAAGAGAAGACAAAAAAAATGGAAAAAGGAAAGGAAAAAAGAAAACAAAAAAGAAAGGAAAAGAGAAGACAAAAAAAATGGAAAAAGGAAAGGAAAAAGAAAACAAAAAAGAAAGGAAAAGAGAAGACAAAAAAATGGAAAAAGGAAAGGAAAAAGAAAAAAGAAAGGAAAAGAAATGAAAAAAGAATGGAGAAAGGAAAGGAAAAAAGAAAACAAAAATAAAGGAAAAGAGAAAAGAAAAAAGAATGGAAAAAGGAAAGGAAAAAAGAAAACAAAAAAGAAAGAAAAAAGAAAGAATTGAAAAATAAAACAGGAAAAAAGGAGAAAAATTCAAAGATAAAATTTAAGATAATTTTTAAATCTAAAACCGTAGAATCTGAACACGAATCTATGTTGTATGCCGAAACGTTCGCAAAGCGATCCACTTGGCAAAATCTGATCAAATATCAAAATGTCTTTATTTATTTATTGCTCTAGCCGAGAAAAGCAAGCAGACCTACAAAAAGAGAGAAAATATTTTACTATTTAAAACGGGTAAAAAAGAAAATTCACAAAAAAGAAGAAAAATTTAAGAAAGAAAAGTAACAAGTAAAAATATATTTAACAGCCGAAAATTCCTAAGTTAGTGGTGTTAACAATTAAAATGAAAATTATTATCAACAGCCTGTGAGATAAGTATCGCTGTTGGAATCGGTGCTAGACTTTATCAAGGGACAATACGAAAAAGATAACGCAAAGAAAAAGAGGAGAGGTCGTGAACAGGCAGTTTAAGTTGTTTGTTGTTGTTGTGATTGAAGGTGATGGTGGCGGTGGCGGCGACCGTGGTAGTTGTTGTTGTTATGGTGGTGCTGGTGGTGGGTGTGGTAGCGATGAGGAACTAAACGAAAGATTAGCTAGGCGAGGCGAAGGCATTTTCGTAATGGGATTGTAGTTCGCCATTTTGATAAAACGGTTTTACCACGCCTAGAGCGAACTCGAAAAACATTGCACACACACACACACACACACACAAGAGGGGGAGAGCTTATGAGAAAGAAAGAAAGAAAGAAAGAAAGAAAGAAAGAAAGAAAGAACAAGACGGGAAGATATAAATAAATTCCAAGGGACGAAGAGGTAGAAAGCAGGACAAAAAAAACGCGGAAGAACAGACTGATTCCGAAAATATCGGATAAACGCATAAGACTATCAATATTATTGTATTTCTCCGTTTTGGCATTTCTCTGTTCTCGCCGTCTGAGTCGAATGATAGGTGTGTTGTTCAATGGCACTGCATCTAAAAGAAACTGAAGACAACAATATTTTCAATCAATATACTTAAAACTTCATACTCACTCGACTCTGTCCAAAGTTGTACGACCTTAACGAACCGAGAAATCCATCACGGTCATTTGCAGTGTTCTATGGCAGATATAATTACATACATTCATTACGACAGGGATATTCAAATTGATAAACTGTTTTTATTCAAAATATATTTATTCAAAGCATACGAGCCGTCATTTAAAACGTATGAACCTTAAGTTTAAATATCTATGATGTGTTTTAACCTTTTGCTGTCTCGCGCAGGCGCACAGGACGTGATTTCCACGTCCGTGAATCATATGCGGTGCACACGAGCCTGATTTTAAAAGATCGGTAAAACAAAGGACACCTAAGAAAAAGAGTCTACTGTTGAGCAGGACGTTTGAGGAAAGGCCTAATCAGATATTTTGTGCATCATATATGACCACAAGACGCTTAACTGATAGTATAAGTTCTCAAATGAAAGACATTTTTCCACTTCATTGAAATGATTATAACCTGTGCCTCACATGTGATGCGTAGAGCTTAGAACTTATGATGTGTACGTTCTGTACATCACATGTGATGCGTAGAGCTTAGAACTTATGATGTGTACGTTCTGTACATCACATGTGATGCGTCGAGCTTAGAACTTATGATTTGTACGTTCTGTACATTACATGTGATGCGTAGAGCTTAGAACTTATGATGTGTACGTTCTGTACATCACATGTGATGCGTCGAGCTTAGAACTTATGATTTGTACGTTCTGTACATTACATGTGATGCGTAGAGCTTAGAACTTATGATTTGTACGTTCTGTGCATCACATTTGATGTACCTGTTTTTATTATGTGAAACATATATATATATATATATATATATATATATATATATATATATATATATATATATATATAAATATAAATATAAAAGTGAACATAGAAGTCAACACTTAGAGGCGACAGTCTGTTTCATACTAGATGCAATTGTCAGGCCATGAGTGCTGTTATTTTTCTCGGCTATTTATATATACGGGTCAGTGGTGCATTGTGGGTAGTCTCTCTATATATATTCCATACGCCAAATAAGCTGAGTTGCCTTGCAATAGTTATAAATCTGAAAACAAGCATGGATGTTTGGATAGTACACAGGAAAATGGCCTGGACTGGCAAACGGATAACAAACGACGTAGAAAGTGACACGGACAACGGAAATAGCGAAAGATGTCTTCCAAAATCTAAGCAAAGAAACAGTAATATATCGTCAGAAACAAAGCTAAAAGTGCTAAACAGCTTCAAATTATCAATACTCCAATATGACTGAATTCTAGACAATTTTCTCACAGATGAAGAGGAGTCTTCAGGCAAGAGAGAAGTTGTTCTGCCGAAGAAAGCTGAAGATACCATGGATGGAACAAGGAAGCAATGAGAAAGTTTTATGGAAAAATCGTTTCCTTTACTGACTGTTACTACTTACTCTATGTGAGTGGTAAGCGGTGCAGTTTATGCGGATATGTGAAAAAGATGACAGCTAGCCCTGGACTTGAACAGGTTAATATTGTAGTGACTGGGAATGCATCCTCTTGGGAGTAGGTTCCACAAATTAGCAGTTGGTGGGAATAAGCAGTTCAACTAGAACTTACTTGTTACTAATGGAATACAAAGAGAATGAGGGTGTTTCACCTCATGGCTAGTACTGGGTATGATGATAAACTACGTCTGGCAGCAAGGATCGGGAGTTTGGAAATTTTGAGGAACATGGAACCACCTCTTAATTGCTGTTGTTTCCAGGACCCAACTGGTAGCACCTCTTAAAGTCCCAGCTATGCGCAAATAGTGAACCCCAAAAGATAAACAACACTATGAAAGTATAAACAATACGTTTTTATAGTAAGATTACCAGTAATACATTTTTATATAAAAAATTATCTTCGGTACATATTTATAGTAAAATTACCAATAATATACGCATACTAACAAATTATACAAATTCTAGCGACTTCATCCAAATCCGTTTAAAACACTGCAAACAACCAACGTGAAAGAATTCTTTTCATTAGTCGTGAGTATGACGATAAACTACATCTGGCAGCAAGGCCTCTGATCGGGAGATTGGAGGATTTTGAGGAGAAGGAAATCACCTCTTGAGTGCTGTTGTTCCCAGATTCACCCTGACCCGGAGTGGTAGCACCTGTTAGGGTCCCAGCTATGGGCCAACAGTGATACCCGAAACAAAAATCAACAATGCATTTTGATAATAAAATGAGTAGCAATACAATTTTATCGCAAAATTACAGTCAATGCAACACTAAAAATTATTAAAAAAATAGGTTTTTATAGTAAAATTACAATCAAATTTTATGGACTATAAAATATACATCTAAAATATATACCTTTACTCTGAAAGCATAAAATTATGTATCTGTAGTTGAAAGCATAAAATTACGCACAAAATATTTAGATTATAGAATTTGATATGCCGCTAAACAAAATCAGCCAACAACAGAACTCATTCATGGCATTCCTCCGCATAATATCCTATAATTTCTTATAGAAATTAAACAGCGTTCCAAAAATATACATGTCTGTGTGAACATAATTGCTTGAGGCGGTTAGCCTCTAGTAATTATGTCTAATGTCCACACAAACATGCATATGCACAAAAGCTGAGTATCATCTACCATGTATTCAACTGTGAGAGAAGAATAACATATATCATAATTTTATTACTTCAAATTTCTCAAGAAAATTAAATTTCGGCATTAAATGACCCATAAGGAGTTGATGTGCCGTTAAATTGACAATTCACTCAATCTTTTCTACCAAAGGGACTCACAATAAATTAAATAAAACCAATAAAGAAAATAATAATGAATAAAAAAAAAAGAAAGAAAAAAGAAAGACATTTTCCTATGATGCTCGTAATAAAGGAACTGGAAAGAGTTTTTGCCATTTACGCAAATTTAAAACCTCACTTCCGAAAAGGATAGAACTGCTCCATTCCAACTATCAACGCATCGTATTCGGCCGTATTTTGCAAAATCTCCACCGATTAAGTAACTACCACTTTTTCTTTGGTCGTTTCAACTCTGCACAAAGTTAACTTGAGCTTGAACTTTATAACCGCCCTTACCATTAATTATCCTAACTTACTTCTGGACCAGGAGAAGAAAACGGACATACCCAAGAGACACTGAGAACAGTTCATATAAAAAAAATGAATAAACGGCCTGTAGTCGAAACCAATTCTTTTCTTGCTCTTTCTTTAATTGTTTATATGTGAACACGTACACACCTACAAGCCACCAACACACAAACTTAAATTCTAACATATATATATATATATATATATATATATATATATATATATATAAATAAATTATAAAGAGGTAATCGTACAATGTATCAATTAGCAGTATTAATGTAATTAATGGCAAATTCTCTTCGCTAACAGACTTGATATAAGCATCGACTTACTAATAATACATTGAATGACGCGATCCTTATGTATAAAATGCTTTTCAGATTGATCTGGTGTATTTTTAGAGCAGCAAGTACTTTCGAAAACTTAATGTTCTCATCGTCAGGCTGTAATTTTTTTCATTAGAGATAAAACTCCAAGACGAAATAAATGTATTGTAGACCGAAAGATTTTTTTTTTAAGAATGTGTTATTTTTAACGGTTATATAATGTTGGAACGTGCAAGTCGCAACGCAAGAGTTCAAATCTTTCCATTAATAGAGAGATATGTCGTACTGCAGATCAATTGTTTTTCCTAACCGCATTATGTTGGGCAGCATATATTTCATATTAATTGAACTATATACTTAGCACTACTCATAAAAAAAACAACTATCAATAAATAAAAACTTAACTTAATTATAACTTGAGCGTCCGCATCCTTAAATATATGTAAAAAAATAAAAATTTAAAGAACACGTCAAAATTCGCTTACGTCACAACACTCTTTGACTAGACTATTTATATTATTCGGACTATTGTGCTCATCTTTGTTGTCATATTTATCACAACCTTTCGGACAGATACTCTTTGATTACGTCACAATACATACTGAGTGTTTCTACCTACCCTTGTGATACAATATTCCCTGATTGTTTACGCAGACCCTGATGATGACTTTAAAAAGTTATAAGCTTGGACCACATTTCTTGTACTTTTCTTTCAAAATGGACTTCTGTCAATTTCTGACGTAATATCGTCCTTGTCCGAGAATGATTATTTATAATTTTGAAAAGTAAAATCGATGACTAAATTTAATAGACACAAAATGACTATCGTTTTTTATAGTATTTACCTTAAAGAACATTAGCTGCCTAAATACACAGAATATATATATATATATATATATATATATATATATATATATATATATATATATATATATATATATATGAGATAACGATAAAAAGTTTACTTGTGATGCGTTTCGTTGGTGCGACTACACATGCGCACAAACTAGCGGTTCTGGGAATTTCCGATGTTTTTTATTTAGCTGAATTCATTTAGAAAATGTTTCTTTCTTTTTCTATCACTTTCATTAGTATGTATCCCACACTGTGATATTAGAAAATCTGCCAGGAATGGTTAACTGTTTTAAGAGCCAGGCCGCAAATTTACTGTGGATGGCCTTGCGATCAAAGCGCTCTCTAGACATTTACGTCGTACTGAATTATTTTCTCCTTTGATCAGAGAAGCATTTTTTTATGCGAAAATTGAGGTCAGTCTCATTACGATGGGCAACCAACGCATTTGACGTATTGTTTTGTAAAATATCCCTTTTGTGTTCATATAATCTTTTATTTAGATTTCTTGAGGTTTTATGCATGTACATACATAGAAATAATTTGATCAATACTCGACGATACCGACACATACGAAAAAAAGGGAACAAATATTAACTAGTGAAACACAAAAATTATTAGCAGGGAAACCAGGAAACTAATTAAAAATGAAAACAAATCTTGGTATAGATCCTAGAATATCATAGAACATCCAAACTTTACGGTCTTTCTAAAACCCACAAAACTGATACCCCAATGCGCCCCATAATTTCAGGAATATACTCCCCCCCCCCCAGAAAAAAGCCATAACAAAAATACTAACCCCCACTTCTAGAACAATCAATTCATCTAACATAAAGAACTCAGGCAGCCTAGCTGAAAAAAAATAAGAGAAATGAACATGACCGACAAATGCATTGTCAGTTTAGATATAAAAACATCTCAGTTGAAAAATGCCTAAATCCTCTAATAATACATCTAATACAATCAAAGATAAAGCTATTTCTACCAACAGCTAAAATAATAAAAAAATTCTGTCTCATCACCGATCTATTTCATATTTAATAATGATTGTTATAAACAAAAATTTGGATTCCCAATGAGATCACCTCGCAGAGGAATGATGGTATATATCTTCTTAGAATTCTTTGAGTCTGGCCCTTTCTAAAATATTTTGCCAAACAATCAACATACTTCTATTATATTGATGACGCTCTACTTATATATCTTTGTGATACTGATTTATCTGATCTACTAGATCAACTAAACCAAGTCGAACACACAATAGAATTTACAGACGAAATGGAAGAACATAATTCTTTACGCTTCCTAGGTATCAAGCTACACCGTATTGACAACAGTTTGAAACTCGGTGTCCACCGGAAATCAACCAACAAAAACGACCTAATAAATGTCTATTTCCATCATAACAGCAAAATAAAATCCGGCATAATGATCGTTCTACTTAAGAGCATTAAAAATATGCAGCCCGGATTATTTACACGAAGAGGAGAAGTACATGGAAAACATTTTCAAACTTCTCCAGTACCCCAATTATTTTGTATTCAATGCGAAACAAAAGGTCCATAAAATATTCCAAAACAAAAAACGGCCGCTCCTGAAGAACCCAATGAATCAAAAAAATAAATGATCCTACCAACGGACTCTATCACGAACTTTATCACATCTACAATCGAAAAGAATCTATCCAAACTCAACATGAAATTTCTTACTACTATATCCAAAGCAATAAAAGACCAATACCAACCAAAACAATAAGCTGAAACACGAAGGAGCTTACTCCATCGCTTGTAATAATTATCACAAAAATACAAAGGAGAAACCTTAAGAAATCTAAATAAAAGATTATATGAACACAAGAGAGACATTTTACAAAACAATACGTCAAATGCCCACCGGAATGAGACTGACCACAAATTTGACATAAAAAATTCAACTCTGAGCAAAGGAGAAAATAATTCATTATGATATAAATGTCTAGATAGTGCCTTGATTGCAAGGTCATCTACAGTAAATTTACAGCCTGGATCTTATAATATTTCACCATTCCTGGCAGAACTTCTAATATCACACTGTGGGATACCTACTAACAAAAGTGATGGAAAGAAAAAAAAAATCTCTAAATGAATTCGGCTAGATTTAAAAAGAAAAATCTAAAATTCACAGCACCTCTTGTCCGTGCATTCCACTACCTTTCGTAACATGTCCTATCTCTTCACAGATAATGAAAAAACGCAATCTGTGGAGAGCCATGATCGTCTACATTCTGGAGAGTCTTGATATTAAAAAAAATAGGTTGTCTCAGTTCGACACCAATTATAGAGTCGTTAGCATTAAGAAAATATGTTTCAGAGAGGAAGGTAATCCAAGAATGAATACAATCGTTTCGAAAACGCTAAAATCATATTAATAATGAACGGATGAGAGGAGAGAACGAAGAGAAATTATTTAATTGAAGGGAAAGAAAGAAAGAAAGAAAGAAAGAAAGAAAGAAAGAAAGAAAGAAAGAAAGAAAGAAAGAAAGGGGAGATAACTCAGAAACCGGCGTGGATTCGTCATCGCCATGAATTTTTATTTAATTGGATAACTAAATTACCCTCGACAGACAAAATAATTAAAAAATAAATTACCCCCTCTACCTGCCCACTTCTAGTAAAAATGAATGAAAATAAATGAAGAGGGTTTTAATAAAATAAACAAATAAAAACTATAATAATAATAATAATAATAATCTCAAAAATGTGGCACATGGGAATACCAACAATCCCTGTTGTAGATGAAGCCCTCGGATTGGTTGAAAAAGATTCCAATAGACTCACTGAAGGGATTCCTGGAAGCCCATGCCTTAAAGAAATACAAAAAAATATTCTCATGAGTACAGGCCACACCTTACGAAGGGCTTTATCTATGTAAAATATGTGTTCTTTTTTGTTTGTTTGTTTTTTTAGTTGGTCAGTGGAAAATGTCATGATGCCAATTCTAACCTTAAGTCACTGGGCGGGACCCGGAACGAAATGTGTACGCACCAAAAATCAAAGGAAATAAAATAATAATAATAATAATAATAATAATAATAATAATAATAATAATAATAATAATGGCTTTTTGCTCTTGTTTTAATTTATTTATTTAATTTTTAAACTATATAATCCATGGGTCGGCAAACCCCGGCCCTTGGGCTATATCCAGCCCGCAAATGATTTTTGTTCAGCCTGCCAAATTAACAGTCGTGAGGAATTTGCATTGTGTGTGTGTGTGTGTGTGTGTGTGTGTGTGTGTGTGTGTGTGTGTGTGTGTGTGTGTGCGTGCGTGTGCGTGTGCATGTGTGTGTGCGTGAATTGTTATTCAGTTATTCCTACAGTAAAATAAGAAATCTTGTTTGAATAATATAACATTAACTTCGTTGTTTTTTCTTTAAACCTCCAGACTAATGCAGCCTTCTGCACAGAGTGGTCTTAGGTCGAGACAATTTATTATAGTACATCTGATATCATGGCCCTCCTCCGAGACATTGCATAGCTGTCTGGCCCGCTCTCTCCAAAATGTTGTCGAAGTCTTTTAGTTGATTTGGGTTACAGATGATTCCGTTTTAAAATAGAGTGAGAGGCTTGCTATAAGGCTTCGCTTAACGAGTTGATCTAATAAGCTTTTGATTCTAAATACGTTTTTTATATACTAATGTACACCTAATACAAAGTCCAAGGGCCCCTCAAGGTAGAGGATTACTGTCTGGCGTTGTACGAGTATAAGTAAAGGCAAGAAGTGAAGCTTATAGGGTAATGCAGGAAAGATAATGGTTAAGCCTAGATTTCAAATGGTCTCGATTGCAACGATTGTGAAAAACATCCTGCCAACTCCGATCCGTTATCCATTACACCTCCCGTACACTCAAGCTTATAACACGTATTCCCATGCGGTCACCCATCTAGGTACTGACCAGACTTGACGTTGCTTATCTTCGGTGATCATATGAGAACTGGTGTCTCAATGCTATATAGCCGCACGCTTGAAAATGTCTACAGCTCGTATTCCAAGAACAAAGCAAAGTAAATAAATAAAATAAATTTATTCGAAATCAAAAGAAAAAATATGTTTACAGTTAGATAAGGTATTTTTGTCTGAATTTCTGGAATTACTATTGTCTTCGTCTTTGTTGTTGTTATCACACTGTTTCGGCCGTTTTGTCCTTCTGCCTTCATCAAGTGATTGCCGATCCGTGTAAGCTAGAGAGAATTTCCAGATGAACCTTTTATTTGATCTACACCCTTGTGCAAATTAATTGAAACAAAACGAAAATTCTGTTATTATTTACTTTTTTCCGTATTTTCCAATGAAACATGACCCAGTACACATGTTAGTACTTCGTATGCCCATTCCACAAAGTCGTTCTTTGCAGATTGACCACAGATTCTCGACTGGATTTAAATCAGGAGAGTTTCCAGGCCAGTCTATAGTACTTTGATTTGCTCACTGGTAAGTCTTACCTGTGTATTCGTGCAGTGTTCAATTTTCGTACGCCTCCTTGGAGTAACGCCCATCGCAGATAATGTTCGTAAGACAACTAATCGACAGTCGATACAATAGTGTCTAGGCGTGATGAAAATCTGATGTAATCACGGATGACGTAATATTTTTCAAGGGTAAACAAATTTCATCATACACCCTGAAAATAGATTCATATTACCTCACACCACTGCAAATGACTTAATCTGAGAAAAATAAAAATCCAGTGGGTCCAAACTGACCGTATGGTGAAAGAAAGAAACTAAAGCGGTTGTTTCAATTAATTTGCACAAGAGTGTAAATACGGAGATAGATTCTTCTCGGTCAACTGCCCATGTCTACTGATATCTCTGCTTCTTATTTTAGTACTGATCAGCTATTGCTCGACTCGTTTCCACTGGGTCAAAATGCACACTGCTTCACCCAGGAATCGAACTCCCAACTACGATATCACCAGTTTCACTAAACAAGGCTTTAATCCAAAGGTTCCCCAACTTTTTTACGACGATTTATCCACGTATCAGGTGAGGGGGTCGGTGTCGCTCACGCGTGTAATAAAGCACAATAAACCAGACCGTGTCCATTGTCTGTGCGGGTCGGTACCAAATGGTTCACGTCACGGTCGGGTACCAGTGGTTCGGGACCGCTGCTATTATTTCATGACTTCGTGAAAGCAGGTTTAAATTAGTGTGGAAAGTAAACGTCTGGATTCTGTCATTTATTATCTATTCGAGCTCAGTGTGCCATCCATTTTTGTTGGTGGACCTTAAGTGTTTTAGCTTCTGTTACTCGCTAGAGTTCTTTGTGATTTTGTATGACATCTGATAAAGGATATTCTAAGATCTACATTGTTCATTCGCGCGAAGACATTTTTAATCAATGAACTGAGAAAGCGATTGTGTATAGCTGAGAGTTGAGGCATTTCTGAACGGGTTTGGCGCCATGCTGGACATGTATATAAGTCTCCATCTGACGAGGTTCTTTAAGAACATGACTCTAGTTCTTAGATCAATGTTTTGGTTTTGTAACAACTTGCAGTTTTGAACAAAACTATCCCAAGCGTAAGTTATTCTATATTCTATTTCCGTATCTCCTACACTATTTACATTATTCGGATTACTGTCCTAATCTTTGTCGCCATATTTATTACAACGTTTCGACCGTTGTACGCTCCGGCCTTCTTCAGATGGTTCGAATGTCGAACTGAACCCTTTATTTCGTTCACTGGGGGAGACTGATCTAGTTCCACGTGCCATGTTTAATGGATGTCATTTGTCAGTTATCTCCTGTTAATTCCACTCTCCAAGTTCTCCACTGCCTTAACTGGGTATTGAACTCACACTCTTTGGGGCCTGTCACTGGATCTAACTAACGCCTTTATCCATTGTGCCATGTATCTCCTGTACTAAATTTGTTATAACTGATCGATGGACTATGGTATTTGAAGTGTTTAGTATTCATTATTCTCCAAACAGAATGTTTAATGATGTATTCAATAAATGACATTGCACTTACTCAAGTCGAGTATGTTACTTGTGACCATAATCATCATCACACACATACATACATACATACATACATACTTATACAAATTATACAATCACAAGCATTGGATAGTAAATCAACACTACTGTGTAATGCGACAATTTTATAATCGCTATATTTTCATGTAGTCGATTTCGTGCACTTTAGGGAGAATCGGGTCCCAGGAGCTTTTCGTGAGTCTCCCCAAAGCACGCTCGCTGATTGGTCAATACCAATCAATCAGATTGTCTGCACGTGAAGAGTGATTCTTCCCGCGCAGCGCTTTCGGAGCCGATGATCACCTATATAAGCAAAGAAAATTCTTAGTAAATCAGTGAGATCTCAGCTTCCACAGAAATCCATGACAGTTAAAACCATTCGCTAATCTTCTCATTCACACCACATGCTGAATATTCCCTATACACACATAATCTTTTTCTTACACAGCAAAACTGTTGAAAACATTTATTACCAGAAACTATTACAACCTTATTGCTTTCAGTAAACTTTGGAACAATTGATAGTTAAAGAGAGACAAATCTAGTTTTACTCAATGCATGCTTTTCTTTCATATCCTTGTTTGTACATCTCGTTAAATACAAATTTTATGTGTAATGATGTCTTTGGCTTATCCTTTTTTCTTCACGTCAGTTTGGTTTCCTAATCTAAGTTAAATTAATGTGGTTAAGTCCGCCACATACTGACTGCGTGAGTGAATGCTTAACGTTGGTCTTCTTTCAGAAGTGAGAAATGTTTGATAGCGATGCTGGATACACGTACACATGTATAAATATATAAAAAAACTTATTTCTAATTTTGTTATTTTTTCAGGTCCTTTTTTACTTCCCGGACAATTTTTGTCTGTTTACTTTTTTCTTTTAAGTTAGAAACTTTTGCGCGTCTTTCATTTTTTTGTTTGCTTTCAGATTGTTATTGTAAGTGGGAACGATATGAAAATAATCAATTAACCTATACTGGCGGCAAAGCGCCTGCAAACAGATGACGAGTGGGTTCAAAAGATGTACAAAAACAGAAAGAGGTGTAAGACAAGGATATGTCTTCTCACCGGACTTATTCAAACTATCCAGGCGATTCTGAGAGAATTAGAGATTCTTCCAGATTTCATTATTGGCTGTCACAATCTTAACATAGGATATGCCGATGATATAGTTTTGATAGAAGACACGGAAAGAAAACTAAAAAACCTCCTACAGAATCTAATGAAAGAAAGCGAAAAGAAAGGATTAAACATCAACTGTAAGAAGACATAATGCATAGTTGTTAGCAAAGGGACGGATCCGAAGTGCGAATTGCGAGCCCAAAATGCGAATTCTAAATCAGAGATACCAAAATCAAACAAGTAAAAAATTTAAATATCTTGGAAGTATTTTAACAGAGGACAGAAAGTGTGACACTGAAATCCGAAGGTGTATTGGGATAGAGAAAGATGCCTTCCAAAAGCTAAGCAGATTATTAAGAAATAAAAAAAACTTCGCTAGAAACAAGGAAAAGAGTACAGAACTGTTACATGATATCTGTCCTCCTGTACGGCAGTGAATGCTGGACAATCTCCTCAAACATGAGGAAGAGACTTGAAGCAACAGAAATATGGTTTTACAGAAGGATGCTGAGATTCCCATTGACCGATTATGTGAACAATGACGAAATCTGAGAGAAAATGGAAACATCAGGAAGAGGCAGTTGAAATTTCTAGGGCAACCAATGAGGAGAGAAGGATTGGAAAATCTAATACTCACATGAGAGATTGAAGGTAAGAGGGACGGAAGAAAATAATGCATAACATGCTCAGTGAGCCTGAGTAAATGGACGTCGGAACAGGTTTTAGGAGAAATAGCAAAAAGACAATATTTATTAAAAGCTACAAAAGACAGGAAATTGTGGAAAGCCATGATCGCCTACGTCAAAAGAAATCAACAATCTGGATCACCAATAAAGATCTCACCCAGACTTATTTAAACCCGTATCCCTTACCTTGGATAAGATAAACCACTTTCCTTTAAGGGATGTTAGTCCAAATCTTGGCAAAGTTTAATTCCTTATTTCAGATCCACGTTGTCTATTTAACAATCGTAGAATAACAACATAACAGTTGTAATAAAATACAACAGATAAAAAAAAAAACCTGACAAAATTGATAATATTTTCTCTGTTCATTTTTAACCCTGTCGTGAAAATTGTTCACTGCTGACCGTACAATAAATATATTTCTGAAAAAGGCCCCGAAATACTGCATGGAGGTTAACAATTGGTGAGTAGCGTTAGGTTCCTGTGTGCGAGAAAATATGAAGTATCTTTACTGTATAGTAAGAATGTAAAGCGTATAATCAGCCACAGAAAACCGATGCAACTAATTTTCGACTCCATTTCTGTTTACTAACATTTAAAGCGACTTAATAGAATTAAACGCCAAAACCTCTTTAAAAGAGCCTCCTTACAACAAAATCCAAACGAAATTTGAGCAAATTAAATTTCATTCATCATTCTCAAGTGATCTGAGTGAACAGTTTATGGTTGTTTGTTTTGTTTTTTGTTTGTTTGCTTGCTTATTTTTTTGTTTTTTCATTCAAAATTGTATCAGCCTGCTTGAAAATTTCTTGCTTGGACTTTGTTCACTTCGGATTATTATATGCTTTTTCCTCCGGAAATACTGAATTCATTTCACAGTAATAAACGTTATTTCGCCTTGCTTCAGCTGAAAGAAAATCCATTTAATTCGAATTTTAATTTCCTCAGTCTGTACAGAAAAAAGCTATTTCGTCTGTTTCAATATGCCTGAATCTTTCCAGAGCCGACCCTTTCCGACATTAAAAGCACTTTCCAAATTACTAAATTAATAATAATAACAATAATAATAATAATAACAATAATAATAATAATAACAATAATAATAATAATAATACAATTCTGTCTGACAGAAATGCTTCCTGATCCATGTCAATCACATGATATTGCTGCCCATTCCTTTAGTAAAACGATCGGCAATACATAAATTATATATAAACCGGAATCTACCAGTAGCGCTTGCATTTATTTCTGATCAGTTGCTATTATATACTATTTTAAACGCATTTCTCGTCCAGTGAAAGAATTTTCAATACATTTCTATAGTAAAGTAATACATTCCCATAGTAGAAAATCATTGAAAATGCATTTGTATCTCTTTAATAAATGCTAATATCAGTGTGTCACGCCTTTTCAACTTTACTCCCAGAGGCCGTAGCCCAACATATCATACCATTTTAGAACCAGGCCGACTGCGTGAGCAAATTAAAAACATTCCGGGCCGGATCCGGAACTTCAATCTTGAAATTTTGGATTCCCAAGTTTTAATTACTGCAATTGTTTTCGACGATTTTTTTACCTGATTTTTTGCGATTAATTTATTTGGACGATAACAATTTTTATAACTTGGAAATAAATTTGGTTATAATCGAAATTAATTGCGAAATCCAACGAAAGTCACTCATGGAATAAAAATAATTCTTTGTACGCAAAGTAAGGACCTACGTACATCAAATTGAACATTGAACTTTAAAAAGGTAAGCTTAAATATTCATGCAAAACTTAAATGCAGTGATCAATTTTGAGTTCTTCTATAGTTTATTGATGCCTGTCGCATCTACTCCTCGCTACATATTGTGATGATGGACCAAATAAGAGACCACCGCGGGAACTAGCTTAAATGCCGTCCGATAAAGTGGCTTTTTAAGCTAGTAGCCAAATATTTACAGTGTATGTCTATATTAAATTCGATACAAAACACTTGTACATAGTAGCATTAGAATTAATTAATGTCGGGTTTTGAAATATTCTAAACCAGACACTCTACCCAGATGAAAAATTAGAATTTTTTGAGTACCTTGTTGGTTGAACTGAGAACTGTTCGGCATATACTAGTATTTCTATCATAAGGTCATTTACAATCATTTTTTATAGCTTTTTTTTTTACTTTAAACAAGGCGATAAAGATACAAAGTGCGCGGAGTTACCGAGAATGAAAGAAAGTGAGTAAACGTTATTAATGTCAAGGAACTACAGAAGAAGCGGTTTTAACAGGCAGAAGATGATGTTTGAAGTTGCATTTGCATTTTTGAAGATGTTAACATGAAAGCAAGAGGTTGGAAGAAAATTCAACAAGCGTGAAGTACGAGAGAAGAAACTGTTAGCATAGAACCTACGGTTGCATCTAGTAATTTTAACGGTAAAAGGATGAGACCTAGATGCCAGTATAGTATAGAGCTTAAAATCGAGGTATTAAAAGAGGACACATTGCACAGTGGATAAAGGCGTTGGTTAGATCCAATGACAGGACCCAAAGAGTGTGAGTTCAATACCCAGTTAAGGAAGTGGAAAACTTTCAGAGGGAAAAATTAACAGGAGATAACTGATAACTGACATCCATTAAAACATGACACGTTGAACTAGAACGGTCTACCCCAGTGAGCGAAATAAAGAGTTCAGTTCGACATTCCAACCACCTGAAGAAGCCCGGAGCGTACAACGGCCGAAACGTTGTGATAAATATGGCGACAAAGATGAGAACAATAGTCCGAATAATGTAAATAATGTAAAAGAGGAAAGTTTATCAGAACAATTACTATAAACATATTTATAAAGAAGGCATAGGGAAGATATAAGGTGACAGGAAAGTAACTAATGTAATCTTCAGGCTACGTCTGTTAAGTTGTAGCTCAACAATTTATATATACTGGTCAACGAGGCATAATGTAGTTTTTTTATCAAGATTTATATTTTCCTTTAATTTTTGTGAATATTGCAAGCTTTCTATTTTGCGTTATATACGAATTTATTTGAAAACTGGAGTAATTTTAACTACAGGCTCAAGGTTCTGGGGACGGGTGAGTCACCCATTAATTGTCATTTTGCTCCGTTTCGCTCTGATACGGTGTGTTAGTCCCTGTTTAGATCCCATCTCTTGGACAAACAGATTTGTCTTTGGAAAACTCGATCCGTGACGTGTTAAGCTTAACAGATGGGATAGAGTTCCAGGCTTTGTTAAATCAGCCTTCTAGGCGAAGTTACTCTGATATAAAACTTGCGGCTTCGATTGCAACTATTGATGAACACGAATAATTCTTTTTGGATAAATTTTGTTGTGGATCGGTAAATGGAACTACTCTTTCGCGAGACTTTTCTTCACCTTCAAAAGCTTCAAGCATGACCGTTGCTTGTTTAAAATATCTTCAAGTGAACAATGCGTTTAGTGGGCGGAACAACCATATCATAGTCGTTGTTTCGTAGTCTCCGATACGCAGACGACGTTCTATTTTAGCCATTTCGCAATCGGTGTTTGTAGTTGCTGTTTCGGAGTCATCAATTCACTGCTACTATTTCGTAATCGCCAAATCACATTCGTCATTTTTTGTCACTGTTTCGTAATCGTCAATACACAGTCATCATATCAATGTTATTATTTCGTCATCGCCAATACACAGTCATCATTGCACTGATACTGTTTCGTCATCGCCAATTTGCAGTTGTCTTTTCACTGTTACTGTTTCGTAATCGCCAATTCGCACTAGTCATTTCACTGTTACTGTTTCGTAATCGCCAATTCACAGTCATCCTTTCACTGTTATTATTTCGTAATCTCCAATTCGCAGTCGTCATTTCACTGCTAATGTTTCGTAGTCGCCAGTTGGTAGTAATCATTTCATTGTTTTTATTTCGAAATCGCCAATTCACAGTCATCATTTCACTGTTAATATTTCAAACTCGAAAATTCGCAGTCCTCTTTTCACTGTTACTGTTCCGTAATCCTCAATCTCAATCATCATTTCACTGTAATTATTTCGTAATCGCCAATCGCAGTCATCATTTCACTGTTAGTATTTCTTAAACGCCAATCGCCATCATCAATTCAATTTTACTCTTTCGTAATGGCCAATTCACAGTCCTCTCTTCACTGTTACTGTTTCGTAATCGCCAATTCGCTATCATCATTTTACTGTTACTATTTCGTAATCGCCAATTCACAGTTATGATTTCACTGTTATTATTTCGTAATCTCCAATTCGCAGTCATCATTTTACTGATACTGTTTCGTAATCACCAATTCGCATTCTTTTTTTCACATTTACTGTTTCGTAATCGGCAATTCACACTAATCATTTCACTGTTACTGTTTCGCCATCGCCATTTCACAGTCATCATTGCACTGTTACTATTTCGTAATCACCAAATCTCATTCATAACAATTCCTAGTCCTTTTTTCACTGTTACTGTTTCCTAATCGCCAGTCGTCTTTTCATTGTTACTGATTCGTAATCGCCAATTCGCTGACGTCTTTTCACTGTTATTATTTCGGAATCGCCAATTCGCAGTCATCATTTCACTGTTATAATTTCGTAATCGCCAATTCGCAAACGTCTTTTCACTGTTACTGTTTCGTAATAGCAATTTCACCGTCATCATTTCCAAGTTGTTATTTCGCAACAGCCTATTCGCAATCAACATTTCACTGGCACTGTTTCGTAATCGCCAATTCGCAGTCGTTTTTTCAGTTACTGTTTCGCAATGACCAATTCCCAGTCCTCTTTTCACCGTTATTGTTTTGTAATCGCCAAATCGCAGTCATTATTTCACTGTTACTATTTCGTAATAGCCATTTCACATTCATCATTTCGCTGTTATTATTTCGTAATCGCCAATTCGTAGTTAACATTTCACTGATACTGTTTCGTAATCGCCAATTCGCAGTCGTCTTTTCTCTGTTTCTGTTTCGTAATCCTCAATTCCCAGTCATCATTACACTGTTACTGTTTCGTTATCGCCAATTTGCTGTCATCATTTCACTGACACTGTCTGGTAATCGCCAATTCGCAGTTGTCTTCTCACTGTTACTGTTCCCTAATCGCCATTACGCAGTCCTCTTTACACTGTTACTGTTTCCTAATCGCCAATTCGCATTCGTCTTTTCACATTTACTTTTTCGTAATCGCCAATTCGCAGTCATCATTTCACTGCTCCTATTTCGATATCGCCAATTCGCATTCGTCATTTCACTGTCACTGTTTCGTAATCGCCAATTCACAGTCATCATTTCACTGTGACTTTTTCGTAATCGCCATTTCGCATTCGTCTTTTCACAGTTACTTTTTGTAATCGCCAATTCGCATTGTCATCTCACTGTTACTGTTTCGTAATCGACAATTCGCAGTCGACCTTTCACTCTTACTCTTTCTTATTCACCAATTCGCAGTCGTCATTTCACTGTTACTGTTTCTTAATCGACATTTCACAGTCTTTTTTTCACTGTTACTATTTCGTAATCGCCAATTCGCATTCGTCTTTTCACATTAACTTTTTTGTAATCACCAATTCGCAGTTGTCATTTCACTGTTACTGTTTCTTAATCGCTAATTCGCCGTTGTCTTTTCACTGTTGCTGTTTGGTTATCGCCAATTCGCAGTCGTCTTTTCAATGTTACTGTTTCGTAATCACCAATTCGCAGTCGTTTTTTCACTGTTACTAATTCGTAATCGCCAATTCGCAGTCGTCATTTCACTGTTACCGTTTCGTAATCGCCAATTCGCAGTCGTCTTTTCAATGTTACCGTTTAGTAATCGCCAATTCGGAGTCGTCTTTTCGCTGTTACTGTTTCGTAATCGCCAATTCGCACTCATCATTTCACTGTTATTATTTCGGAATCGCCAATTCCTAGTCGTCTTTTCACTCTTACTGATTCGTACTCGCCAATTCGCAGTCTTCTTTTCACTGTTACGATTTCGTAAACGGCAATTCTCAGTCGTCATTTCACTGTTACTTTGTCCTAATCGCCAATTCTCATTCGTCATTTCACTCTTACTGTTTCGTTATCGCTAATTCGCAGCTCCCGTTTCACTGTTACTGTTTCGCAATCGCATGTTTTCTGAAAGATGAACTATTTTCAAGAATCGGCTCTAGGGCGCTTCCTATTTCCCTCCGTCTTGTTAAATAAAATCGGAATTTTCATATTTTCTTTATTTATAATTCGCTTGGAGATTATTAAATTAAAAAATTAAAAATTGTTTAATTCTCATTTTGAAAATTAATATTTATACTAGATAAAATGAGGCTAACTCTATATTATATTAAAACAAACAATTTTTCATATAAATTCAACGATATTTAAATTAAAATTATATGCAGCCATTTTGATATTTCTTATTTAGTAACTTTTTATCCATATATTGATTTCCATTTTTGTAATATTGCGAACCAATTTCCTTTCATTTGAAGCATTCTATTTTAAAATTTAGATACAATTTCGCTCTTTAAATTTTCGTTGCTCATCTGACACGAATTAAATAATTAAATGAAATTATCATTCGACAGCATTAAATCGTATACTATCTTATCTCTATCTATAAATGACAGGATGTGTTGTGTGTGTAACGAATGCACGGCCGCAATTTTCGACGGATTTGCACAAAGATTTACATGCACATGCTCCAAGTTAGTGAGAAGGCCAAGACCGACTTTGCATTTCCCAACTCGCATCGATAGTGGAAATAATCGATTTTTTTCATGCTTCTACGGCAGTTTTCATGTAGTTTGCGGCCATTTCTACTGGCCAGAGTGAGAGCCTATAGCTGACTGCCAGGAATAGGTAGGAAGATTCTATTGGCCAGCGTGAGAGCCAACAGCTGACTGACACGAATGTTAACATGCAAAAAAATTCGATAGCTGCATTCGTCACAAGTGGGAAAAATTTAAATCTGCATGGCACTTTACTCGAATTGGCTCATTCGCTTACTTCAACTCAACGTTGATTCTGATTCCGCAGAACTGGGTTGGGTGTGAAAAAATATTTGTTGTTAACATTCTTTTTTCATTCGGTTTTTCCAGTTACGAGTCCTTTTTTAAAGCTGATCGTTTTGTGTTCATTTTGTTTAGTTCTTTTTTTAACAGATTTAATGTTTAGTATAGAGCTTAGAAAAAATTCGCAGTGTGAGATAGGCAAGAAGTAAGGCATGTAGCAACATCAGCACGGCAAAGGGCACTCCTTTAAAGGCAAGGAAGGGCAAACATATTTTAAGACACATTTGAGTATGAGATACGTGAAACATCGCTCTCCAATATGGGCCAAATAGCAAAGGCCATAGGATTAATGTCCATGCTTGATGGAGGACAAATTGATTTGTCAAAACATCCACAGAAATGTCTCTTGCACGAGTTTTATGTCATATTGGCCGTGTTGTCAGGAAGTTCGTTTTAGGGAATATAGAGCAACTTCTAAATATGGCTGACAAACTAGGGTAACACATTTCTCTCCAACATTAGCTGGTAAGCTCTACTATTCACTCTCGCTCCTTCTACAATGAACGCGAACGGTAATTTCAAACCATCAGATGCAACCGCAGAAGAAACCAGTTGGTTTCTGTCGCTTGAAATAATTTCTGACATCTTCGGGAATGTTTCCTGGTGAAGTGGCGTAAACTCGATCTTCTTGACAGCTTCAATGACTCTCCTGATACGAACTGAACGGCATCTTCCTAGAATTGGATTTGGTGAGATCGCTTGGCTCTTTTGAAACTTTTTTATATGAATTCAATCTTCCTGGTGAAGTGGCGTAAACTCGATCGTTTTGGTAGCTGACCATAGCCGCCACAGTCTTCTCGTCCGGCTAAACGAAGACTTTGTCTGCTGCACGTTACATATACTCCAACATTTCCTTTCCCTCTGCCAAGCCGTTCTTGCTTGGAGGCACTTAAGAGCAGATGTCCTTGTTGAATCTGGTATGGTTTTAGCCCTAAATTCTCTTTCACAATCCTTCTTAGCGATTTATCTAAAATATTCACTTCTTTTGCCATCTTCCTCATGCTTCTTCATGGATTTCTTTTCACCCTCTTCTTGACAGCTTCAGTGACTCTCCTGATACAAACTGAACGGCATCTTCGTAGAATTGCATTTGGTGAGATCACTTGGCTCTTTTGAAACTTTTTTTTCCATGAGTTAAATCTGTTTTTGTATAAACATGCAACTGTTTTATTACCAGAGAAATCTTCATCATCATACCAGAAATTTTCAGTGCAGCAATTTCATCATGTTTGGTTTGAGTTGCCATATTGAAAACAAAGACGGGAAGCGAAATAAAAGATCAAATGCAGATCACATATGAACCGGAAGCTGACTGGATGATAAAATAAAAGAACAAGTAAGAAACTTAAAAGTGAAACATGTTAGATTGATATGTTTCACACACACACACACACACACACACACACACACACATATATATATATACATATATAGTAAGCCGTTGGTATATAATCCATGTCACTCCTAATAACACAATATAAAATATTAAATATTGAAACTGATTCACACAAGAGCTCAATGTGTTTTTAATGAACAGGGCAATATATTTAATACAATCGGAATTAACATACCATTAAGTGAGTGATTATTTTCGTATTGTATAATTAAATTTACATGATTTTTCACACAGTCAATGGATTTATGAAATAAAGAGATTTTTTTATTTCATAAATCTATCATCCATTGATTGTTTTAAAAAATACAGTAAATTTAATTTTATATATCATACAATCGGAATTAAGATACCATTATGTGAATGATCAATTTCACCTTGTAAAATTCTGTTGAGGTTTCTTTCAGACTCAATGAATTACTTAATTATAATTATCAAATCCTCCTAACAATTTCTGTCGTGCATATTTCATTGCTTAATCCAGCTTCTAATGCTTCAGTTTGAGCAGCTTGGTGATAGTAGTCGTGGCTCCAGGGGACACAATCCTATGGTTACAGAGAATTTCAGGTGAGTTCCACCACGGAATATGTGAGCGAGCGGCGCTATATTGAGTCTGATTTGCTACCATTTCGTCACCGATGCCCGTTGGAACAGTTGGTATGGTGTTTGCTTGATAACTTAACTGTCAGGGTTTTAATTCTCGGTAGTGCATGCGCACTGCTGATGAGTCCCAAATATAGGACGAAACGGCCGTCCAGTGCTTTCTGCATTCTGTTGAGGTTTCTTTCAGACTCAATGAATTACTTAATTATATATATATATATATATATATATATATATATATATATATATATATATATATGTATATAATATATTATAATATTTTTTGTTTTAAAAATATGATTCCTTCGCTACATAAGAGTTCTCATGTATCGAGAGCCGAGACCCCTAATATAATTTTTGAAAAATATTATAATATAAGCTCTACATCTGTATTTGAGCACTGTCGTTTTGAAAATAAAAGCAAAAATACTAAGGAACACCGGATTATTTACCTAACGTGTTCTTTCCTATTTTTCGGCATACCTGCATATATATATATATATATATATATATATATATATATATATATATATATATATATATATATATATATATAATGGTCGTACTGGAGACAAAGTTAAAGACCAAATGCAGATCAAATATGGATCGGAATCCAACTTTTATAGTAAAAAAAATCAAATATGAAACATAAAGAAAAAGATTTTAGATTGATATGTTTCATCAGTCACTTCTTAATTGCTGGTGTTCCCAGGTTCATCCTGACCCGGGGTTGTAGCACCTGTTAGGGTCCCAGCTCTGGGCAAATAGTTAACCCACCCCCGAACTGGGGTCAAAGCATTATGAAAGTGTAAAAATATGTTTTTAATACCAGCAATACATTTTTGTAACAAATTATTAGCATCAATGAATTTTCGAATAAAGTTTATCAGCAACAATACATTATTACCAGCAATGAATTCTTGAAGAAAAAGTATTACCAGGAAGAAATTTTTGGAAAAAGAAAAATATTAGCAGCAATACATTTTTTGAAAAAATATATTACTACTAATAAAAATCTTGTCGGCATTAAATCATCCATTCGGGTTGATATGCCGTAAAACACACCATACCAAAGCAAAACCCTTTTTTTTTTCTTTTTTCTTTTTTTTGGGAGTTTTTTCTTTTACTTTCCTTATTCCTTCTTTAATTTTTCTTTTTCTTTCGTTGTCTTTACTTTCTTTATTTATTTAATAAAAATAAACACGATTTCATCTTTTCCCTCCTTATTCCTTCCTTCGTTATTCTTTATTTCTTCCTTACTCTCTTTCTTTCTTTCTCTCTCTCTTTCTTTCTTTGTATCGCCTCTACCCCTTCTCGAAAGTTCAGTGTTGGTCACCAAAGGTCACGGCTCAGCGGGAGCAGAGAGGAGGAAACAGCCTTTCCAAAATAATTCTAATGGTCAGGCAGGGTCCTTCACCGTTTTTGCGTCTACCCCCTTCACGAGCTTTTATTTACCATCTCCTCCTCAACCTTCTTCCTCCTCCATTTTTTTTTTGTTTGTTTGTGCACTCTGCCCTCTCCGTGCGACTATTTGCGATGGTTCCTCGAATGTACGTTTACAGAGTAAACGATTAACACGCAGATACCATTTACTTGGACCGTGGGAATAACGACGGCCATCTTGCTCGTCAAGGGAGACCCATCTTAACTTTAAGCAGTGTTACAACCTGATGATAGAATTTTTTTTTTTTTAGCTATTCCATACTTCTTTATTTTTAATTTTAGGCTGATATTTTTTCTCTCTTCGCGGTAGTAGTGTTTATTTTATTTTTCCACGTTTTCCGACGAACCCGTCATCTAAATCTTTCGACCGTATTGTTATCTAAATATTTTAGAAAGAGTTAGCTTTAAATAATTTATCTGGAATTTTCCTCACATTTAAGAAATATCCCAGAAATCGGCAATTCCTAATTTTTCTTTAAAGAAGAACCCAAAGAGGAAGAGGAACCATGCTGTCAATTCGCAAATGCCAAAGAGAAGCCACAATGTATTTTCTATAAACCAGTGCTACTCAATGTGGTGTACGCGTACCCGCAACAGTACTCGGAGAGTTTCCAGGAAGCAAAGAAACGGTAGTCCCATTCCGCGCCACGCGGGACTGCCGGGATATCTGACTCCATTTTTGTTTTAACATTTTCATTTTAGTTTTAGTTTTATTATAGTTACATTTTTTTCAATTACTCACTCCTGTTAAAAGTCATTTCTATACAACTAACGAATGCGAAACAGTGAACTAAAATACGTATGACAGCACCATCAAGACGATGTGGCGTGTGGCTGTGTGGGGACCACACCTAGAAATAACAAAAGGCCATTTTCATGGACAATGTAATGACAAAAGTACGCAGGTGTAGGCTTTAAGGAAGCTTTATTCAACTGAGAATACAATGTTCGCGTATAGTGTCCTTTTATAGTCCCAGTAAACAGAAATAGCTCTCTCAAAGGGGAGAGTAACAAAATTAGGGGAGACCACTCTTGATTATTCATAACAATATATTTCTACAAATAAATGTATAAAATAAAACAAATGATGCAATTTTTATTCTATTTATTATATTTTTCTGGTATAAATGAATAATACTACGAATGTACAAATAATATTTTCTCGGTTACTTATTATATAATTCTATGGCACAAAGACGGTACCGCTCCATGGCAAACTGGAAAGACATGTTGCATCAATGATGACTGGATTTAATATGAATAAGGTATCCTGTCTTTATATTGTACTAACTTTTAGCATAGCAAATTTTTGGCTATTTTTGCGGGGGGTTTTTTGCGGTGACAGACATTAATTTAGAAATTCTTGCAAAAATCAAATAATTCTCGGAGTCTAATGAAGTTTTCAAAATTTATTTACAAAGGAATTAAATTATTTAAAAAACATTTTATTAGATAATCTTGGTAAAGATATATATATATATATATGTATATATATATATATATATATATATATATATATATATATATATATATATATATATATATATATATATATATATATATTTTACATGCGTTTCTCCTCCTCATTTAATTTTATGAAAACTTCAGAAATCCATCGACATAATTTGTAGTGATTATATTAATAAAGCAGATTTTTTTTTAAAGAATTTAAATCACCGATTTTATATTACAAAGTCGGATCCAGTCTTACCGAAAATCTGTTCTGAATCGAAAAATTTAAAAAAAACGTAATAAAACTGATTATTTAATAATTTGTTGTGGAGTTATTTCCTTAGTGGAAACTGTATTCGGACTAAATGCGTCCTAAATAGGTTAAACGTACAGAAACGTTAGGAGCTTGTAATAAAGTGTTACGCAGAATAATCGAGTTGTGGTCGCTGACTACTTCTTCCCTCGACTACTACTGACTCCTACTTATAATAGATGCCTCGAATATTTTTTAAAGAATTTCGATTTGTTTTTATATATGTATATCGATGCAGAATTTCTGAAATATTGATGGACAAATCGATAAATCTATTAAAGTGTCACGTATTTAAGAGTTGTCCTCCCTTACGAAAAAAAACAAAAAAAAACAAAAAACAAATGGAAATTGTCGTCTGCTACAGCATAGATAATTATGATCAGGTTTGGCGGTTAATTCGCCGTCAATAAATCGATTAATACGTCAGAAAAACAAAACCCTGTGCTTAGGAAATGATTGCATACAACATTTTATGCTATGAGTAAATAATATTTGTTTCAAATCAGATTAACTTAAATTTAAATTTGCTGATTCTCCTCAAATAACGTTTCAGAAAATATATATATATATATATATATATATATATATATATATATATATATATATATATATATATATATATTACATTTTTAAAACGGAAAAATAAGTTTTGTTTACAAATGTCTACAAAATGGCTGACGTGAACGATTTTACTGAACAAAATAGGTCTCTATTCTAATCAATATAATTTCTGTCTGAAATACACCAAAGTATTTTCCTTACCTGATACAGTAAATTTAATCCGTAAGCTTTCATTTAAAGCTAAATTGAAAGCTTCAGGGAAGCTTTTTAATTTTTTTTAAATCACTTTAATCCTTACGTATATTGAATTCGTGGCGGTTATCGACGCGCAATAATTCACACTACTGAATAATTCCACACAATAGACACTCAATCACTACTGTCATTAGCCTGAAACCGCTATTTATACACCCGGCGGAAAACATATTCCTAAGTTCATAGTGTTACTCAAATTCTTTATATATATATATATATATATATATATATATATATATATATATATATATATATATATATATATATATATATATGAGATAAGGATATATTTATTTTTATGTATCAGGAACAATATTGAGGGGAACATGTATGACAAAGTGGAAAAGTTTTCGTCTCACACGTTTCGTCCTTTATTTGTTATGTTAGTGCGACTATACATGTGCACGAACAAGGGATGCTGTAAATGTTAATTAATGTGATAGATAGATAGATAGATAGATAGATAGATAGATAGATAGATAGATACACACACACACACAAATATATATATATATATATATATATATATATACACACAAATATATATATATATATATATATATATGTACACAATTTAGCCGATTTCATTTAGATTCTTTTTTCTTTTTGTTTCCTCAAAGATGAAGAAGTGACTCGAGGCAACAGAGATATATTTCTACAGAAGGAAGCTGAGGATAACATAGATCGAATGTATGACCCGCTAGATCAATTATGGTTGAATAGTTCGATTCTCACTAAGGGGCCCACACTTTTTTATTTATGCCACATCCACATCTAGGCTACGCTTAGAAAATCATCATGACAACGTGGAGAGAGATAATACAAATGGTATCAGACGTATCCAAAATTATCGCAAAATGAATTACAGACCTACTTACGACCAAATAGATTTACGACTTCTTGGTCGTAACCAATCGTGGTCGTAAGTCGACAACGATCTATAATTATAATTATAATTTTTATTTGTTTATTTATTGCCTTTTCTTACTTTTATTTTTCTTTTCTTTCCGAAAACTAACTTCGATAGAAGCTTTCTATACGTGAAAAAGTTCACCCCAAAATATATATAATTCGTCTGAATGTATTCTTCGATGAAGCATTACCGTTACTAACTTGTATCTTATTCATATTTCGTCGTATTAGTGTTTCTTTTTAATGCAACATTCAGGTTGTTTTACATTTCTATGACCGTTAAATAAGCAACATTGATCAGAGGTAGAAAAGTCGACTTAAACCAGTTTTGAAAATAGGATGTGTTCAAATCTCGCCGCGGGCAATTTCTTTACTTCCGATCTGTTCTGCTTATTTAAGGTTGTAGAACGTAAAACCTGACAGTTGTGACTATAAAAAAAAGTCCTATTAATAAGGTAAAAGGTAAACTATTAAAAGATTTATAAATCAAAAACTTATCTATTCTTAATTGCATAAAAGATTACTAGACTGAATCTCTTGTCCTGTTTTCATTACAATTTATTCAATTAAGAATCTTACTACTCGTCTACTTGACAAGTGGAAATGTACAGCTTTTATAGCTTGGATTATCAAAGGGGAGATAATCCATATTCACAACAGGGGGGTTGGCTTGTTTGTTTGTTTTTTGTTTTTTTTGTTTGTTTGTTTTTTTGGCAACATTCCAGAATGAATAGGAAACAAAAAACTAGTCACAAATATTCTTCTCTTGCTGATAGATTTTTTTTACTCCTGTGGCAGTGGAGACTTCAGGGGTTATTGGCCCTCGTCGATGGCGTTCCTTCGGAGGATTGGCGCGATTGCGTCTCGATTAAGGAACGAGCCTCGCGAAACGCAGTGGCTCTTGCAGCGTGTCTCACTGGCGACGGTTCGAGGTAATGCTTTCTCCATTATTGCGGCTGGCAGAGGATAGAAAAAATTGTTTATAGTTACGTTGTTCTGGAATTGTCATCATTGGTCGACTGAACTTGCTTTGTTTCAATGACTTTTGTTTTGTTATTATTAGTTACTTTCATCCAACAATTGATTTTGTAATATGGCAAATCTACGAATTCTTTTTTTACAAGTGTTTTTAAGTTAACATGATATTTAAACTTTATTAAAGAGTTTGTATCGTAAGGCTTATAAAATAAAACAATTAATAACAGAATCTCATCGAAGAAATACCAGAAACAGAAGAATAAAATAATTGTCTTATATGACGCTGATGAGTGACGTCATCTTCCAGGTTATTTATATTCATGGCGTTCAGATAATTAAGAATCAACTGTTTGCGACGCCAGCCAATCTATCATTCACTGCTAGACGTCAATCGATGTCAATAATTTCTGTCTTGAAACAACTAGAACGTGACGCCGAAAATACAAAATGAGTTGAGTCATACAAACACGGTAAATCAAAACAGCTTACTTTATCTAATATGTTTAAATCAAATACGTGACTCAGATTTCTCCCTTCAGGCCAAACAACCTTCATTCCGTCTATTTGAAACTAAATTTATAGACTCGACCGTTAAATAATCTTTATAAGAGTCAGAAATGAAGACCAAAAATGAAGTCTTGCGGCCAGTGACGGATTTACTATTAAACTAAAGAAGCTTAAACTTCAGACGGCCCCCCTCCCAATCCCAGAAAGGCTTACGGCTACGTTGAAACGCCGGTTCCCGTACGATCACCGAAGTTAAGCCACGTCGATCCTGGTCAGCAAGTCGGTGCGTACTACTCCCGAAACTCCCAACAGTGCTTTGCGACCTTGATTAGCATTTGCATTTACCATTTTCAACCTAGATGTCGACATTCCAACCACCTGAGGAAAGCCGGAGCGTACGACGGCCGAAACGTTGTGATAAATATGGCAACAAAGATGAAGGCAATAGTCCGCATAATGTAAATAATGTACATAATACCTCATCTCAGAAATATAGACAGATACAGTGGTTTAACCTTTAACATTCTGGAGGTGATTTTGTTTGCAAAGCAAAAATTTCATCTTGCCACTGCAAGAGACCCAGATGAATGAAGGATAGCGTGTTTGAATTTTGCAGTTGTGTTGTCATATCCTGCTATGGCAACAGAAAATGACTATGACTGAAATTAATTAGTAGAGTAGAGGAGCCTTGAAAAACAATACAGCTGAAAAGAATGTAGTGAATAGCAGTGTGTTAAAAGTTAAATTGCATAATTTTTATTCTTACATGCAACAAAAATTAATTGTATTGAGAAGAGCAGCACAAGATAAAAAGTTGGTTGAACCAAATGTTAAAAATGGGAGGGCTAAATAAAGTAATAAATTTTAAAGTTTCCCGATATTCATTTACATGAATTCCATTCGGACTAATATCCTCATCTTTGTGTTCTATTATCACCGAAGTATAGTACAGTGTAACCCGGATATAAGAGACCCGGATATAAGAGAAACTCGGATATAAGAGAGATTTTCTCTGGTCCCAAATTAGAGCCTGTGTTAATAAAACAAAATAGACCAAACACGGATATAAGAGAAACCCGGATATAAGAGACTTCGTCTCCGGTCCCGACAACTCTCTTATATCCGGGTTACACTGTATAGTGAATTAACGTATTAGCCCGTGTATTTGGTGGTATTGTAGAGGACCGGGGGGTGAAGATGAAAAGAAAACACGTTTATATTTTCTCCTAGAAGAAAGGTCCAACTACATGAAAATTGGCGGACTTAACTTGTCCAACCGAAGATGAAAGAAAACAAACAAGACAGATATATATATATATATATATATATATATATATATATATATATATATATATATATATATATATATATATATATCAACAAATATATGTATTAACAACAAATTACAAGGCACATTGACATTGACATTTGTGTGTGTGTGTGTGTGTGTGTGCTTGTGTGTGTGTGTGTGTGTGTGTGTGTGTGTGCGAACATTTGTGTTTGTTCTTTGGTGAATGTTCATATTTTGTGGAAATGTTTGTAATGTTCATAGCGTTTTCCCAGAATTGGGAAACGCTGTCTTCTGTGAGAGCTCACATAGTAGCGGTGTTCTCTGAAATGAGGAGAGAAAGAATTACCTCACCTCCACGCGAGGTGGGATGCGGCCGGAGGCCTGAGGGAAAAAAAGGATCGAGGCAAGAAGTCACCCAGTATTTATAGTATGGCGAGAGAGACCCCCACAGACAATTTCGGAATTAAGGAGCAGCTAACTCCGACAGTATAATAATTTTGAATTCAACCTTATGGATAGATAGCAGAGACTTAGACACAATGAAAATCTGGCGAAAAATCACAGAACCTTACAAAGAAATTAGATATTACTAGATATAAAGGATTCAGTTCAAAATCCTCTGAAGGTTACCCAAACTGACAGACACCTGAAGAAGCCCAGACGGCATAAAAGCCGAAACGTTGTAAAAATAAAAACACAGATGAAGATATTAGCACGAATGTGAATAATGTAAATAACTCCTCATTCCAGATTCTATCATTTTAATTCGATCTTCTCATAAAATCAACATATCTGATTGTGAGCACTTTTTTCTTTGGTTTTGATTTTAAATACGCGGTTGTTCTTTCATGTTTCTTTTCTGGATCAAGACCTATAGAGTTTTTTTTTCGCATACATGACATATAAAAGTTTTAGATGCTATTGTTTCGATAGAAGACGACGAAAGAACAAAGAGGAAATGTAGTTTTATGATTCATTCTGGAAATTAGCTGTAGTAATGATTTTAAACAAAAGGGTACACCTCGGTTCAATAGTAGTGTCATGGATTGAGGCCAAGAGGACAAATTTAATCTTTTGCTAAGTTCTCGATGTTTTTGAAGACACTTCTCTTCCACTCACTATAGCTCCATGGATGTGGGTATATATCTATATAAATAAAAATGAACGTTTTTGTACATACCTGTGTGTCAGTGTGTCTATCTGTCTGTCTGTAGGGGGGAAAAAACTACTTCACCGATCTTCATTAAATTTGGAACATAGTAGACATAAAAGCTATTGTAATGAGCTATGTTTGATTTATTGGGGGGGCAGGGGTAACTGGGGCAATGGGGGGCAATGGGGGCAATGGGGGGTGCAGAACCGCTATTTGAAAATAAATGTATCCATGAATTCAAAAACTACGGGACAGATTTTTATGAAATTTGGGACATAGATTTCCGACATAAGCGTAAATGTAATATGCTATGCATCAGTATATATTATTTTGATACCCCCATCTCAAGCTTTTTCTCTTCGATTTAAATGAAATTTAAACGTGTGTAAATGGCCTAAAATGGTGTTTATTCCCAAAATATCAGCCAATTTCGATAATATTAAGACAAACTAATGGGGACTAAACTCCCCTATATTGAAAATTTTGGAAGCCCATAACTTGAGTATTTTAACCTTTATTATCACGGGGTTTTTACCATAGGTATATATATATATATTAGTCAGCTTGATATATTTTGAAGCCATCTCCCGATGTACTTATATAGAATCCGAACGGGTTGTGCGGGAGGCTTAGCCCCCTAAAAATCTAATCACAACCATTGGATATCTTATGAAATTTGAAAGAGATTATATGTATGAAACCTAATGACATAGATTATAAATATATAACTTATTTTTTTTAAAAATGGGGGTTCCAGTGTGCTCAAATCCACGCCTCAAAAATTGTTTCCGTGGATTTAAATGAAATTTAAACCATACCGTCTTTTTTACATTCATTTCATTTCTTCAATCCAATCATTTGATTGAGACTGCAAATTTAGTTTCCTATAAGCTACACAATAGCTGATGTTTAAATTTTATATAATGACCCAATTAATATGGATCCTAGCGTAGTTTTTCCATAGATTCTGTCTATTTTGAACTAAGAGGCATCACATTGAACCCAACTTTACAATTTATTTGAATTCTTCATATAGTCGTTTGTCCTATAATGACCAAACCTAAACAGCTCTATATCTTTCAGATGTCTGTTCTGCCAGCGGACAATTGCAAATAATAATTAGGCTACACCATTACTATAATGTCTCCCAAAAAGTTCCGTTTTGGGGGCCACCTAAGCAATCCCAGCGGAGGGAAAAGAGAGAGAGAGAGAAGAAGAATCTGAAGATCAGCTGAGCAAGAGAAGGAGAAAGAAGCAGAAAAGCATGCAAGCCTCAAGAGCGTAACAAAGTCAGGATCAAGCGGATCTAAGATGGAGATCAGATGCAGCAAGACAGAGTCTGAAAGTCAAGAAGAAGCTGACAAAAGAAGTACAATTAAATGCTCGACGGACCGCAGCAGGAAGAAAATTTAAAAATCAAGAAAAACCTGACAGAAGACGTACATTAAATGCTCGACGGAGTGCAAAAGCTAGACAATCTGAAACTCAAGAAAAAACTGAAAGAGACTCAGCATGTATACTCAGCAGACTGCAACTGCCAGATATTCTGAAAGTCCAGAAGTAAGAAAGAGAAGTCTCGGAATGAATACTTGACACAATGCAGCAACTAGGCAACTAGATATATTATACTGAAAATAAAGATTACTCTGGTGGTATATATATTTATTATTGATGTTGTATTACTTAAATTAATTTTGTGATATTCATATGTCTATAGTTTTCCTCAATCTTTTATTTAGTTATATATGTGATGATTGCTTCATTTATAGACCAAAATATAGAGATCACAGACCAGAAGATTATACGCAGCCATGATGGTATTGTCCTGAAGGGAGTACCTCTTTGTTCTACATGAAAAGTACCAGTGCTTTATATTACCTTACCTAGATGGATATAACTGTATTACCAACGCTATTTATTATAATACAGTGTAACCCGGATATAAGAGACCCGGATATAAGATAAACCCGGATATAAGAGAGATTTTATCTGGTCCCAAATTAGAGCCTGTGTTAATGTATATATAATAGACCAAACCCGGATATAAGATGAACCCGGATATAAGAGAAACCCGGATATAAGATACTTCTTCTCCGGTCCCAACAACTCTCTTATATCCGGGTTACACTGTATGTTCAATAGTCTCTAATCAATATCTTTCAAAAACATAATACAATTTGGCAGATTCGTCAAAACCTAGTCAACGACTGGTATTACTGCTAGTATAGATATAAAACAGTGTGCTCAGTATAAGCAATACAATTTCAAAATTATTTAAGTGTAACAGCCTTTCTTCGTAAATACAGATAACCTACAGATAATACGGATATAAAGGGTGTTTCATTTAGACGGATCAAAGTCAGCATTAAATAAATCAGTGTTATTGGTGAAAATTTATTTACTTCTCTATTGGATCATATTAATTAAGGTATGGCAATTATGTGTGAAAAATAATATCGCCCAAATGTCCGCCAAGGCTTCAGCGTCACACCTCCACTCGATGGTCAAAATTTTTGATGACATCTCTGCATAGTTGCTCCTCGATCTCACCAATATGCCTTATTATCTCATCCTTCAGCTGATGAATTGTTGTTGGCTTGTTGGCATAGACCTTACTTTTGAGATGACCCCAAAGGAAGAAATCTAAAGGCGTCAAGTCTCACGATCTCTCACGATCGTGGAGGTCAATTGACTTCGCTGTTTCGAGTGATGATGCGACCTGGGAACTTCTAATTGCATTTCTGTTTGAATAGGCTAAGATAACTTTAAGTTATTGTTCGATTGTTAATCTTTCCATGGTTGAAACTGACAAAGACTTAAGTTGTTAAATCTGAAAGAAAAAGAAAAAAATCTTTAGACGCTTAAACTTAATTCTCATTTAAAATCGATCCAAGTTATTGGAACACCCTATATATATATATATATATATATATATATATATATATATATATATATATATATATATATATATATATACACGAGGTGTTATCAAAAATCCGTACTAGTTCTGTTTAAAATAAAACTAATATATTTTATATCAGTTTTAAACATCATCTCCTTCAAAATAGTCAGCTTGCGCAGCAATACACCACTTTTGGAATCCGACCTGGAAGTCGATTTCCTTAAGCGAGTCGAGGGCATTCTGCGATTCGCTCTGGATCTCGGCAACGGTGTTAAAACGATGACCTTTGAGCTGTATTTCCAGCATGGAGAAGTGATGGAAGTCCGCAGCTGCTAAATCTGGCGAATATGGCTAGTGTCTTAGGGATGCAATGTGGTTTTTGGCGAGAAACTTACGTTTGAGGAGAGTTCGGTGACAGAAGGCATTGTCATCGTGAAGAAACAAATTTTTCGCATTCCACAGATCCAGTCGCTTTTTCCAAATACCCTCCATCGAACGCCTGAAAAAATTGTAGGAGAACTCTCGATTGACGGTCTGATTCTGGCGGACGAATTCTCGGTGCACAATACCGCGGATATCGGAAGAAAACGAGCCTGCTCTTGCATGACAAAATCACAGGATGCAGAATACACGTGATCACAAAAACACAAATCTTACTCCCAGTTTAAAATATCGCGGAATAATATTTTTTAGCAGGCAGGTGGTTGGTTTTATGAGGTGGTGACAACTATTTCGATACACTTACCTTTGGAAATTTTTTCTAAGGGAGACATAACTGTAACAATTACTTGACGAATATAACGTGATCGCAATTTTTTACATAATTTTCTTAGTTACTTTGGCTTCATAGTCTAACTTACGAAGATGCCTGTTGAGGAAATGTTAGAAAATTTCAGATAAATTTTAACTTTAGAATTCAGTCACTTTTTCATCGCCATGATGTGGAAACACTCGGTCTTTTCCATAAATATTTTGATGGTAGTTGTTCTAATGACCTTTACACCTTAGGACTCCGACCGCATGCTACTGGATTGGCAATTAGGTCTCATCGTTTTAATATTGAAATAGCTAGATGTAACCTTAAGTTCTATACTAATAGTTTATTTTCTCGCACTTCTTGCTTTTAAAGTCTCTGTCGGCTTCATGTTTTCCCACCACCTATCGTCTTCAAAGGATTAAATGCAACATCAATCGACATCTTCTGTCTTCTAAAACCTGTTTTTTGCTGTCCTTTCTCCTCATTAACCTCTTTACTTCTCAGTGGCAGTATGGTCTTCCTTTCGTTGAAATGATTATATATCTATATAATAAATGCGAATGTTAGTGTGTCACTATGTTACGCTTTTTTTTATTAAAGGGACATAACTCTAACTTTCAATAGTTCATGTTACAGAATTTTCGGATTCCCAAATTTTCATTACTGAGATTGTTTTCGGTGATTTTTTGCGACGAAATTTTTTGTACGATAACAATTTTTATAATTTGGAAATATATTTGGGAATAATCAAAATTAATTGCGAGATCCAGTGAAAGTCACCCATGAAATAAAAATAATTGTTTGTACAGAAAGTAAGGACCTACGTGCATCAAATTGACTTTAAATTAAGTGGCGGCAGAAGGATTATCTTTGAACTTTTAAAAGATAAGCTTAAATATTAAAATAATACATAAATGCAGCGATCAATTTTGAGTTCTTCTGCAGTTTATTGTTGCCTATCGCATCTACTCCTCCCTACCTATTGCGATGAAGGCCCAATCAAGAGACCTCCACAGGAGCTAGCTTAAATGCCGCCCTATAGGGCAGCTTTTAAACTAGTTTTAAATAAATGGTGGATGAGAGTCGTAATAATTCAATCTAGGGGTGCCCTTTAAAATTTTCCTTCTCCATAAAATTCAACACACACACACACACACACATATATATATATATATATATATATATATATATGTGTGTGTGTGTGTGTGTGTGTGTGTGTGTGTGTGTGTGTGTGTGTGTGTGTGTGTGTGTGTTAAAGATCAAGTACAGATCAAATGTGGATCGGAATCTGACAGGATGATGAAATAAAGAACAAATCGGAAACGTATATCAATCTAACAGGTTTCACTTTTATTAAAGCTTCGTTAGAGATTGAGAGAAAACATACCATATTCGTGTATATGAATTGATTGATTTGTTTTTTACGACTTACCAACCCATTGCAGGTTATTTAAAGCCAGAAAATATTTTTAGAATCTGATGGCCTGCAGTTGTTTTCGGCAATATTTTACGTTATTTTCTTCGACGAATTTTTTGTACGATAACAATTTTTATAAATTGGAAATATATTTGGGAATAATCGAAATTAATTGCGAGATCCAATGAAAGTCACCCATGAAATAAAAATAATTGTTTGTTCAGAAAGTAAGGACCTACGCACATCAAACTGTTTTTTAAATTAAGTGGCGGCAGAAGAATTATCGTGCAACTTTTAAAAGGTAGGCTTAACTATTAATACAATACTAAAATACAGCGATCAGTTTTGAGTTATTCGGTAGTTTATTGTTGCCTATCGAATACGGCAGCAGTATGACTCACAAAACAGATCTCGACCAACAGAGAACCAGATTGCAATCAAAAGAGCCATGTCTGCAGTAAAAAAAAGAAAATCCCGTGCAAACGAAATACCAGATCAAACGGCAGTCAGGAGAGCTTCCAATCCTGAAAATATGCAAAGACTTAGGGACACTTAAACTCCTGTACAAGCCGAAGGCCCAAGCAAGAGCCAGCCGCATGAGCTAGCTTAAATGCCGCCTGAATGTGTGTATCTGTGTGTCTGTGTGTATGTGTGTGTGTGTGTGTGTCTCTGTGTGTGTGTGTGTGTGTGTGTGTGTGTGTGTGTGTGTGTGTGTGTGTGTGTGTGTGTGTGTGTGTGTGTGTAAATTTTATATCTTCATCATCTGAAGGTTTTTGCAAATGGCGCTGGTATTAAACATCTTTGGCTAACCTATATGATGACACGTGGTGTTTCGCCTGTGAGCTAATCGTCGGAAATATCAAAATCGTGTAGGTGCAAAAACTCAGAATTCAAATAAAATCCGAGAGAGAACAACTCTTTTTCTACGTGCCGCGTCCCTTCAGGACATGGGCAAACATGCCTCTCCAAAACTTTCTATCCCTTGTTCCGCCAAGCATTCTCGTCAGCTAGATTTATCGCTACCTTCCTCTATCACTCTTACCCTCAACACGTCCTGTGAGATTTTACAAGCCCTTCCAGAAGCTAAGCAAAGTATTAAGAGACAGGAAAATGTGCTTAAAAACATAGAAAATGGTGCTGAGCTCCAATATCCAACGATGCCGTGAATATGGGACAATCTCCTCACAGATTAAGCAGCGATTTGAAGAGACAGGGCGACGCGTAAAGGATAGAAAAAAATAACAACAACGAGGGATTTATAGTTCTGCGACACGTAATAAGGAAAGAGGGCTTGGAGAATTTGACACTCTCGGGACATATTGCAGGCAAGGGAAAATGAATGAAACATCGGGTGACCTACTTAACGAGCTTGTATAAATGGATGGCAGAACTGATAGTAAGACAAAAATTTCTTAGAGCTATGGAGAATAAGAAGCTGTGGCGGACCATTAATCATACACATTCGGAACAGAGACATCATGTCTCTCTAAAACTTCTTATTCTTTGTACTATTAAGATAATAGTTACATATGGGCGTGGAGGTGTGAAAGAAAAAAAGAAAGAAAGAAAGAAAGAAAAATGAAAGAAAGAAAGAAAGAAAGTAAAGTGCAAGAAAGAAAGAAAGGAAAAAGAAAGAAAGAAAGAAAGAAAGAAAAACGAAAGAAAGAAGAAAAGAAAGAAGGAAAAAAATAAGCAAAAGAAAGAAAGAAGGAAAGAATGAAAGAAAGAAGTAAAAGAAAGAAAGAAAGAAAGAAAGAAAGAAAAGTGAAAGAAAGAGAGAAAGAAGTAAAAGAAAGAAAAAAGGGAAGGAAGAAAGAAAAAAGAAAGAAATAAGGAAAACCAAAATTATTCAAATTGCACTTATATATGAGTGTCAATCAAAGGCGAAAGTTGGAATTTTTTGGCCAAATATCGAGGAAGAGGACCTTGCAGAATATGGGACTAACATGACAAGTTTGGGCAGGAGCTGCCCAGTCCACACTGTCAATAGGGTACAAAAACGTTACCGCTTTATTGTGGGTGACAAATTATTTTCCACCTTGCAAAACACTCTCTCATAGAAGAGATGTAGCAAGCTTCACACGACTCTGTCGTTACGACCATGAAAAGTGCTCAGATGAATTACTTTCCTTAGTTCCACCAGGTCTAACCTTCACGGCTAAGACCCGCCATGTTACCCGCACTGTATCGAACCACCCACATTCCCTCCGTATTCCATCGGTGAGAAGTAAGTTCCACGCGAGAAGCTTCTTCCCGTGAACCATTACTCCGTGGAACCGACTCACAAGATCTTCCCGATCGCTACCATCTAAATGTGCTCATGTCTAGGGTTAACATTTATCTTCCCCACCTATCCGTGTAAACTGTGCCTCTTACTCTGTAATCCTCTACCTTGAGTGGCTCTTGGGATTTGTACACGATGAACCTCGCTGCCAAAAAAAGTAAGAGAATCAGAAGAAAACGTATTGTCTTCCTAATGAACCGAATATTACTAAGAACTACCATGGGAAGGAAGTTGTGGAGAGCCATAATCGTCCACTTCCTGAACGGGGACGGCGCCTAAAAGAAGATACAGTGTAACCCGGATATAAGAGACCCGGATATAAGAGAAACCCGGATATAAGAGCGATTTTCTCTGATCCCAAATTAGAGCCTGTGTTAATAAAACAAAATAGACCAAACCCGGATATAAGAGAAACCCGGATATAAGAGACTTCGTCTCCGGTCCCGACAACTCTCTTATATCCGGGTTACACTGTATAGAACTGTGCAAAGAAGTAGATAAGTTATTATTGTTATTTGTCGTTTATATCAGATGAGTTGACTGGTAATCGTGACTGAAACGTCTGGGGTCGTTACAAGCAAACTAATCAGTATGCAAAAATATTACAGGCCACGGTAAAGAGTCAGACTGTTAACGGTCAGCCACGTCCTTGAGAGAAAAAAAAAAGGCACAGTCACGTGATCGGCAACTTTTTACGTACATAAGTACCAAGCGTCTGCTCATGTCGTTTACAATGCAATCATTTTTGTTGTTGTTGTTGTTCTCGACAAACGCCATTTTTCTTTTTTCTTTCCTTCTTTTTCACTCTCCGCTTCGACCTTCCACCCGACAATTTGCCTCCGCCCACTTCACTCTCATTCCACACTATTTTTTTTCCATTCATTACGGCACGTAATAGATACTTCACTCTTTTTCAGACTTCTCCCGATATCATCGTTAGATAAAGCCAGTAGGGCCGGAACTCGACCTATTAAAACTATTCGCAACGTTTTTTTTATTTTTTTTTATTTGGGTAATATAATACACTGCTTCGAAATGATTACTATGTCTCTGTGATACAAATGTATTCACGAGCCTTTCTGCACGCACACAGGCGTATGTGTGTGCCTGCTTTCTTTTTAGATATATCATTACTTGAGATTTTATACGGCCGCTTAAACACACGGAATATAATTTGTTTTTGCCGTGCTATAAAATTTCAACACAGTTATTTACCTATGTAGATATTTATTGAACTATGCTTCGTCTGACCAATATACTATTTGTGTGTTTACTGTGCTATAAAACACTGATGTTTCAACACATGTATTTACATTACCTGGCACATGTCAGAGGGTATCCCCCAGACGAGGCTCTGCTGAAGAGCAGAGTCTCGTCTCGGGAAACTGACTCCGTTTTTACGTGGTCTATAGGGAATTCTTGCCCGAGCCGACGGGCTCGGATACCTCACTTTAAAACTCGGTCTTGTGCCTTACCTTGCTGCGTGGGGCAGCGGGTAAATAATTATTTACATGACTAATTTATTGAGCTATACATTGACTTATCCATATGTGCTATAACGAGGCACCCAGTTAGTATCGAATTCATTTACGCTTGCAAAAGGTCTTTGAACCTCACCATTTCAAGACTTAATGTTATCGATAGTGAATTAGCTTGGTGTGGTAGAAGGTCACACTTACTGGAGCCGTTTATGAAGCCACTATATTAATAACCATTCAGGGTGATAATCATTGCGCTAAGAGAAACATGGTTTGTACTCAAAGCTACCGAGGAAGTCGCTAGGCCTTGGAGATTGCACCAACGAGGGCTCCTTAACCATATTCATGTATTGCGACGTGGTGGGGAGGATAATTTTCCAAAACGTTCTAAGATTTTAACATAATAACTCGCAACTAGTACTGTTAATTAAGAAGATGCTAAACACCAACCAGACTGGCAGAAATTTATACGATGCTAATGTCGCTTAATAAAGGAGTTCACGGCCCGACCAAGAGAGCTTGGTTACCCCAAACGACTATTTTATTGAATCTACTACCTAGAGGCTATAAATAAATAATTGAAAGATTTATTTCTTCTAATCCGACATATTTTCATTACTCCAAATGTCATTTTAGTGGATTCCCGGATTTCTGAGAAGTCACTTTATTTCGTCTACCGGCCTATTTTTTCTGCAGATATCCACTGAAAATAACGTTTAAAGTAATATATATATATATATCTATATATATATATATATATATATATATATATATATATATATATATATATATATATATTAGGTATGTCCAATTTTGACCTTTTTAGCGTTTTTTTTTAGTTGTTTTTTTGTCAGTTGAAAGACACATTAATTTCGAAATTCTTGTAAAAATTAACTACTTGTTGGATTTTAATGAAAGCTTCAGAACTTATTCAGAAATGAATGAACTTAATTTAGAAATGTGTGTCTCTTTGAAAGTCATGGTATAAATATTTCTTTTTTATATCTGTTACCCCCCTCGAACTTAATTTTATGAAAACACAAAAAAAAATTTATTTGCAACCTCAATTTTTTTTTTTAATTAAATGCACAAAACTCTGAAAAATCTAAATCATCGATTTTTTTGTTAAAAAAATGTCCGAAATTGTCCAAACTTTTACCTCAATTGTAAAAATACAAAACCCAATAAAACTAAGACAATATTTAATTAAGAAAGTTTTTAATGGCTTTTCTGAATAATATATACGAAGGTAATTATTATCTGAAAGAAAAAAAATTTTTTGATGAACAATAAATTTTTACATTAATTTTCTTTTTTTTTTCAATTTTAAATACACAATATGACAAAAGGTTGTTATATATTTATACATTAAGTTCTTTCTGCAACCTTATGGAAATGATATATTATGTTCTCTACTTTTTAAAGATCATAAATTTGAAAGCTTATTAAAATCTGACAACCATAATTATTTTAAAAATAATTTTTAATATTCCAAAATTGTATTTAAAATCGTCTACAACGAAAGTACGGATGCACATTGTTGAAATAATGTCACATGAGTAGTTTCCTTTGATAGAAGCAAGTTTTTTTTTTACTTCAGAAATGGCTTTGTAACACGAAAACAACGCTTGTCAAGTTTTCTGAATATCGTCGTATTATTTTCAATTTTTTTCTTTTTCTATTCAAATTATAATCGAATAGTGGGATAAAAGAAAATATCGACTATTTACAATTACAAAAAAAAAAAAACGCCCTTGGAAGTCCACCCAAATTTTCAAGTTTGAAATCGAATGCATAAATTCATTGTACATTACTTTGGAATTATTATCCACACGACAAATTATCAATTAAAACGATTTTTGGAGTTTAAATTTTCTGGAGTTAGCTCGCTACTACTCAAACTAAAAAATACTTGTTGTGTCAAAACAAAACCAACATAGCTGCTATTAGCATGTTAATTTTATTAATAAATAAATTAAAACTCATATTACTGCCATATAATTATTAATAAATAGAAAAAAATCTGCCTTAATAAAAAAGAAATAAAATCTCATTTCATTAAGTTAACCCGTTTCAATTAATGGTGTTTCATGTAATTTTTATATTCTCAGAAAAATATTTCATGACTGAAATAATAAACCTCAATTTAAAAAAATGTATTTTTTTTACTGTTTTATTTTTACTTGTAAAATTTGATTTTCTTTCATGATTTAAATGTTATTTTCAGTGCAGAATTCTTCCTCAAACGTAAGGTAAAAAAAAAAAAAAAAAATTTGAAAGTGAATTTTTAAAAAAAAAATCTACTAACCAGATTCACTTAAAATTAGAACGAATTATATCACTTTGGCGGTACCGTACAATAAATTTCAGTACCGTAAGTTGTGAATATATTGACGTACATCAATCAACGCCTGTGAAAATAGACTACCCTGGTGGGAAATATCTCTCTTAAAAAATTTTCTGCTAAAAATGTAAGTAATGTTTCTTTCAAATTACATTAAGTATACTTTAATCATTCTAAATTTCCTAAGATAACAAAAGAAAAAGGTGTAATTTATTTTTCATGATTTTTTAACTAACAAACTATGATCTTTCCGACAGAAATGTCGATAAGTTCGATTTTACGAAATTTTTTGACTCGAAAAAAAACAAGATTTTTAATAAAATTTTTAACATTTATAGGAAGGATTAAAAAATCTGAAAAAATATTCAGAAAATACTTTGGTCTTTCCTCTTTAATAACAACATAAATATTTAAACGTTAAAAATTGTTTTATCAATTTGGGGACCTTTTGTCGTCAAGGTATACCACTTTTTAGCGAAATATTGGACATACCTATATAATATATATATATATATATATATATATATATATATATATATATATATATATATATATATATATATATATATATATATATATATATATTTAAAGTCTCCCTTCCCTCTCTAAACTCGACCATGTCTCTCACACCATTCCTCACCATCTTCTATGTCAAATTATATAAGCTTAATACTGCCCGTCAAAAATGTAAATTTTAAATTCATTTTTCGTTTCACCTTTTGAAAGTGAAGTCTGAAGATCCAGAGAAAAATAAAATTCTCTGGTGAAATAAATTATTACAAATGTAGTCCTAAAGTGGTCTGTTTTTCTTTAAATTAAATTTTATATATATATATATATATATATATATATATATATATATATATATATATATATATATATATATATATATATATAGTTGTATTTGGACATTCATTTTGAACCAAAGTTCTTTATTAGGATTTCGTTTTGTTTATTTGTGTCATCATTTTCTGGTTTCAAATGAAAGTTAAAATGTATATTATCCAATGTCGGAATAATTTAGGCTCTCATAAAAAAACGTATTTGTGTGTTTCTTTGTATTTGTTTTTTTTTTATTTGTTTTTTTTTTTCTTTTCTTTGTGTGTGCTATGTCAGTTTAACAATTTTATAGATATCACATCATGTCTCTTTTTTAAATAATCGCGTTTGTCCGCGGCAATTCGTGGTATGGACGGAGAAATAGAAAAAAATAAACAAATATTTGTTAGTCTTTCACCAAACTTGTACTATTTATATTTTTAAATTAAATTAATCTTTTACTAGCCAGTAGTTTAACATCGTCCGAGAAGACACATTTGTGATGTCAAAACATAATTACCATTATGTAGTGATTTTTAAAATGTTTTAATATCCTAAAATAAATAAAATTTAGTTCTACTCTGTATTAAGACCTCTTTTAAATTAAATGTTACGTACAGTGGAATTATACTTTATTTGTTCTCATTTTACCTGCATATATATATATATATATATATATATATATATATATATATATATATATATATATATATATATATATATATATATATATATATTAATTTAATTAGAAAAAAGACAACCTTAAATATATTTTATTTCCACAGGAAGGTGTTTTTTTCCTGATTACTCAGATCACATTTCCAAGCATAAAAAATGGTTTTACATTTACGTGATATTTTTATATATATTTACGTATTATTTTATATATTTTTACGTATTATACATATATATATGTATGTGTTTGTGTGTGTGTGTGTGTGTGTGTGTGTGTGTGTGTGTGTGTGTGTGTGTGTGTGTAGAGTCAATAAATGAAACGGCCAAATATAAGCAGGAGAGTACACGTGTGCTGGTGTGCATACGCAGGCAAGCAAATAAATAATCGTTTAATTTATGCATGAGGTTAAAAAGTAATAGTGCTCAATACGGTTATACAGAGCAAAGATCCCGATGAGTTGGGAACACCATCCAGCAAAACTATAGTCGCACACCAAAACGTAGGTACGCTTATATGCACTAATTAATATATATATATATATATATATATATATATATATGTGTGTGTGTGTGTGTGTGTGTGTGTGTGTGTGTGTGTGTGTATGTATTAATTAGTGAATATATATATATATATAATTTATCAGTATATATATATATAATTTATCAGTTATATATATATATATATATATATATATATATATATATATATAATAAATCCTAAAGAACCAGGAAAACCTACCTAGGTTTCACCCAAGCTGGATCTTCAGGGTAATTTATCACTATATATATATATAATTTATCAGTTATATATATATATATATATATATATATATATATATATATATATATATATATATAACTGATGAATTATATATATATATACTGATAAATTATATATATATATATTCACTAATTAATACATACACACATACACACACACACACACACATATATATATATATATATATATATATATATATATATATATATATAAAAGGCTCAAACACTAATATTCTATGTTTATAATTTATTACATTGGAATCGTAATGACGATCCAATTCATCAGATAAGATATATATATGTATTATATATTCCATATATATATATATATATACATATACATATATATATATATATATATATATATATATATATATATATATATATATATATATATATATATATATATGTATATATATATAGATAGATAGATAGATAGATAGTGATAAATAAAAATACAATGTTTATTTATCATGGTCCCCCTTGGAGTTTCGTGAAGATGATAATCATCTTACTTTTAATCAAGTCCCCTGACGTGTGGCGGAATGAGTATATCCACTTGTTCCCCTACACCTGTGCTTCGCAACCTTTATTACCCAACGCACCCTTTTCACCATAGGTCAGAATGCCACCTTCCTTTTTTAATGGTGCATTCCAAATAATATGCATATGTTACTGAAAATCTTCATTGTTTTCCATATTAGAGCACATACATTTACATGGCTTATTTTGATAGAGCTGTTTTAGCAATAGTAAATCTGGATGGATTTTAAAATGAAATACATGTACAGTAATTTGTTTAACTTAAAACTGATTATTAAATAAATAAACTGGAGCAAACTTTAATAAACAAAAAGATCAATTGAATGCCAGGATATTGTAATAAAATAAACAAAATTCTGTAAATAATTACAAGACCAAGTAAAACAATTTTTCCCTTCCAACCCCGAAACCCTGAAATGGCTCCCTGGATGACATTCCCTCCTTCCACACACACATGGTTGAAAACCCGTATGCTACACGATCGAAGATTGTACTTAATGTGGGGGAGATTATCGTGAAAACGTCTCTTTTTTTATTTCGACCACTGCTGACATCAAGCGGGACCCCGACGTTGTCTCGAATATAAAGACATTTTGTCTTTAAAATATTATGTTTAAAAAATACACTCATATTTTTCTTTTTTTGAGACACACAGTATATATAAAGTTGAGCGGGAAGTTCGTTTCCAACCCAATGTGTGTGTGTGTGTGTCCACGCACCTGTGTGTGTGTGTGTCCACGCACCTGTGTGTGTACATATTGTCTTGAATATGTGCGACAAAGTATATTTTGTAGAATTTTCATTTACAGTATATACTCGCGTATCATGCGAGTTTTGAAGACGTAATTTTGAAGCTAATTTTAAGGGGGTCGCATCATACACGAGATATAGAATTAACGTATGTACTGCTGGCGCTGGACGCCGTTAGCCAAACAATATATCCATTTACTGTAGTCAAATTAGCTTCAAAATTAGGTCGTCAAAGGTCGCATGATATGCGAGTATATACGGTTTTTTTTCCATTGTCCTGACAGATTTTCTTTTTGAAAGCTTGTAGATGAATTACTCTTAGCTTTAAATCACCCGAACGCTTTCGGTTAATTATTTACTCATTTCAATTTTTTTTTTCCTGAAAACAAATAATTGTTAGTTTATTTTTGTGTCTTTTCCTTTACGGTGTTGTACGAGCGTTGTAGCCATTCCATTCTTAGTGGGGCTTTTGTTTTCATTCCCAGCCAAGACATCTTGACTACATTTTTTAAAAAAAGGCGCTATTTAATGTGTTGCCTGTTGCTTTTTATTAGGGATTTCTTTTATTGATTTGTTTGTTACGGCTCATCAACCCCGTATGGGTTATTTAGAGCCAAAGTACATTACGGATTCTACGAATATTTATTTTTTTGTAAGGCAATATTGTCATGTTTTTTGGATTATAACACTGATTTTTCCAGATACAATTATTTCTATTTTACCTTGAAATATAGACAGAAGTTTTACAGAAATATAGACAGAAGTTTTACAGACATATATATAGAAGTTTTACAGAAATATAGACAGAAGTTTTACAGATATATATAGAAGTTTTACAAAAATATAGACAGAAGTTTTACAGAAATATAGATAGAAGTTTCACAGAAATATAGACAGAAGTTTTACAGATATATATATAGAAGTTTTACAGAAATATAGACAGAAGTTTTACAGAAATATAGATAGAAGTTTCACAGAAATATAGACAAAAGTTTTACAGACATATATATAGAAGTTTTACAGAAATATAGACGGAAGTTTTACAGAAATATATATAGAAGTTTTACAGGAATATAGAAAGAAGTTTTACAGAAATATAGATAGAAGTTTCACAGAAATATAGATAGAAGTTTTACAAATATATATAGAAGTTTCACAGAAATATAGACTGAAATCTTACAGAAATATAGACAGAAGTTTTACTATATAACATATAACGGTGTGGGGGAGGGGTTGATAGGTTTTCCAGGAGTATTTGCGCGTAAGTGAATATAACCAACCTGACTGGAATTCGAACAGGTGTCTCCGATTTTCTCTTTCGGTGCAGCCATCTATTACACCATCTGCACATCCTTTCATTATGACTGATTCATTCTTCAAACATTTTTTTACAACTAGATCTTTTTAATATGTCTATGGTGTTTACAGTTTTTTTTTAATAGGCCTATGGTATTTTTTCTTATGGGTAAGTGGAAGTCTAGGTGTGAGTGGTTAAATGTTTTATTATCCCGCTGAGATTATTTTAGTCAGACAGAAAGAAATTAAACAGAAGCGCTCGGGACATTGAAGAGTACGTAAAATCCGGATAACTATTATATATTCTACACACACACACACACACATACACACACACACACATGCGCACACACACACATGCGCACACACACATGCGCACACACACATGCGCACGCGCGTACACACACCCACATGTGCACGCGCGTACACACATACGCACACGCACGTACACATACATACACACATACGCACATACACACACAGCGAGAGCGCGCGCACACACACATACATACATACACACACACGCACCCATACACACACGCGCGCGTGCGCACGCACACACACAAGCACGCGCGCGCGCACACACACACATACATACACACATTGAACCTCATCACTTCATAAGACACCAGAAGTGTTGAAACAAAATGGCTAAAAAATTGTCGTGATTTTATAACATATTTATATTATAATTTTCAAATAAATAATTATATATGCTCTACTCTGTATTGAGCACTCTTTTAAGAATAGTATTTGTTGGTTATTGGAATTTATTCCGTATACACCAATCCTATACTTGTATGTATATATATATATATATATAAGCATAGTTACGTTGTAGTTCATAGCTGCCTTCTCAGGACATATTATTTCTTGTCATATAAAAAATATGACGCACGGGAAATTTTTAAACGGAGGAATGTATATATCCACTCAATCCGGTAACCGACTCAAAATCGCATTTCATGTGTAAAAGGTCATCGAAAAAATACCTCTTTTTCTCGGTCATTAATGACGCCAAGGTGACCCTTACGGTGGCCTGAATGTATAGATTGGGCATGCGCAAATGTGTTCGCCCCTGTAATTATTTACATGAATGTTATGTATCCAGAATCGGTCGCCTGAAAATTCGTCTGAAAAGTAATTTGCGAAAAATGTGCGTATGATTTTGAGAGTGTTGAAGTGCCGACATTTTTGCGACTATAATTTAGCCAATTATTTAAATATAAATAGATATTTACTACCGCAGCCCTAAAATAGATTTACATTTCATGCATGAACTATGTTAATGGAATCGTTCATATTGAACAAGGACGTTATGTTGTGTAAGCTGGCTTCAAATTCTGAGCTAGAAAGTGCATTCGCTGTCACACGAATACCCATCAGTGAAGGCATAAATATGTCTCATCTATCCCCAATTACTGATTAAATTAGAGGGTAGACAAAATATTCTAGTCTTTGTTGGCAACCGGTCTAAAAGAAGGAAAATTTTGACCTTTAAATCCGTAGAGAATGCAAATAGGAGATTTTCGCCTATCGTCGTATTTACAAACATCATTGTATTTTGTAACTGGTGTCAAGGTTTATGTTTCCTGTTTAGGATTAAGTTTCTCGTCCCCTCTACAGTCGTTTCATTCTCTTTTACTCCCAGTAGCGCCTTACGTTTTAGTGGTATTATCGTCTTGTTTGGGGTGAATTGATTTAAAAGAAAAAAAAAGGAAAGAAAAGGAAAACTACTCTACTGTCCAATAAAGAAAATAAATCAGTGAATAGCCAAAATCGCCTGAATCCTGAAAGGTGAGATGAAAGAAGGAGTAAGCGCCCTTTGACCCGAGCAGGCTTAAGGGGCCCACTGAAAAATAATCGAGATCTGCAAGGAGGTCCGAAAGTTGTGTCATCCTTATAAAAAATTAGTGATATATTACGAAGCTGTGACCAAATATGTAAATCTTGCTTTCACCGGGAATTACACTGCCACACCTCGTATATAATCTTACATCTTAGAATTAAGAATCGCTATGAGACAGTTTTAACTTTTTCGGCTTATATAGAAGGGGTGTTATTACTGACGAACTAATGAAATGAACTACAGGGTGGTCCGAAAGTCTTGTCACCTCTTACCGAAAAGTAACAAGAACAATAAAAGAACAAGTAATACCGTAATACAAAGCATTTGTACTGGATTTATTTTATTTACTTCCATTGAAGCTGTCACACATGAAGAAGGTCTGTATGAAGACCATCATTTTCGTGGCATGAAATGATGCGTCACCATGTACTGCGTGATATTTAACGAAGCTGTGACCAAATATGTAAAAGGTGCTTTCACCGGAAATTACATTGCCACACCTCGTATATAATCTTACTTTCATCTCAGAATTAAGAATCGCTGTCAGACACTTCTAATTCCCTTCGGCTTATATCGAGCGGGTGTCATTATTGACGAACTAATGAACTGAACTATAAGGTGATCCGAAAGTCTTGTCACCCCTTACCAAAAAGTAATGAGAACAATAGAAGAACAAGTAATACAGTAATACAAAACACTTGTACTGGATTCAGTTTATTCCCTTTCATTGACACTGTCACACATCGAGAAGGTCTGTATGAACGCCATCATTTTGGTGTCAGCCATTTGTATTTTCTTCGATCAGCTTCTGTTCTTTCAATGTCATACCACTCGGTAGTCAGTGCTTTTAGATCATCTTGGAAGGTTCCTTGTCGGTTTTTTCCTTGGCCTTCCTCGTTTTCGTTTTTCGTTCAGGTGGAATTCATCTAATGTCTGTCTTTGAGTGCTGTTAATCGGAAAGAGGCACTGTGTGTCCAGCTAGTCCCATACGACTTGTTACAAAACACCAATGTAAGTATTTACACAGGCAAAGACATATCGGTGCATACACAGCTTTTAACGTCACTATTTTCTCAATGACCCTCCCAGACGTGAAATGTGATCTTGAGTCGTACACTGGACAGAGCGTAAGTACGCATTCCTGCATTTGAAAATTGAATGCTTATTATTTTTTTATATATCGAGAAGAAAGAATATCAGAGAAGGGAGCTATGAACGGCATCATAATTATGAATTCATATACCGTATATTTCCGCGTATAAGACGACCATTAAATCACAAAAATCACCCTTAACAATTGGAGGTCGTCTTATAGTACAATTCTAAAAAGAAACCTTAAATTCTGAGTGATGTGTGCGGGTAGGCGCACCGTGGACTCGGTTCGATAACCAATAACGTACAGGAAAAGATTCACAGTATCAAATAAACTGACCGTCCTAGGCATGACAATAAACTACATCCGACAGCAAGGCCTTTGATCAGAAGGTTTTGTAGAGCGTCGAACCACCTCTTAATTGCTAGTGTTCCCAGGTCCAACCTGACCCGGGGTGGTAGCATCTGTTAGAGTCCCAGCTATGGGCAAATAGTTAACCCCTAAACTGGGGTTAAACGTGTAAAAATAGGTTTTAATACCCGTAAAACATTTTTGTAAAAAATTATTACCAGCAATAAATTATGATCAGAATTACTTTTTGGGAAAAAATATTACCAAAATTACTTTAAAACAAAAAAGAAGAGGTATTACCAGCAATAAAAATCTTGTCGGCATTAAGTAACCCATTAAGGTTGATATGCCATAAAACAAACTAAACCAAACCAAATTAAATGAACTGATAACATATGTAATAAGACCCTTTCTGGCTTATTTATTACTGGCATAACTTCATAATAAATTGCCTATTCGAAGAATAATTCCATATCAATGAAATCAACTTGTATCCATGCAAGCTCAGCTGAGAAAATGTAAACATCGAGTTATGATTGTGTTCACAGCAACCTTTATCTTTCGCTAAACTTTCAATAATTATCAATCAATAACTTTCAACTTAAGCCTCGTTTCAGTCTTTCTTCATTTTCCTGGTGCTTCTATGATTGTTAACCAAACGGAGATAGGGAATGAAGACGGGAACAGGTTTTAGTGAATCTAGAATCTTCTTGTTCTGAACCAGGACGTTGGCGGCGAATTTAGTCACCAACGCCATCATCATAAAAAAAGTTATCAGCAAAGAAGAAAAGGGATGGCGACTGCACAAAAGATAAAACAAGAAAGACAAGACATTGTAAACAGCCAAGATGGCCCACATTCTGAACGAATTATGTATACAGACGAATATGGTGTTAAATCAGTGGTGATAATATCATAGGCTCGAGATCAACTCAAGGCGGAGGCTACTGTTAAAATCGCTATAACGAATGCGGTTCATTATTTACATTATTCGGACTATTGTCCTCACCTTTGCCGCTATATTTATTCCAACGTTTCGGCCGTTGTACGCTCCGGCCTTCTTCAGGTGTTTGGAATATCGAACTGAACCCATTATTTCGCCCACTGCGGTAGACTATTCTAATTCCACATGCCATGTTTAATGGATGTCAGTTATCAGTTATCCCCTGTTAATTTCCCTCTCCAAGTTCTCCACTGCCTTAACCCGGGTATTAAATTCACACTCTTTGGGTCGTGTCACTGGATCTAACCAACGCCTTTATCCACTGTGCCATGTGCTATCTCCTTTGAGGACATCTGTGCATGCATTTTTGGGTATTATTAACAGTAGATAAGTGACATCCATTAAACACGGCACGTTGAACTAGAACAGTCTACGCCAGTGAGCGAAATAAACGGTTCAGTTCGACATTCCAAACACCTGAAGAAGGCCGGAGCGTACAACGGCCGAAACGTTGTAATAAATATGGCGACAAAGGTCAGGACAATAGTCCGAATAATGTAAATAGTGTACACAATACCTCATCTCAGAAATATAGACAGATACTGAAAGGCCGAAACGTTGTAATAAATATGGCGACAAAGGTGAGGACAATAGTCCGAATAATGTAAATAGTGTACATAATACCTCATCTCAGAAATATAGACAGATACTGAAAGGCCGAAACGTTGTAATAAATATGGCGACAAAGATGAGGACAATAGTCCGAATAATGTAAATAATGTACATAATACCTCATCTCAGAAATATAGACAGATACTGAAAGGCCGAAACGTTGTAATAAATATGGCGACGAAGGTGAGGATATTAGTCCGAATAATGTAAATAGTGTACATAATACCTCATCTCAGAAATAAAGACAGATACTGAAAGGCCGAACCTTTGTAATAAATATGGCAACAAAGGTGAGGACAATAGTCCGAATAATGTAAATAGTGTACATAATACCTCATCTCAGAAATATAAACAGATACGAATG
>OZ038482.1:110544829-110584829 GCA_964036315.1 Acanthosepion esculentum | reverse complement strand
TCTGCATCAAAATATTTTTGAAAGAATTACCAGAATGTTTTAAAACAATGTCCAAGCTGTATATAAGATGAGTCTGAATCTCTGGGATGTGGAGCTATTTACATTATCAATCTCTATAATTCTTTGATACTAGATTTAAATAGAAAATTAATTTATTCTCTTTACAATATTCAGTGTGTTTAATTTAATGTTGTTTGACATGACTAAAGTCTACTCCAGCTCTCCACTCCTAACGTTTTCGCCTGAACTCTGAAATTTTATTTGCTATTTATTTCATATGTTTTCTTTCCTCCAACAATAGGTGTAGATAAGTTCGTCTATCGTCCGGTTCACACTCCTCTCCGGTTTTCTGAACAGGATTAGAGCTTTCTCTCTTGTTTCCTATTTAGGATTGGGTTTCCGGTTCATTCTAAAGTCTGCTGCAGTTCTAACACTTGTTCTTTCCTACGCTAATATAAGTCCAGGCAGTAACTCTCTAACTTGGGGGGCTTTGCGGCCTTGCTCTAGGTGAACATGAGAAAAAAGAAAATATATTTCTGAATGATATTGTAACCATGCATACTATCCACATGAAAATCCAGATCTGACAATCCTATTTCAGAAGAGGACGATGTTTTAGGTTAATGTTTTGGTTCTGTAGCAACATGCGGTGTTGAGCAAAACTACCTAGCGCCGTTCAGTTTCCTTATCTCCTAAATAGTATATTTGTAATATGGATATTGTTAGCTTGCAACGGAGAATGCCTATTTCGACTTCTCCAGAGAGGGAAATTGAGCAGAAGATAAACCACTGGACTATCCTCTTACATGACGGACGGGTTGCTCAAAAGTTGTTAGGTCTTGCTAAAGGGGATTTTAAAAATTCCAGTATTTGGTTATGTACTTAATTTGGGGGGGGGTAGATAAATCCGGGAACCATTCAACTGTCCTGCCTATTCTCTTTTAAATGTGATAGGCAAAAAGACGGCTCCAATCCATGTAACTGTTATGCTGTGAAACACCCGGCCATCTCATAGTGAACTTCACAATTTCTAATGTCGAAACTGTTAAATGTAGCCGTCTCTTCTACTCCAATAGCTTCATGTCTCGCACCTCTCGCCTGTGGAACTCCCTCCCCTCTTCCAGTTTCCTTGATAGCTATAATCTCCAACTATTCAAATGTAATGTCAATCAACGTCTCCAGATGCCCTGATCTATCCCCTATCCTTCACTTCATCTTTTCCTCTATCACTCCTATTTGCTCTCGCTCCAACTCTCTAGCTTGCGTGCTAGTGGCATCCCGCCTTGCTTGGAGTGAAACGCTAAAAAAAAATGAGATAACGTTCTTTCGATAGATAAAGTTTATATCTTGGATTGTTCTAATTTACGTCGAACTGTAGATATCCCACGGTTTCACTGAAAATTGAACCTTCGGAATGGTAATGGAGTTTGCTTAAAGTGTCTAAGTAAAAAAAATAAGATTAATTAGTAGGCATTGTTTTTTTGTTTTTTTTGCTGATACGTAGGTTAAACATTGCCAATTACTTTTGTCTTAAAAATAAAAAAAACTCGCATAAATAACAAAATTAGTTTCAGTTAAAGCACAAGAAAAGATTTGTTTTATATATCTTCTTTTTTTTTTTACTTATAACCGCTTAAATGAATGTTCAATGTTAATATTTAACAGCCCTCCCCCACCACCACCACCACCACGAGGGTTGTATGTGGCACAAGGGCGAGTTTACCGTGAGTTCTCCGAGCCGGTAGACTCGGCCATAAATATTACCGTAGAACCTGCATAAACGGTTCCGGACCTGTCTACCTCCGCAGACGAAACTTTGCCCTTCGGCAAAGCCTCGTCTGGGTTCCTCTCTGCCAAAGACAGAGAGTTCGACAGTTGAACAGGCTATAGCACTGTTCCCAACGAATGTTCACTGTTAGGATATTTTCTGCTAATCCACCCCAAATAATGTGAAGATACTTATCGCAAATATTAATTCACCCCCCAAAATTATAAATTTTAAATCAATGTTTGTTTACTTTTTATTAAATTTTTTGAAATTTTAAATCAAAGACTGTTTTATTAAATTTTTAGCACTCTTTTGAAATTAGAAATTTTAAATCAAAATTTGTTTACCTTGCCCCACAACAACCTCACCCCTCAGAATGAAAAAATATTAAAAATCAGGGAGTTTTTTTTTGTTTTGTTTTTTTAAGCTTATCACCCCAAGCAAGGCTGGAGGCCACTAGCACGCAAGGGGTTACAGAAAGTTTGGAGGAAGAGCAGATAGGAGTGGTAAAGGAAGGGATGTGGAGAAAGATAGTGGATCGATCAAGGCAAGGGGGTTACAGAAGATTTGGAGTGAGAGCAGATAGAAATGAAAGGTGAAAGGATGTGGAGAAGGGAAGTGGATAGATCAAGGCAACTGGAGATGTCGATTGACGTTACACTTAAATAGTTGGAGATTGTATTTGTCAGGGAAACAGGAATAGGGAAGGGAGTTCCACAGGCGAGATGTGCGAGACATGAAGCTATTGGAGTAGAAGATACGTCTACATCTAACAGTTTCAACGGTGAAGGGATGGGAACGGGATGCCAGCCTCGTAGGACGTTTAAATTCATGAGGCCTAGGGACCAGCGAAAGCAGCTCCTCGGAGCAATTACCGTGAAAGTATTTGTAAAAAAGACAGAGGAGTTATCTACATTTCGTAAGTACGGATGATATTCAAGGTACTTAAAAGGAATTTTTTACAGTTGAAAAAAAATCTCTTTTTGGCATGTTTATTGGGTTGAGCGCGATCATAGACTCTACACTTAGAAATAACGCACCCGAGTCGCCAACATTTAGGGCGATCGCAAAGATTTACCCAACAGGAGTGCAACGGAAGGGCCTCGCACTGGCAGAATTTCGTGATAATCTTAGTTAATATAAATTCTTTTTAATTTGGGATGAATTGATATGTTGGAGATGAATTAACAGAAAAGTTTCTACTCATATATGTCTCACGTATTAACCAGATGTTCTTAAGTAGCAACGTTTATCAACTCAGAACGTTAAATCAAGGATCCAAGTTCAAATTCCGGCCTAGTTTGTTGCGTTCCCTTTTAAGAAAGGCATGAATCCATCTTTTCTTCTCTCTCCCCCCTAGCAGAGTAGACTGCGCTTTATAGTCTCGGGAGATAACCAGGCTAGCAGAGGGGATACTCTTAATTAAAAAAAGCGTGGAAAATGCAACGGGAAACCTCTCCTATATCTTTCCCAAGGAATCATGGTAATTATTAGATATTAAACGAAAAGGTATTTGTGGAAAGCCATGATCGCTTACTTCCTGAAAAAACATTGTATTAATAAAATAAAAATAGGTCATCATTCAAGAGAGGACAACATCTCTTGCCCAGGCAGACAAAAAAATGCTAGTTTAACTGGGAATTACCTTCTATTTTCTTTCTCATTGGTAGAATGATCCCAGTAACGGCAAAAATGGACCATCGTGCACGAAAAAAAAAAAGTTTCAAAAGGAACGTTTTTCCATGGACACCGCCCTTATTTTAACTACCTTCACTCCTTTGTTATTTTAATAAACAATTAATAGAATTGTAATAAAACCTAAACATATGATAAAAATGTATTTATACACTTTTTTTTGTTGTTCTTGACAATTTACAGGGAAAATATTAGACGCTATTAGATTGTTTATTTACAAGAATAATTTAATTAATTATATTATTTACATTGTTCGGACTTTAGTCTTCATCTTTATTGCCATATTCACGACGTTTCGGCTGTTGTACGTTCAGGTCTTCTTCAGGATCTATCTATATTTCTGAGATGAGGTATTGTAATTATTTACATTGTTCGGACAGTAGTCTTCATCTTTATTGCCATATCCACGACGTTTCGGCTGCTGTACGTTCAGGCCTTCTTCAGGATCTATCTATATTTCTGAGATGAGGTATTGTAATTATTTACATTGTTCGGACATTAGTCTTCATCTTTATTGCCATATTCACGACGTTTCGGCTGTTGTACGTTCAGGTCTTCTTCAGGATCTATCTATATTTCTGAGATGAGGTATTGTAATTATTTACATTGTTCGGACAGTAGTCTTCATCTTTATTGCCATATCCACGACGTTTCGGCTGCTGTACGTTCAGGCCTTCTTCAGGATCTATCTATATTTCTGAGATGAGGTATTGTAATTATTTACATTGTTCGGACATTAGTCTTCATCTTTATTGCCATATTCACGACGTTTCGGCTGTTGTACGTTCAGGTCTTCTTCAGGATCTATCTATATTTCTGAGATGAGGTATTGTAATTATTTACATTGTTCGGACAGTAGTCTTCATCTTTATTGCCATATCCACGACGTTTCGGCTGCTGTACGTTCAGGCCTTCTTCAGGATCTATCTATATTTCTGAGATGAGGTATTGTAATTATTTACATTGTTCGGACATTAGTCTTCATCTTTATTGCCATATTCACGACGTTTCGGCTGTTGTACGTTCAGGTCTTCTTCAGGATCTATCTATATTTCTGAGATGAGGTATTGTAATTATTTACATTGTTCGGACAGTAGTCTTCATCTTTATTGCCATATTCACGACGTTTCGGCTGTTGTACGTTCATGCCTTCTTCAGGATCTATCTATATTTCTGAGATGAGGTATTGTAATTATTTACATTGTTCGGACTTTTGTCCTCATCTTTATTGCAATATTCACAACGTTTCGATCGTTGTACGCTCTGGCCTTCTTCAGGTGATTGGAATTTCGGACTGAACCCTTTATTTCATCCACCGGTGTAGATTGTTCTAGTTTCACGTGTCATACCTCTTCCAGATATCTCAGTTATCTCCCTTTGACTCAACTCTCCAAGATTTCGTTCACCACTGCAGTAGCCAGGTATTGAACTCACAACTCTCCGGCCTTTGAGCCTATATTTACAATATTCTAAAAACTAATACAATTAAAACTAATGCAATATTTATCATTTACCAATTTATAAAGAAATTAAATATTAAAACAATTTGTATTCATAAATATATAAACATTTACTAAATTATTAAAATATATGAACTACCTATAAGATCTTTATTATTTACCATTTTATAAAGTTTGAATCAATTGGCGATTAACCGATGTTTTGTCAATCATTCCAATAAATAATATAATAAAAAGTGTAAATAAAGAATTAAATAAATACATAGTGTTTATTATTTTTGTTGTCAATTCTCAAGAACAAAGAAGCTCTATAAATTAACTTTCATATAATAAGATTTTATTACAAATCATCGCTTTTTAAAACAATAAACTTTGCCAAAGAGAGAAGGTTGTTAAAATAATAGCGGTGTCAAGGGAAAAACCGACCTTCTGGCACGCTTTTTGCGGATGTTTGTCGATTTTTCATTTCTAAAGGTACAATACAATAAAACTGGAAAAGAAAAACACAGCACAACATACGAATGCATGCAACACGGCGGTCGACTCAGAAATGATTCCGTTCGGCTTAACTCGGTTCCGTTCGGTTCCGTTCGGTTCAGTTCGGCAATGTTGTTCGAGAACCGAAATTTTGTTAAATTGTTTCATCTCGAATTTTCTATTAGAAAACCGATTTGTTCGACATGTGAGATGTTCGAGAACAGAGGTTGCTTTGTATAAGGAAGTCCTTATTATTTATCATAACGTGCGAATCAATTGGCAATTAGCCAATATTTTGCCAACAATCCCGATAAACAATCTCATAAATAGTTTATTATTTATCTTGTCAATACTCAAGAACAAAGAAATTCATCATGTTTTGGTTTTATTACAATTCTAATCACCGCTTTTTAAAACAATAAATATTGCCGCGGAGTGAAGGTAGTTAAAATAATAGCGGTGTCAATGGAAAAACCTTCCCATTGACATTCTATTCTTTTGCATCCACGAAGATCTAAATTTGCCTAGCCAGTTGAATTTAAGATCCTTTCTTTAACATGTTTGCACTGAAAAAACATCTCGTTCTTACAGGTCGATGGGGCATTCTATATTCAGCTATGTAGTTCTTCAATATTTCCTGGTTTAGCGCGCAGTGAAAAAAAATCCACTAAAGGCGCCGTTAGTTGAAAGAGTTTCGTAACCACTGCAATCGTGATCGCGTGGTTACTCAATAAATCTTTTTTTCTTAAATGCAACATCCCTTGCATTTTTCCAAAACTAAACGTAGGGAATAATTCAAAAGGAACACCACCCTAGTGTAATGATTAACGAGTCAATCTGTTTACTACTGAACAGTTATTTCGATTGTCACTGAATGTCTCATGCATATGGATTTATGTCATATTAAGGTAAGAATAGAAAATAACATCATCTCTGTTTTAGGTACTTTAACGTGGAAAAAGGGTTACTAAACTAGTCTGTGTAAACTTTACTACTGAGTATAAACTTTCATCGTCCCTGGGTGCGACATACTTTTGACCTTGTGCCAAACTAAGCTAAATTTAGTAAATAATAACAGTATCACCATTTGATGCAATGGAATAACCAGTCACCCCCATGAATGATTACACTATAGATAGTAAGTACCTATAATGTCAACTGTCTACGTGAGACTTGAGGAAGGGTGAGAGAGAGAGACGACGCAAGCACGTCTGACCTTCCAATTAGTGGCACTCACTACTAGATTGATCTGTGTGTATAGGGTTATCGAGTCATTGACTATTACTGGATCAGTTGAGTACCATACGTGGTACAGGCTTGAGCGATCATGTCTCTTTCGATTATTGACTTACTAGTTAGAAGAATTTCCCGAATTAGGATACTGTTTCTTTCTACAGTAGACTGGTTACCAACCAAGGATATAGGACCTATACTGTTCAACCCATATTTTTTTTTTTTGGTGGGGAGAGATAGATTCATACCTATCCCAACGATATTTGCGCGTAAGTACACGTAACGAACCCGACTGGAATTCAACCTCGGCTCCTCCGATTTGCTCGCTCCGAGCTGATTGCCACGGTGTGATGTCTCGAATCTCACTGGGTACCGCAGACTTGTGGGAAGCAAAGCAAAAGTTTATTAAATAAACAACAGCGTGCCAGTTTTGGTAGGCAGCTCGCAAAATCGAGTTTACTTATCTCGTCGAGATAGGAAATGAGATGCGGGAGACGATGCAAGATCTTTCTCGTCGTGTTTCAGCTAAAAAGTCAGACAGAAATGAGGGGAAGGGCAGGATCAGCTTTTGACGTGAGTGCTCTTTTCCAACATCCACCTCTGTGCCAGGACGCGCCTTTATTAAAAGTACTTCCGGTGGCGTCTCTCTTCAAATCTAAAACCAGCTGTCACTAATTACTCAAACACATACAGATATATCGGTACGGATAAATATACGTGCTCTAAACAAGCTTCTTAGGGCGCACGCATATATATATATATATATATATATATATATATATATATATATATATATATATATATATATATATATATATATATATATATAAGGTTTATTTAAGCAGCAAGTATTCAGCCAAACAAGTTTAATTAAAAAGAACCGACAAAATCTCTTTGCCTATTTTTTTTATTGTATTTCCCAATTTTCTTGTAAGGTGTTCTGTATTGGGAACAAAATTGTGAATAAACTTTTCGAAGATCATTTTGCGCTATTGTTTTGTTTTGTTCAAGTATTTTCGAGAGTCTCAGTCCTTTTCAAGAACCAATGTGGTGCCTCTCTGGTAGGTAGAATTCTTTTGTCAATATCTTGGTATTTTGGGAAAGCTGAAAGTTTGAAATAGTTTAAGGTGACGTAATGTGCAACGCTTATGAGGAGTGAGGCCGCACCAAAAATAATGCCATTTTTTTTATAAACTTATGACAGTTGATCAACAATTTTGAAAAATAAAAACAAAACAACTTATTCGAAAATTAGAAACTTAAACAGACATGGTTGGCTGATTTTAAACATAACTTGTCTGTATATATATATATATATATATATATATATATATATATATATATATATATATATATATATATATATATATATATATATATTATCTGACAACCACTTTTGATTCTTCCTGTAGTTGTGGCAGGTAGCTGAATCATACTGCCACACATATAGTCTTCCAGCAGCCACCCGCTCCAACTAAGGCTTGACCACAGTGTTCAGTAGCCCCACATAGCCAACCGAATTAAGGCTGAAAGCCTGTTCAAAGATGTGATATAAGATGACATCACCTTCACTGAAGACACACACCAAAACAATTACAGTTTGCGGGAATTTCATGACATAAAGAAAATCATATGAATTGTAGGCAAGTCATCTGTTGTTCTGGTTAGTGACAAAAATTCTACACTGTTTACATTATTTGGAATATTGACCTCATCTTTGTCGCAATAATATTACAACGTTTCAGTTGTTGTACGCTCCGGTCTTCTTCAGGTGGTTGGAATATCGAACTGAACTCTTTATTTTTATTTTTAATTCCCCTCTCCAAGTTCTCTACTGCCTTAACCGTGTATTGAACACACACTCTTTGGGTCCTGTCACTGGATCCACAGTGCCATGTGTCCTTGAGGATGCATGGCATAGTGGATAAAGGCGTTGGTTAGATCCAGTGACAGGACCCAAAGAGTTGTGAGTTCAATACCTGGTTAAGGTAGTGGATAACTTGTTGAGGTGAATTAACAGGAGATAACTGATAACTGACATCCATTAGACATGGCATGTGGAACTAAATCAGTCTACCCTAGCGAGCGAAATAAAGGGTTCAGTTTGACATTCCAACCACCTGAAGAAAGCCGGAGAGCACAACGGCCGGAACGTTGTGATAATTATGGTGACAAAGATGAGGACAATAGTTCGAATAATGTAAATAGTGTCCATAATACCTCATCTCAGAAATATAGACAGATACTGACAAAAATTATTTTATCAGAGAATAACCAAACTGTCCTTGTTTCAACAGGATCTTTCCCTTTCTAAAAAAATATAGTCGGGGGTAAATAATTGAAGTATCTGATAATTTAAAAAATAATTCAATTAAATTTAGTACTAAATAAGAAATCAGTATTTTGAGTGTCGCTTAGTATTTTTTATTAAAAAAAAAAACCTTAGTATGTTGAATGAAAAAATCATTCATTCATTTAGTCACGAAATTGTACATCAATGCTTTATGATGGCTATGAATTTTTTGTATGGGAGTAGGGGGTAAATGGAGAAATACATAAAGCCGAATGATGGAGGAAAGGCTGAGAATGGCTCCTTTAGATGGACTGCCTTCCTGGCTGTCGATCGCCATCTAATCGAAACAGCTGATTATGATACGTCAGTTGTTCGCCTTCGCCCATTCTCCGGCTTGAGTTGGACATTGTTGTCAGAGGCTATTTGCGATGGAAGCATTTTATAGACAGTGCGAGCTTGTCCCCACTATTAAGTTATGGCAACCTCGGGAACATACGTATATAAACTTTTATATATATATATATATATATATATATATATATATATATATATATATATATATATATATATATATATATATATATATATATATATATTACGTGTTTTAGAAGCTCCCAAAAAATAACTTTTTTTTAATACATAAGCCCTGGAAAGCATGATAAAGGAAAAAATAGCCAGACATAAATAAACAAACACGAATATCAAATAGTTAATTTTAGAAAAAGGTAGCAAGAAATAAACAATGGAAATATAAATCGGGAATTAAGCTTAAAATACTCGGAGATTATAAAGTCATTATCTTATAGAAAAAGTACAGTGCACGCGTGTTTGTGCGTGTGTATGCCCAAGCCATTCCTCCGCTCTCACTGGTCCGATTTCAATGATTCATAACTCAGTCAAAAGCCCTATAAAGGTTAGGCGCAGGGAACGATTTTCGTTGATCTCAGATTCAGGGTTGCCAGATTATGCAAGTTTAAAAATATATATTAATATATTATACTAGCCATTATCGCTGCATTCATGGTTCAAGGGGAGTAACCCTTATTTTCCTTTTGTATCCAAAATTGCATTTATAGACAGTGTGAGATTGTCCCCACTATTAAGTTATGACAAGTTTTTGTCCTTGCCTGGGTGCATGCACCCGGGTCCCCACTTTAAAAAGACCTTGTGTCACATCTCATTCTCGTTGGGTAATGAGTAAACGCCGTGTAAATTACTATAATGTAATTTGTACGTATTATTTATCATCTCTCATTTGCGTCTCTGTCCTTGGACAGAGTGCGCTCAGGGGCTTCTCTGTCAAAGGGCAGAAGGGCAACTTAGAAAATAATTTATATTACCAAAAAAGGCAGTAAAAACACCTAAACTAGCAATTGATTAAAAATGAACGGCAACAGAAAATGCAATGTTGATGTATATAATTTTAGGCGAGCAATACCAGAAATTAAAAATAAGTCAAACGAGATTGGAACAAAACGCCAGCTTACATGTGCTGTTGATATAAGAACGAAGAAGCGAATTACTCCTCCAACATCTAAAACTACTACTACTACCACTTTTATATTTGTATTTACATACGCTCTATCTCTGATATTGAGCACTGTATCCCCAAAATGTTGCACACCTTAAAACTATATTTCTTTATATATATATATATATATATATATATATATATATATATATATATATATATATATATATATATATACACACACATTGGGGGAGCAAATATTCGTACACATACAAATTTTTAATTTATTGTATTTCAAACTAATGAATAGACATCCTTTTCACACAATTAACTGTACACTGATGTATAATAACTAAATATGAATAGAAAATTAAAAAAAAACATTTTGATTTAATAGAAATAAATCACATTTACCCATTTTAATGTGTGAAAACACTGCACCATGTCACACAAGAAAGTGAACCCAGTCATGGCTGTCAGACAATTTCTGCAACCACATCACCCCTTAATTCTGGTCACTTAACTCTCCAGACTGCAACCCCCTTGATTATTGTGTGTGGGGTGCAGTTGAGCGACAGTCCAACAAAACTCCTTGTAACAGCAAAGATAAACCGAAGGCAAGGATTATAGCAGCATTCAATAACTTAAACAAGGAGACTGTCCAGAAGATTTGCAGGAGACTCCGAAATACTCTGGGGGCTGAAGTTGAAGCCAATGACGATTTTATTGAATAAATGTACTCTTTAGTATTGCAAGATATTTTTGTGTAATTCTGGTAAATGTATCTGTTAAAATGAGATGCCAGAGTTATTTTCATTTTTGCGTAATTCAGACGACAATTTATCCATCATACACTGTATATGATGCATTTTAACCGACATTATTTCTATTAATATAATATTTTAAACGTTAATGTATGGAATTTAAAAATAGAACGTTATTAAATAGTTAAGAAAAGTTAGCTCACGATGAAATAATTTAATCGATCGAGCACTGTAGGGAGTAAAGAGCGAATTTGTAAACAGTCACTATTACTGCTGATAATGGAAAACTCTCCAAGACAATTGAGTTCTCTAAGTGACTGGCGTGTTTATGAAAAATAAATACGCAAAAATTGTTAACTACCTGATGAGACATTGTTTATTAAACATCGAAACAAAATATAGAAATTTTGTAGTAATAACTTACATGTTCTAATGTAACACTGTATAATAAATATTTATTGCTTTACTGTTGAGCCCGGTTTTAAATTAATGTTTTGAACATTGGAATTAAATATAATATTCGCACTTTTACATTTGTATATATATATATATATATATATATATATATATATATATATATATATATATATATATCCGATGCGATGAGAACGAAAGTAATATATAAATTCCAACGTTCGCAGCGTTAATTCAAAAAAGAGCTCGATACAGATAGTAGAGCAATAATTATTTATTTATTCACATCCGGCTTGCAGACAAGCAGGATTGTCTATAACCATTTTCGTGCCTCACCCGTCGATGTGCAGTTGAAATGCATTGAAACCAAGTTGCATCTTTGTAGTGAGTAAAAAGGTTTTGTCTATATGATAAAATTATAATAAATAAATTATATATATATATATATATATATATATATATATATATATATATATATATATATATTGGATAGCTTTATAATTTCTTCTTATTTTTCTTTCCCACTCTCTGCTTCCTCAATAGCTTATCTCTTCATTGTTCCTAATCTCTCTCTCTCTCTCTCTCTCTCTCTCTCTCTCTCTCACTCACTCCTTATTTATCTTTCATATTTCTCTTCCTTATCTTCTTCTCTTTCTAATTTTTGTGTCTCTTTTTTTCTTACTTTCTCTCGTTCTTTCTCTTTTAGTACTCTTGCTTTATCTACTCCCGCTCCCTTACCGTTTTCCCACTATCATTCTCCCCATCCTCCCTCTATCTCTCTCTCTCTCTTCATCTGTCTCCCTCACTCAACTTCTCGGTGTCACTCTCTCTCTCACTCTCTCTCTTCGCTCTCTCTGTCTATTCCTCTCTTTCTCCTTTTTTCCTCACTAACATTCTCTCTCTCCCCACTTTTCTATCTATATATTTATCAATATATAATCTAAACGCCCGCTTTTGATTTTATGTTGCTCTTCTGCATTTTCACTCCCGCTTCTTACTCTCCTTTCTCTCTCTCTCTCTCTCTCTCTCTCTCTCTCTCTCACACACACACACACACACACACACACTCTTTTTCCATATCAGTATGTGTGTCTGTCTCTATGTATTGGTGTTTCTCTCTCTCTCCTCTCTCTCTCTCTCTCTCTCTCTCTTTTGTTTTGTTGTCTTTTGAATATGTTTTTGGCCCAGTGACCTCGGACTGGGTCGAACGTTGTCTGTATTTATCATGAAATTATTTCCTACCCTACCTAATCTACCACTTCTTCCCCGATATCCCAAACACCCCTCTGCTCTCCACCTCATCGCCGCCCACTTAATTTAGGCCAAATTATTTTTTCGTAATGTCGGAAAAAGAAAAAGAAAAAAAAATTGATAGAAACAAAAATGACTGAAATGGTAGGGAACAGAAATAAGAAAAAAGAAAGGAGAAAAAGCCAGAGATAAAAAAAAAATGGAAGAATGGGGGTGTCACTGGGTGAGGAAAGGGTAATAGGCGAGGAGGAAGAAAACGTCTAAACGACAACCGAACAAAACGCCAAATGAATCAACTGTAAAAGCGGAAATATTCACAGTAATAAAATCATTGATATTTACGAAGCTCAAATTAGTTCGTCCCAAGGTCAAAGAGATGGACAATAATTAAGATTATGCTGCGCCAATTTAAAATTCAAATCCCTTCTGCTATGTATCACCGTTATTTTTACAGATTTGTCACACTTAAGATCTCAAAAATCATCAAGCAGACCCTGAATTTACCTCAGCTATGATGAACCGTTGCATCCTCAGTTAGTATCTCTGGTTTGAAGGTCTTTTGGGTCTCAAGTTCACTCGAGACCTCAAGTGGAATTCATTTATACGATCCATCGCTAAAGAGTTTGGAAACAATGGTCGGTGTCTTATAGTGATTCCTCCTGCCATGCTCTGGTCAGATCAGACCAAACATGAAACATTGCTGCCACATCTGAACTGAAGTTGCCCAGTCCTCAAAGTCCAGCCTTGACAGAGATCAAAAACCGTTTACGCGGCCTTGCGGCTAATGTATTATTTTCTACTCTGCAGTTCCTTATCCACAGATCCAACATCGCAAGACTGTCACTACTTTCATGGCAAATGTTCGGACGGGCACCATTTTTTAGTTTCACCAGCTCAATCTTTTACAGCTAAGAGCCGTCTTGCTCCGTCCACAGAGTTGAATCGTCTGCATTCCCTATGTATTCCTTTGATAGAAAAGGCCTTCGACTTGAAAGAATTCTTCCCAAGAACCGCTACATTTTGCAACAGACACTTCCATGGATGCTTTTTCCCTAAACACTGCAATCTTAAAACAGTTCATATCAGACACTTCATTCAGTAAGTGCCTACCTTGAATGACTCTTCGGCCTTGTACTTTGGTCAACTTTAGAAAAAAATGAAAACATATTCTGGGGTGTGTAATAATCTGGTTTTCTAACTGCTCATTGTCGGTAAAGAGGTGAGATTGTAAGCTAAATATGATTTGTGCAAAGTGACTCTGAATATGAAAAAAATACATTTAGTTTTACAATGGGAATTTCGACTAGAAGTGATATCAGAATATAAACAAGAAACTGAATAAAGAAAAGTCTGAAACGTTACTCTGCAACTTTAAGATCCAGACAAACCGCTTCAACCAAACAATAAAACCAGATTCACGTTTGATAATCGTCATTAGTATATGACTTTATTAGCGTGTTAAACATTAGCGTACTTCCTACCGATGCAAATGTTTCAGCGTTCAAGCCCGTCTAAAAGAATACTGATTTTCAAAGTAAGTAAGTCTTTACCATTTGAAGAATTAAAGAAACTTCTACTTGTGTTTATGTATATACTCTTGTAAATATCAATACGCATTATTATTACGGTGCTACGTTTTTACCAGAAAAGGGTCAAGGGGGGAAAGTTCACTCGAACAGATGCTGATCAAAGACCTTCTCACTCACGGAGGAACCCCTCCCTGATTGACTATGTCTTCAATTGTCCAAGTGTACACACTAACGCTTGGGCAATTGCGGCTTGTTGAGTCTATTGAACGCAGACCGTTTGCTACCCAAGGCTATAGGACTGTCCTGCTATTTACCCATAGCTAAGTAGTCATATCTTTCCCAAGAGTAAGTGAATGTAACGAACTCGACTGGAATTCGAAATCTCCAATTCTTCAATCCGGGCCGCTATTCATTACTCGACTTACCTCCATAAACAGATGCAAGTTAAATTTACTTAAATATTATTTATGGCAAAAAAAAAGTAACCATCGTCATTTTCAACGGGATAGAGCGAATATTGGATGACGCATTTAAAGAAATCAAATAATTTTCCAAAAGAATAAGTTTGTTTCTGAATGTTCTGCCATTTATAAAATGTTATGAATGAAACCTATACGTGCTGACTGAATCTGGTGAGTACGAAAGATATGAAAAAAGTGTCCCATCCGAAAGATCCTATTTTGGGATTTCTCTTGCACACTATTCCCCTGCAATGTGACACTGGAGAATAACACCTTTCCTGTTTATCAAAGCAGGCTATTTTAGACGTAATTCTGTATTTACTTGATTGAACTGCTGAAAATAAATGTATACAAACTACGGAGATCGGTTGCGTATACGAAGAAGGATTTCGCCGAATTGTTGAATGAAGATAAAATAATTTTATTATTTTTAAATTCTTATAACTTTTATGTACATAGGACGCTGAAGGTAATTGACCGATAGCCCAAAAGCTTTCTACAGGAAAAGGTCCGCCCGTACATCGGCTTCTGGCCTCGTATTAAATAAAAGTGAGTTTTAAAGAAAAAGACCGACTTCACTGAAATATACAGTTAATTCTGAGACACCATATATATATATATATATATATGTGTGTATATATATATATATATATATATATATATATATATATATATATATATATATATATATATAGTCATCTACGTACAAGCCTGTATTAGTGTATCACAGCTCATCAATGTGGCTAGATATACGATTGCTTCAATCCATGATCGAAACCCGACCGATTTGTTATCAGTCAGTCATATATATATATATATATATATATATAGAGAGAGAGAGAGAGAGAGAGAGAGAGAGAGGGGAGTGAGAGAGAATGTGAGAGCGAAATAGATTCAAATGTATTGAAAACACATTTTTACTATGAAATATATTTGTATTTTCTAGTCTTGTATCTAAGATATTTATCAGGCATGGCCTATTTTTTTTAAATTTATTTCTTCTTGTTCTCTTGAATAATGTTCTTTTATTGTCTTTTCTCCTCACTAAATCTTCTCATTCTCTTTCTCACTCTGGCGTCTTAGCAGCATCGCCCTGCTTCGAAAATAAATGCTTAAAAAAGGAAATACTCGAGAATCCGCTAAAACAGTAAGGAGTGTGTTTGAAGCCAGATGTGGACAAGCTGTCACTCGAGCCCCAGTTGAGATCACGAGCTTGTAAAGTGAAAAGCTCGCTATAGATTCGAAGTGTTATTGTGGAAAGCAAAGGCAGACTTTCTATGTCCCTCTGTGCGTTCTTCTCGACAAGAGATAAAAGCCGATATCAAAATCTGGGGTTTACGTGCTTATCAACTACGAAGAACCAACATTGACTTTATTTTGTTTATAAATATGCCTGTTGGACGGAAGTGTGTCCATGTGTCCCGGAAAAGACGCCCCTGTTTCACAAATGAATAGAAATCGAAACGAGAAATCATAAAAAGAAAAAACAATAAATAAAAAAAGTACAATTTGAGATTGTCAAAAATTAATATTTGAAATATCCGCATACATATTGTGCTCTCTCTCTCTCTCTCATTCTTCTCTTTCTAACTCTTCTCTCTCTCTTCTCTCTTTCGCTCGCTCTCTCACTCTTTTCTCTCTCTCACTCTCTCGCTCTCAATCACTCTCACTCTCTCTCTCTCTCTCTCACTCACTTTCTCTGTCTTCTCTCTGTCTTCTCTCTCTCTCTCTCATTCTTCTCTTTCTAACTCTTCTCTCTCTCTTCTCTCTTTCGCTCGCTCTCTCACTCTTTTCTCTCTCTCACTCTCTCGCTCTCAATCACTCTCACTCTCTCTCTCTCTCTCTCACTCACTTTCTCTGTCTTCTCTCTGTCTTCTCTCTCTCTCTCTCATTCTTCTCTTTCTAACTCTTCTCTCCCTCTCTTCTCTCTCACTCTCTCGCTCTCAATCATTCTCGCTCTCTCTCTCTCTCACTCACTTTCTCTGTCTTCTCTCTGTCTTCTCTCTCTCTCTCATTCTTCTCTTTCTAACTCCTCTCTCTCTTCTCTCTTTCGCTCTCTCTCTCTCACTCTTCTCTCTCTCTCACTCTCTCGCTCTCAATCACTCTCACTCTCGCTCTCTCTCACTCACTTTCTCTGTCTTCTCTCTCTCTCTTCTCTCTCTCACTCTCTCGCTCTCAATCACTCTCGCTTTCTCTCTCTCACTCACTTTCTCTGTCTTCTCTCTGTCTTCTCTCTCTCTCTCATTCTTCTCTTTCTAACTCTTCTCTCTCTCTCTTTCGCTTGCTCTCTCACTCTTCTCTCTCTCACTCTCTCGCTCTCAATCACTCTCGCTCTCTCTCACTCACTTTCTCTGTCTTCTCTCTCTCTCTCTCATTCTTCTCTTTCTAACTCTTCTCTCTCTCTCTTTCGCTTGCTCTCTCACTCTTCTCTCTCTCACTCTCTCGCTCTCAATCACTCTCGCTCTCTCTCACTCACTTTCTCTGTCTTCTCTCTCTCTCTCTCATTCTTCTCTTTCTAACTCTTCTCTCTCTTCTCTCTCTCGCTCGCTCTCTCACTCTTATCTTTCTCTCACTCTCTCGCTCTCAATCACCCTCGCTCTCTCTCTCTCACTCACATTCTCTGTCTTCTCTCTCTGTCTTCTCTCTCTCGCTCTCTCTCTTACTCTTCTCTCTCTCGCTTTCTCACTCTTCTCTCTCTCGCTTTCTCACTCTTCTCTCTCTCTTTTCTCTCTCGCTCTCTCTCTCGCTCGCTCTCTCACTCTTCTCTCTCCCTCGCTCTCAATCACTCTCGCTCTCTCTCTCACTCACTTTTTCTCTCTCTCTCTCGCTCTCGCTCGCTCACTCTCTCACTATTATCCCCCAATTATGGGTTCATTAGTAGGACTTATGTTAGTGAATTATTTTTATCTCCAAAACAAATCTTACGTTGTAAACATATTTTCTGATTTTAAATAATCTGAAAATGGTAGATAAGCCGTAAAAAGAAATCCAGTTCAAGAGCAAACAGTAAGAAGACAGTTTTGCGCCAATTCTCTAACTGAAAAGTGCATACTCGTCTTGAAAATCCCCGTTCGAAATTAAAGATTTTAACTGGGGCTAGCATTACTTGCCTCCGAGTATTATCTCAAGAATTATCCAGACTTGTTTTTTTTAGATTTCTTGTTTCGATCCTTTTCTTTGGGTCGGTGAGAAATAAAGCCCTCTCTCTCTCCCGCTCTCTCTCCTCCTCCCCTCCCCTCTCTCTCTCCCCTGTCTTAACTGTCCGCAGTAATGATTGTCCCACATACTTTCGGCTAATACGTTAGCCATTTCCAAGGTGGGTGCGGTTAATTTCCGTTTGTTACTGTATCCTATCTTGTGTTGTGTGGGAAGCGTAATAATTTTTAATTCTTAATGATTAAAACACAGTCAGAATTGCCTGACTACTTTCAAAGCAAGTCATGCTGAGTGGCGATCTGTTAGATTTCGTTAGCAGTTCTTTAATTATTTTTAATCGTTTTTTTACAACCCAATCTCTTTAATATGCCAGTATTATCTACAAAGATATATTTAATAAGCTTAAAAGAAAACTTCAATAACACTCGACAAACTGAACTAAAAAAATGCGCCTTTTCATCTCAAAAACATTCGTAAAACCTATTCTTAAAGAACGTAAGATCCAGGTATCAGCGGACGATGGAACCTAAGTCTTTCATCCCAACACACACCAAACAACTCCCGATATACTCACAAGTATTATATAATAACAATAACATTCTCTGCTTAAGTTCCTCTACGCTTGTAGGAAGAGGGGGATATAAACTTGTCCTTTCACATAGCCCCATAGGAAAAAAATCAGTGTCAAGTCAGGTGAACGTGGTAACCATTTCAAAAGCATATTGTTATCATCACTGGCTCGCATGACCCATCTTCCTGGTAGATTCTCATTGAGATAAGTGCGCATTGAGGCGCTGGAGAATGTTACGCAAGACATGCTACAACGTGTTTGGCATGAGCTAGACTACCGACTTAACGTGTGTCGTGTCACATGTGGTGCGTCTCTTGAACCATTGTGAAACTTAGGGAAATCGGTTATAAACTCGGAATATATTGTTCGAATTTTGTTAAATAAATCTTTTATTGTTTAACATGGAGCCGATTTAACGTTGTTTCCCTGGGATACGTAGTTCATCAGATATTTTAATTGATTTCAATGTTTTTGGGACACACTTTATATATACCATGTGGACAGAGGTCATTGGCCTCGGTTGGTAGTCTGTCTATGAGAAGGATCACACTGATTTAAAAAAAACAGTGTAGATTAGACTCCTCAATTACCTTGATGAGAACCATTTAAATGGCCGACGCCTTCGTCCGTATATCGCGGGCGGATGTCCTAGGACTCGGTAGCCAGCTTTCGATTAATGGTCGAAAGAGGATTTGGGACCTATCAAAGTCAAGTTTTCTCGCAACGAGTGATTTTGATATGATTGTTATGTTTTTTACGGTTTATCAACCCCCTGTCTTATTCAAAGCTAATTATAATTTTTGGATTGTGAAAATATTTTTTTGCGAGTGAACATTGCATGAAGAATTTTTTTTTTCTTTTTTGAGACTAACAATGATTTTTCCAGATACAATCCCTACTAATTAACCTATAGTTGGGGGAGTAGATGGCCGTGGTTGAAATTCGAACTCTGCTCTCCGATTTCTCATTGCAAACCGATATTGATTACATAACCCGTACATCCGCTTTCCTGATGAAAATCAAGGGCAAGGATGCGCCTTGGTATAATGGATAGCGACACGGAAAGAAAAAAAAGCCAGGCGAATTCGAATTACAGTCGTAATTATTACAATCACCTAGGCGCAACTACACTTGGAAAACATATGAATCCATCCCTTCTCACCCCAGTTATGGGTTCAAAAGCAGAGTAAATCGGCTTCTCTAGCTGTTGTTGTAACTACTCTAAATCTCCCAAGTTTTATTACTTATATATATATTACTAATTATATCCTTGTTTGACCCAGCAAATGCTCTGCGACTGAGTGTTTCGGGAGAAAGGAAAGACGTGGCTCTTGGGGCACTGTCCGTTGGATTATGAATACTTGGATGAGTATCACCACGGATTTTCTCAGTAGCCGCGCTGTATCGAGTATATTCTGTTTCTTCTTCGGCACCGAGGCCCATTGGTACAGTTGGTATGACGCTTGCGTTGTATCGAAACGATCCGGGTTCGAATCTCGGTGGTGATTGCGCACTGCTGATGAGTCCCTAAATAGGACGAAACGGCCTTGCAGTGCTTTCTGCATTCGACGAATAACTATAATGATATTTATTTATATTTTTCCTTTTGTCTTTATTCATTTATATACACACACACACACACACATATATATATATATGTATATATATATATATATATATATATATATATATATACATAAAACATCATCGTAAAAAAAATAAGAATTACCAACACGTCCATAATGTACTGGCCGTAATCGGGAATTAAACATATATATAGCATTGTTCCTATACTCAAAATGTAAATGAATAAAGGCAAAAGGAAAACTTATCTTAGCCGAGGCGTTTCGTCGTATAATGGATATTATCTAGGCAACAGGAAGGATATATATATATATATATATATATATATATATATATATATATATATATATATATATCCTTATGAATTACTTAATTATAATTATCAAATCCTCCTTACAATTTCTATCATATGTATATCATTGCTTGATCCAGCTTCTAATGCTTCAGTTTGAGCGGCTTGGTGATAGTAGTCGTGGCTCCGGGGGGCACAGTCCTATGGTTACAGAGAACTTCAGTTGAGTTCCACCACGGAAAATATGTGAGCGAGCGGCGCTATATTGAGTCTGATTTGCTATCTCTTCGTCACCGAGGCCCGTTGGAACAGTTGATATGGTGTTTGCTTGACAACCTGTCAGGGTTTCAATTCTTGGTAGTGGATGCTCACTGCTAATGAGTCCCAAATATAGGACGAAACGGCCGTCCAGTGTTTTCTGCATTCTGTTGAGGTTTCTCCCAGACTCAATGAATTACTTAATTATATATATATATATATATATATATATATATATATATATATTATTTAAATTATTCTCTCTGACTTAACATTGAGCTCTCAGGATTTCATCCTCCTTGGGATTATCCATACGGTTTACCAAGATTTTCGTTACTTTATATATATATATATATATATATATATATATATCAGATATTGAAATATGTAGGAAAAGAAGACAGAAATTCTGGTATTTTTATTATTTCATGGTTATTGGTTAATCAGATTACACGTGCATTCGACTTGATAAACAAACGTTAGTATAATTCATGGTATTCTGAATTCAAGGAGTGATAACGCGTTCTTTCGAAGTCCAAAGAAATTAAACGTTTCCACGCCTGAATTGAAAACCGTAAATACTGATTCATGCAGGTAAGTGTATAATAATTCTAGTGTGTCAATGTGGGATTCAAATGATAATATTTATTCGTAAGTGTGTATGTGAAGGGGGGGCGTTGAAGCAGTGTGTGTAGTAGACATTATGTTTTGCTAGGTTTTTCACGTGTTGATTTGGGAACGTTTTTACGTACACACCTCTTGTTTTAGATAAATATACGCTAGATTCCTTAAGAATGGATTTAATAAAGGTTTGTGCAGTAATATAAAGTTTTTGATGTATGTTTATAGTTGGCAGAATATTTACATGTAAACTCTCGAAGTATTATCAATTTAAAGAATTTTTTTTATTGGGGTGGCAACGCCAACATTGACTAAAATCAAATATTCGATCACAGATAATTTGAAAACGGTTTCATACAAGGTATCTTAGCAGCCACCCTTACAAATACCAGATGAAACTAAACTACTCGGGAGATATATACCGGTATTAAAAAAAAATTATCTCATCAATAAAAAACATAATCATAGCTCTATCCGATATACGCTTCGACTTAAGGGATTTCCTGAAGTAAAAAGGGATTTTTGTTCGATTCCAGTCGGAAACAGAATTTTATTTTCATAGGATTTTTTATATGTGTGTGTAAATTCTGCACTCAAAATCAATTACAGAACAAAGTTTACTCCGAAACAGGCCAATCCTAGGAAATTTCAAAGTGCTTAATACTTAAGTCGTGGAGTAATATTAAGAATGCTTATTTTACAAAGATATAATTACCTCACCACTCTACGACAAGTTCAGCACTCGGATCTTAAAATTGGTTTGGACCGATTTTAAATGTAAATTAAATTTAAGCGTCTAATGATTTTTTTTTCTTTTTCCTTCAGATTTGACAACTTGAGTCTTTGTCAATTTCAACCATGGAAATATTAACAATCAAACAACGTGTTAAAGTTATCGAAGCCTATTACGAAAATGGACGTTCAAACAGAAATGCATTTCAAGAACTTCGCGATTTTTTGGGTCAACATAATCGACCAACCGAGAATGCAATTGGAAAAATTGTTCGTAAATTCAAACAAACTGGGTCGGTCGTAGATGTCAAAGCACCAGCGCATGCTCGTTTACGCCGTTCAGCTGAAAACATTGCTGCAGTGCACGAGAATGTGGCCGAAAATACAGACAACTCGATTCGTCATCGGGCGCAGGAATTGAACCTCTCTACAATAATGTTACTTCGAATTTTGGCACAAGATTTGTCTCTAAACGCTTGCAAAATTCAATTGACACAAGAACTGAAACCTGCTGTCTATTTGGAGCGCCGTACATTCGTCAATGCATGAGCAAAGACAAGCCGATGAAGATTTTTCGCAAAACATCCTCTTTAGTAATGAAGCCCATTTTCATCTTCGTGGATTCGTTAATAAGCAGAATTGTCGCATTTGGGTTGATGAAAATCCAAGGAAGATTGTTGAAAAGCCACTGCAACCACAAAAGGTCACTGTTTGGTGTGCATTTTTTGCTAGCGGAATCATTGGGCCGTATATTTATAAATTTGAACGTCTATTTTTGTAATAGGCATTGATAACTTTAACATGCTGTCTGATTGTTAATCTTTCCATTGTTGAAGTTGCCAAAGACATAAGCTGTTAAATCTGAAATAAAAATCTTTAGACTCTTAAACTTAATTCACATTTAAAATCGGTACAAGTTATTGGAACACCCTATAATATTTATTACATTGTAAATAATTTTCGTTTAATCCAAGTACAATTTTGTGATTTAAAATAATTTTAAATAGTTCGTTGTTAACGTTAATAATTTAACGTTTACAATTTATAAACACGTAAGGAAAGATATCTGTATATTATCCTCAGAAATGTTACATATTTACAACCAAAATTATGTTTACCGCAAAAGTTCCCAAAGCAGAATAGTTTTTGTGTAAATATTGGAAGGTCTGAATAATCCTTGACAGTCCGAAGATTCAATCTGTAATTTCAGAGTCTGCTTATTTCTCGTCCTAATAAGAGCAAAGTATCAGCACATAAATATTTTTTTTAATTATTTTTTATCTCACGCTATTATCAGACTCCACGAGATATGCTCCGAATCCTAACATAAAAAACTGCATTCAAATTATTTAATTGTAAAAGCATTTAATTGCTATCATAAATAATGCAAATGAGGAATGAAGTGTGAATTTAAAAAATTCTTTCGATGACTAATGAATTATTACAAGAATTGTTCCCGTCCCCTCTTTTTTTAATTATAATCTTTAAAGTTTAATATGAATTTCTAAAAATGAACAAAGCATTCTTGAAGATATATGTGGCGTATTATATATACGAACCCTCTTTGATAATGATATCAGTACGTGTCAACAGGACAAAGTTAGCAAGGCAACGGGTGGGTCATCGTTATTTTTTCCTTGGAAGGCAACATGCTTACATGTTTTCTCTTTCCGAATAGGTTTTGATAAAGTCAGGAAAACATAAACATGAACGTTTGCTTGATTCTATCTAAGACTTCAGAATCGGCGAAAAGTGAACATCAATCACGATTCAGTTCTACATCTGTTACTGACAAAAGATGTCTGTGCTCCTTCAAAAAAAGTAGAGACATGTGAAAAATCAACATTAGACGACATGAAATACTGTTCATCAGCTGAACTGTACGTGAACTTGCGAGAATGGCTTAATAGAAACATCACTACCCATTTTATTGTGAATGGGGGCAAGAAAAAGTTTCATTAAATTGTGGCTTTACAAAACTGATGTAACTATTTGTGCAGTGTATCAAAATTAACATGGCCGTCTGCCGAGACGCAACATAGCATCCACACGCTTCTTCATGGTGGTGTTTACGTGTGTTGTTTACGTGTGACATCAATGGGGGTGGGGCTGGGTTGGATCCGGCATTTTCGTTTAGAGGGGGCGTGTTCCCCAGTAAAAATCGCAATTCAAAAGTTTACTATCTGTCTCAAGGACACGTGGCAGAGTGGATAAAGGCCTTGGTTAGATCCAGTGACAGGACCCAACGAGTGTGAGTTCAATACCTGGTTAAGGCAGGGGAGAACTGGGAGAGGGGAATTAACAGGAGATAACTGATAACTGACATCCATTAAACATGGTACGTGGAACTAGAACAGTCCACCCCAGTGAGCGAAATAAAGGGTTCAGTTCGACATTCCAACCACCTGAAGAATGCCGGAGCGTACAACGGCCGAAACGTTCTGATAAATATGGCGACAAAGATGAGGACAATTGTCCGAATAATGTAAATAATGTTCAAAAGTTTAAATTCTATGTTCATATATATTAGGTTATAGAAATGATCATATATATATATATATATATATATATATATATATATATATATATATATATATATATATATATATATATATATATATATATTCAGTTGTTTCATTCTCAGAGTTTTCCTTCTCCTTGACTTATAAGGTATTATTCGGCGTTTATTGACCGAACAACCAGAACTACTTCAAATTTATATTTTTTTCTTTTCCAACACTTTTCGGGAAAAAAAGGTTTCACAATTCCAGTAGCTGTTATCGCTCTTTCCACTATTGATGTGTGTTTCTTTCTTAACCTTTTGTTTGAAGTCCTGTGGAACGTCAACATCTTGATTATGTCTCTATTTTTTCTTCGAGTTACATGTGCTATCCATTTTAGTTGTCGCTGTTATTGAAAGTCCTCAAGTGACGGGGTTTCTGTTATTCGTCACCGTTCTACTAGTTGCTGATTCTGTAGCGCCAGTCCACAAGCCCCACAAGAAGTGAGATCTTCATCAAGATCAACAGGCTTCACTCACTCAAAGCCATTTTAAACATTGAACTGAAGAAAAGCGGGTGTATAAAGCTGACAGTTTACATATTTTGGAATGGATCTGGTGCCATTCATGGCATCCACATTTATCAGACAAGGATATTTAAGAACTCGACTTTTCAGGTTAATCTTTGCATTCTGTAGCAAGTTGTGGTGTTTGGCAAAACTCCTTCTATCGCAGCCTGTTCCATGTTCAATTTCTTTATCTCCTATACTAAACCTGTCCCAAATGATCCATAGACCGAGGTATTTCAAGTGTTTATTTACTATATCCACGTGTAATTCTCAAAGTGGTCCACACTGGTCACACTGCAGCAGTCTCGAAGAGTGAGGCTCGCTCACGACCTTCAGAGTTTAGGGGTGAATATATGTTGTGTGCAAGAGGCCCGTTTTTCTTCTCGAAATTATGAAGGCATTCTGTCTAAGGGGTTTACCTCTTTATTCAGCATGTTTTGATGGACGCTCGAGGGGTGTCTCTTGGCTGGTGACCAAGTATTTGAAGACTGCGTGTGCTCTTGTCTTCGCAGATCCGGCAGGCAGACTTTGCGTGCCTGATGTTACCATAAAGGATAAGGCTCTGCGTCTCATTGGGGTTTATGGGCCCAATATCCAGGCTGAGCGGTCTGCTTTGTTTCAGCGGATCGAGCCGTTTATGACGACATCACGTCGGATAGTTTTAGCGGGGGATTGGAATGCCATCCTTGACCCTGACATAGATCGTATAGGGTGATATTCAAATTCGGGTACTAACAACTGGGACGTGAAACCTTTTCGCGACTTTGTCGACAGGTTTGATCTTGTCGACAAATACCGGAATGAGCACCCTCAGTGGGTAGTTTGGACTTGGACAAATAGTGGCAGCTCGGCTGTAGGTATGCGTGCTAGCTACCTCGACCGAGTTTTAGTTAGGAGAGTCGATGTAGGGCTCTTAGGGTGTCCAAGTTTTCATTATAGAGTTTATTCGGATCATAGGCTTGTAGATAAGACTATGGTTAGGATGGCTGGCTACTGGAAATTCAACTGCTCGTTATTTGGCGAGCAGGAATTCCGGGACCAGCTGCTACTAATGTTACAAACGTAACTGACGGGGGCTGTGGTGGGAAATGCCTGGTGGGACCAATTAAAATCTAAAATTCGAACGTTTGCTTCCGATTTTAGTCGTCGACTCAATCTAGATAGATTAGCGGCGCAAACGGCTTTAGAGCAAAGTGTTGATCGAGCAGTTAAATCCCATGATAGTGGGGAAGTAGCCTTAGCTAAGGCAGTGTTGGCCTCCTTGCTTATCAAGAAGGATGAAGCTCTGGTAGTGAGGCCTAGGTTAAAAAGAATGTTCTCTGAGGCCACGAATATGGCCGCAGAATTGCGTGCAGAGAAAAGTAGGAATGCATCACAGCGGCATATCGCGAGCGTCACATTGCCGGATAAGCGGACCGTGACTACAATCTCGGGTATATGTGAGGCTTTTGGGATTACTTTCGGGATCTTTTTACCAGGGAGCCTGGTCTGAGCCCTGCTCAGTTCGACGCCTATTTAGCCGACATTTCCTGCCTTGAGGCAGCTGAAACAGCGCTGAGTGCGAGATTCCCATCACAGAGTCGGAAATCTGGGAAGCGTTGAAACAGGTTGGCCTGGATAAACCTCCGGGATTAGACGGTCTTCCCTACGAAGTTTACTTGAGGCAGTCGCACGTTTTTGTTCCTTTGCTGAAACTGATCTTCAACAACTGGATGAAGCAGGGGTCTATACCTCAACGCTTCACCAGGGGTCTATACCTCAACGCTTCACCAGGGGTGTGATCAAGTTGCTGCATAAGGACAAAAACGGTGGGGATGGGATAGGTAATTTTCGCCCTTTAACTATGTTAAATACAGAGTTAAAGATTTTGGCCAAGTTTCTCAGCCAACCGTTTGCAGCTTGTCCTGTCTAGTCTGTTTGGCTCCGAACAGACTTGTGCTGTGAAGGGCAGAACTATTCAGGACAACTTTCATATGGTCCGCTTGATCATAGAGAAAGTCGACAGTGAAGCCGCGCTGATCAATTTGGATCAGTCCAAGGCCTTTGATAGGGTTGACCATCGATTCCTGGAGGCTGTTCTTTCGGCTGCCGGTTTCGGGCCGGATTTTCGCTCCTGGATCCGTCTTCTGTGTGCGACTCCCGGTGCGCTGGTGGAAGTGAACGGGGTAAGATCGGAACCTTTCGTATTGTCTCGATCGATTCGTCAGGGTTGTCCGCTTTCGCCTATGCTTTACGTTCTTGCGTTGGAACCTTTCCATCGCAAGTTAAAGGCGAATCCGGTCCTGCGCGGAATTTCCCTAACTGGTGATACCATCTCGGCCAGGTATTCTGCCTGTGCTGATGATGTTTCGGTTCTTGTGTCGATCAGAGCCGAGATTAACGAAGTCAGCACGTCAGCAAAGAAATCAGTGGTTATGAGATGGTGACAGGGGCCAAGATCAACCGCGATATGTCTGTTGGCTTGCGGTTGGGTGCGTGGAAGGGAGTTTCTCTTCCCGGATCATTTAACTGGACGGATGGGCAGGTCAAGATACTCGGCGTCTGGTTCGGTCCTGATATACAGTTGGGAATGAATTGGTCGGATGTACAAGGGAAGGCCGAGATCGCAATTAATTTGTGGTCTCGGAGGAATCTTTCTTTGAAGTGGAGTTCGTGAGTATTTGTTTCACATATCTACCCGATTCTCCTTTACCGACTCTCAGTACTTCCATTTCCGTCTGCAACACTAAATTTATTAGTATGGCTCTTGTTCTCTTTCTTATGGAGAGGCAAAGCCTCTAGGGTATCTCGGGAGATCTGTTGCCATCATCCATCTGAAGTGGGTCTAGGTATGCATATCATTGATATTCGTCTCGATATGCTTCGCATCGTGTTCCTAGATCGTTTGTGTCGCGATTCAGATGAGGGAGGCGCCTTCTGGAAGGAAGACGCCCGTAGAAATTTCCCATCCCTGAGAAGTGTGCACTCGTGCGAGGAGGAGGTCCACCGTTTACCCCGAGCCGAATGCTCTTTCTACCGTGAATGTCGTCTTGCTCTGAAACACCTCTTACGGGCGTCGGATGGCCTCTCCAACGTCCAGGCGTTGTCTCGTAGAGCATTATATCAAGTAGTAGTCAGGGGGGGGGACGTTCATGATGATCTTATTGACGAGATCGGTATTACGAAGTAGGAGGCTCGCTCAATCTGGCTTTGGGCGCCCGGGTTGAAATGTCTCAATAACGATGAGGCATCCCTCACCTACTGGTGATACGTGGGGCCCTCTGAGTCGCCAAAAAGCTTTGCGCAGCGGGCCTGGAGAAATCTCCAAACTGCCGACGCTGTGATGGGGAAGTCGAGACCCTTGGTCACGTCTTCTTTCATTACAAGTTGGTAGCACGGTTGTGTAAGTTTGTTGAAGGCCTCATGGTTCGCATGTTGCAGGGAAAGTTCTTTGTCCTTGAGGCCTCTTCTGTTTGTAGCAATGTGGCGCCGCCGTTGACGAAGGCTCAACTTTATGTGTTCCACTCCTTGCTAGGTGTTATGAGAGTCGTGATTTGGTCGACACGTCAGAAGGGATTCTATGGAGGTGAGAAGATCTTGTACTTTAGGCATCAGCTTAAAGTCAAGATTAAGACGGAAAGGCGGACTCTATCTTCATCAGAATTCGGCAAAAGGTGGGTAAATCTTGCGCGACTGTGTAGAGTGAAAGGGTTTGACCTGGAGTGGCACTTTGATGTCTGTTAGGTACAGGATTTTGTCCTTCCTGGGTTGAACAGAGGCAACCCGTCCCGATATTAGGCTAGTTTAGGTTTTAGTTTGAATCTTTAGTTTCCCATTTCCGGTTAACTTAGCTAGGGTATGTATGCTCATGGGCCCCTTTTATTTCTGTCCCTATTTTTCTTTAGTTTAATTCCCCATCCTTTCCCTCTTTTAGGTTGTCAGTGATATCAGTTCTCTGGTAGTTGCGGGATGGCTTTCATTTCGCGTGTGTGTTTTCGTATTTGTTGTTGTGTCTAAATGAGTGCGTGTTTGTGTGAGTACTTTTTGGATGGATGATTGTTTTTTATACTATTATAATCCCGCAATGTTTTTCGTCCAGTTAATTGATGTTTCTGTCACATTTAAGGATTGCGGGGTATTACTAATCTTTTTTTTTTGTTTTCATGTAAATAGTATTTAATTCATATAGTAAATTATCATTTTTTTTTAATTGTTATTTTTCCCTTCCCCCCACAGACTTTGAAATGTACATATAGGGATTAGTTAGGATTTCATAGAGAATTTGAGGTATTATGGTGGACGTAGTAAGAAAGGTAGGAGAGAATGTGTTGTTTTGGTGATAGGACTATTGTTGGTATGTTTGGGTCAGTGTTTGTGACTAGCTAAGTTTAGAATTAAGACAGAAGACCGCCCTTTCCCCATCCCCTTTTTGGCCCTGTGCCACATTTTCTACATAAGTACGAATAAATATTTATTCCACTAAGACGTTTACAAGACGCAGGTTGTACAGGTCATAGAAAGGAATATTTTTGACTGAATTTTAAGGGTAACTGAACTGTTTTGCTCAATTGTAATAATTGCTTCATTTTTATTTTGTTTTCTTACCTTTGGATATAATAAAGCTTTTATGGCTCGTGTTCTTTTTTTCCTATTATTTTTCGGTTAATTGAAATCATGGCTTGTTTAACCAAAATAATACTTCATAAGTATAACCCAGATTGTACCGTTTACTAATACTTTTACTAATTTTACTAATTGCTAATTTTTTTCTTCATTTGCCCTGCTGAAGTTGGGGTGCGTCTTATACTCCCGTGCGTCTTATATGCCGTCAAATACGGTATTTGCTTACCAATGACTTTCAAATATCAATACCAGTTTGAAACGAAAGAACATCGTAGTACTTTGGTGGAAATTTCCTTCTACCTAAAGAGGCAAAAGGATGCACGATTGGTTCGTATGTTTTCCAAAGATCACCGATCAATAATCGTTAGTAGAAAACGGGCATTCAAAAAAGTGAAGCCTGAGCATTTCGCAGACAGACTGAAAAAAAAATTAAAAAAACATTTGATTGAATTTCACATTAAAGGCTCTTGAAGACATTAAAATGAATGAAAATTTCTCCGTTTCATATTATTATTATTTCTTTTTTCAGTTCTGTATGAAAAGTAGCAACCAGCTTTGATTCTAAATCACCCTAAGGGTGAAATCAGATGTGACAATTTACTGATGAATAGAGCAATACATTAAGGAGATGCCTCTTCACCCCTATTTTTTTTTCAAATTTATTAATTCCCCATTTTCAAATGAAATAAATGCCACAAATGGTTTTCAGGTGTTTGATACATCCGCTTAATTTTCATCGGCGACTTCAAACTGTTTTCGAAAAGCATCAGTGAATTAGGTTTAACAGCACGGAAAAATAATCGGCAACTTTTTGCCCGTAAAAGAACGATCTTTTAAAAAGGACTGTTATTCCCTTGACATCCCTATTACTGTATACAATGTTGACGCTTTCGGCAAGGTTTATTGGTTTTAAAAAGAATTTGAATAAAACGCAAACATGAAAATGCACGTTCTTTATTCTTGTGAATTGGTAACAAAGGTATGGTGGAAAATAAAGTTATCAGCGATGACCTCTTCCCCCCTAACCCCCCATAGTGAATGGAAGCAATTCTGTTGGTTGGTCAGGAGATCTTACTAAAGCTCCCACCTGGGTAAAATGTCATTGCCCTTTAGGGCTTAAAGGGGACCCTGTTAATAGACGAAGCGGCTACTATTCTTAACCACACATCTGTACAGGTTCGTCGCGAAAAGCATCTTTTTCGCAACTCTACCAATTGTTACCTGGACAATCTAAGCGTCTTTCCTAATTTTTGAAGATGGAGCTACAGCCGTCTCCGTCGAAAACTAGCGGACTTTTCGACAAAGAATCAACAGTGTTATCGCTCCTAACCGGCTTCAGTAACTTTCTAACCTCTGTATCCTAGCTTACTTATGTATTTTATATATTTTCTAATGAGCTTTCCTCTTTGGTACTTTAACTAACATGAGTTTAAGGATAGTACTAAATCAACAGCTACTTTGGCATATTTTACTGTTGAAATGGCTAGAAGTAAACCGTAAGTTCTATTCTAATAATTTCTTCTCGCGTACTTCTCCCCCCACCCCCTGGGACTTTCTTCAGGCTTCTTGCTTTCCTATAAAATACAATCTTCAAAATGTTTTGATGCACTTTTTTTATTGTCCTTTTCCCTCACTAACGTTTTCTCGGTTTCTTTCACTCTCAGTAACTCCTTGCGTCTTAGTGGCTTTATTGCCTTGCGATTGAATAATTGAATGATTAAAAGAAAAAGTTTACATTCACTATATGTATGAATATCGGTGCCACTTATGATCTGGTGCACTTGCTATATATCTAGATATATACTAGATTTTGTCAAAATCCAAATAAAAGTTATCAGCGATGAAATCCCACTCAACCCAACCCCATAGGAGGTGGAAGCAATGCTATTGGTTGGTCGGGAGATCTTACTGAATCTTCTTGTTTTCTCCCACTTAGGTAAAATGTGATTGCCTTTTGGGGCTTAAAGTGAACCCTGTTAATAGACGAAGCGGCTACTATTCTTACCCACTCATCTGTATTGGTTCGTCGCGAAGAGCACCTTTTTCGTAAGTCCACCAATTGTTACCTGGACATTCTAAGCGTCTCTCCTACTTTTTGAAGACAGAGCTAGAGTCTAGACTCCGTCGGAAACTAGCGGAATTTGCGACAATATTAAAAACTATTTATTCATTAGATTGAATTAAAAAAATTTGCTTTCATTATTATTTTTAAATGGTTAAATAATAATTATTTCCATTATTCGGACTATTGTCCTCATCTTTGTCGCCATATTTATCAGAACGTTTCGGCCGTTGTACGCTTCGGCATTCTTCAGGTGGTTGGAATGTCGAATTGAACCCTTTATTTCGCTCACTGGGGTAGACTGTTCTAGTTCCACGTACCATGTATGATGGATGTCAGTTATCTGTTATCTCCTGTTAATTCCCCTCTCCAAGTTCTCCACTGCCTTAAGGATACATGGCACAGTGGATAAAGGCGTTGGTTAGACCCAGTGACATGACCCAAAGAGTGTGAGTTCAATACCTGTTTAAGGCGTCTTAGCCATGATGCGGATGTAGTTTATCGTCATACCCAAGGCGGTTGCGTACCAGACACTTGCATCGTTTGACATTTGCGTCCCTAGACAAATGCCAACCGTATTCTGCTGACTTGACTCTTTCGGATTTTCATTTATTCCGGTCTCTGTAGAACAATTTAAATGACAAAAGTGAGTCAAAACTGCCTCACAATCTTCTTCCATGAAAAGTGAACATCAATCACTTTTTAGGTCTACATCTGTTACTGACAGAAGATGTGGGTGCTCCTTCAAAAGAAATTGACACAAAGGAATGTCGCGGAGAGCGGAAGAGTCATGTGAAAAATCAACATTAGACGACAAGGAGTACTGTTCATCAGCTGAACTGTACGTGAACTTGCGAGAATGGCTTAATAGAAACATCACTACCCATTTTATTGTGAATGGGGGCAAGAAAAAGTTTCATTAAATTGTGGCTTTACAAAACTGATGTAACTATTTGTGCAGTGTATCAAAATTAACATGGCCGTCTGCCGAGACGCAACATAGCATCCACACGCTTCTTCATGGTGGTGTTTACGTGTGGCATCAATGGGCGTGGGGCAAGGGTGGATCCGGCATTTTCATTTAGAGGGGGCGTGTTCCCCAGTAAAAATCGCAATTCAAAAGTTTACTATCTGTCTCAAGGACACATGGCCCAGTGGATAAAGGCGTTGGTTAGATCCAGGACCCAAAGAGTGTGAGTTCAATACCTGGTTAAGGCGTCTTACCTAGGATGCGGATGTAGTTTATCGTCATACCCAAGGCGGTTGCGTACCAGACACTTGCATCGTTTGACATTTGCGTCCCTAGACAAATGCCAACCGTATTCTGCTGACTTGGCTCTTTCGGATTTTCATTTATTCCGGTCTCTATAGAACAATTTAAATGACAAAAATGAGTCAAAACTGCCTCACAATTTTCTTCCAAAATGCAAAAATTACATCCACAAGCTTGTAGATCGACAGAAGATAGTTGTTAAAACATATAAACTTTCTTTGAGACTTTGTACTTGACTAAAAAATAGTTTTTTGTGAGGATTTAAAATTTTGTTTTTTAATTTTTTAATCGGGCTGCATCTTTTGCAATGATCTAACGATAAGACGTCAAAGTACATATATGAATATATGAAACTGATAAATCATGCCGTCTGATAAAACCATTTACGTGAAAGAATTCGATATACTCTTCAAATATCCAATCCCAGGAAATATATCTTTATCTTAAATGAAGAGTAAATCAAAATAAAAAATTAAATCGTAATAGATAGGGACGATAATAACAACAACAAAAATAATAATAACAACAACAACAATAATAATAATAATATTACTAACAATAATAACAATAATAACAATAATAATAATAATAACAATAATAATAATAATAGCAACAACAATAATAGCAACGACAATAATAATAATAAATCAATCAAAGCCAACCGCCCAGACATTGGTATTAAAGACCACAAACAAAATAAGTGCCTCCTTATTGATATGGCAGTCCCTGCAGACGGCAATGTATCTTTGAAGATATTCGAAAAGCTGTCAAAATACAAGGACCTTGAAATAGAAATCTCAAAAATGTGGCACATGGGAACATCAACAATTCCTGTTGTAGTTGGAGCCCTTGGACTGGTTGAAAAAGATTCCAGTAGGCTGATTGAAGGGATCCCTGGAAGTCCATGCCTCAAAGAGATACAAAAAAATATTCTGACAAGTACAGCCCACACTTTACGAAGGGCTTTATCTATGTAATTTTTTTTTTTCAGTGGAAAGTGTCATGATGCCATTTCTAACCTTAGGTCCCTGGGCGGAACCCGGAAAGAAATGTGTAAACGCCAGATATCAAAGGAAATAATAATAATAATAATAATAATAATAATAATAATAATAATAATAATAACAAGAATAATAACAACAACAACAGTAAAAAATAATAACAACAATAATAATAATAACAGCAATAATAATAATAACAACTACAACAATAATAATAATAATGATAACAACAATAATAATAATAATAAAACAATAATAATAATTATAATAACAACAACAGCAATAATAATAATAATAATTGGCTCTATCATCTGTCAAATCCATAAAATTCTTTAGCAAATTTATCAATGCTAAATACTAACCCCAAGTAAATTCCAGAACGGATCACTGAAGTTATTACATATCTCCTACCAAAAACGAGTGAATCAGAAGATTAAAAAAAAAATAGGCCAATGATATGTTTGTCCACCACATATAAATTGATTACGTCTGTCCTGACGAACTATACTTACACTTTTCACGGTGAAAACGACATTCTACCCCTGGGACTGAAGGGACGTCGAAAGGTTTCGTATGGTTGCAAAAATCAACTGTTAATAAATAAAATGATCCTGGAAAATTGCAGAAGTTAGAAATCTCAGCACAACTTGGATAGATTTTTGTAAAGTCTTTGATCGTGTGCTACACTCCTGGATTCTTGAAGCTTTGGAAATGTAAAAAAGTCTCCTCAGTAAATTTCCTCAAATATAGCATGTGGCTGAGGAAAACCACGTTATACCTAAATCACACTAAAGGTAGAGTCACTTCCAATTGTTTAAATATTCGACGAAACACTGTCGTCCCTTTTGTTCTGTCTGTCCTTAAACCCACTTTAGCATGAACTAAACAGTAATAACTATGGAGACAAAGTAAACAAAAAAAGAATCTGGTTAATCACCTATTCTACATGGATGATACCAAACTCTTTGCCAAAGACAACAATGAGTTGAAGGGTCTCCTCAATACTGAAAATGTTTCAGTGATGGCATCAGTATGGATTTCGAATTAGATAAATATGCAAAAGTAACATTCAAGAAAACGGAGAATTACAGAAACGCACTCAAGAGATCTAGATTTTATCACAAAGATTAGGGAACTAGAACAAGAAGCGTATAAATTCCTAGGTGACAAATACTGGGGTTGAATACCGAGTTGAATTCACAAAAAAAAAATCAGCCATAAACATTATGGCCGTCCATGTGGTGCAATACAGTTTCAAAATGATTAATTGGACCACAGCTGACATTAAGCGAATGAATGTCAAAACGAGAAAGCTTCTCATTTGTCGCCGCATGAATCATCCTAAGGATGATATTGTTCGTGTCTATGTGCCCAGATCCGAAGGAGGCAGAGGATTAGTTCAACTAGAACTGACTTATAAAACCACAACAATCTGTCTTCAATGGTACCTGGAAACTACAGAAGACTGGATGATGATCTGTGTCAAACAACATGACGGAAATAAGAAACTTTATTTAGTAATAAAGAAAGCCAACAAATTCTAATGAGAATTTCAAGTGGGTGAAGGAGTGCAAATAAACCATAATATACCTACTGCAGTGTAAAGAACCTTAAAAGAATTCAAAGGCAAATGCAACGTACCAAATGCAGAAAGCAAGGCAAGATAATCCTCTTCATGATCAATACGCTGCACATATCAAACAAGCTGATATAGACAAATCACGTTACCTATTAGCAGTTAAATAGTGCAGGGTTAAATTCTGAAACGGAAGGTTTTATTCTTTATGTTTGCTAATTAGAAATTACCAAGCACACATAGTGACAAATTGTGTTCACTTGAAATGCAGATTCTGTGATAAATATCTAGAAACAATTGACTATATTGTATAAGGTTGCATTGTATAAGCATCCACTGAAGATAAAACTCGGCATGATAGAGAGGGCCAATATCTGCACTGGAAAATATGCAATTATTATCGGAAAGAAACTGTAAAAAAAAAACAAGTATTACCATCACCTAGACTGGGTTACAGATATAGGACCTGTAACAATTTATGGGACTTTAAAATATAGATAGAACAACCTAATGTAATCGTCCAGACATCGTAATCAAAGACCACAAAAGCAGAATGTGCTTTCTTACTGACATGGCAGTCCCTGCAGATTATAATGTATCTTTGAACGCCTTCAAAAGCCTATCAAAATACAAGGATCTTGAAATGGAAATCTCAAAAATGTGGCACATGAAGACATCGGTAATTCCAGTTGTAGTTGGAGCACTCGGATTGATTGGAAAATATTCCAGTAGACTTATTGAAGGTATTCCTGGTTGCCCATGTCTTAAAGAAAAACAACAAAGTGTATTCACAAGTACAGTTCACACATTAAGAAAAGCTTTAACTATGTAATATGTGAGTTATCTTTATATATACAAATGATCAGTGTAAGATGTGATGAAGCCATATCTAAACTTACGTCTCTGATTGGGACCCGGAAAGACCTGTATATAGTACAGAAATCAAAGGAAATAATAATAATAATAATAATAATAATAATAATAATTTCTACAATTAAATGGATAGATTATTTAGTTTAATATTCGAATTAGTATCGTGGGTTTTGTTAGTTCTCCAGAACAGCTTTTTCGAAACATTTCTTATTTGTTTCCAATGCATTTGGTCCTGATCCTGATTGCGAATCCAAGAGACAAGATCAACAGATGCCAATACAGAAGATTAAAAAAAAACAAGTAAAAAACTGTTTTGAACTTCACACCGTAAGAAAAAACGACAGCATTTTTGTTGCAGTTGTTGTCGCCTTAATCGATTTTAATTGCAACCTTATGGAAGAAAATAGGCTTCTTTATTTTTACGTGCCGTGTCGCTTCAGAACGTGGGTAATTATGGCTCTCCACAACTTCCTGTCTTTTGTAACGCTGATCAACGTTTGTCTCTTTACCATCCCACTTTGACCCTTCTCTTATAAACATTCGCACAAAATATTTTGGTAGGCTGCTCATTGTTGCTCTCTCGTCCTCCAGCCATCTTATGAGTGTTATATACCCCGAGCCCACTTTCCTCATTTCAAATGATTCTTCCTGATTTTAAGTATATTTTCAGTTCCCAGTTTTTAAAAGCCTTCCACGCTACTCGCATGTTTAATGCGTGACATTCTCAACATCCATCTGCAGAACTTCATCTCTTTCGCCTCATGTCTCATCTTCGTTTGAAAAGAAATTGGCTTGAATTCACTACCAGATAGGGGGTAGAGAATTCAACAGCAGTTCAGTTCTTTGATGTTTTGGTTTATAACAAATTTTTTAATTACTGTAGACTAATAGTCGCATTCGTTTGGTTGGTACGATAACGCACCTATTTGGACAGTCCCACCCCTCCCACGTATGGTGCGAGAGTAATCAAGAGAGTGCAGGTAGAATCATGTAGGAAATTCTCTAAAAAAATAGTTTTGAAAAAATGATCGAATGAGAAAATTAAAAGATAGATACGTACATGCATACATATACATAGCTGGGAATAAACTAAGAGAGAATGAAAGCTAGACTATCAAAAGAATGAGAGATAGATAGATAGATAGATAGATAGATAGATAGATAGATAGATAGATAGATAGATAGATAGATAGATAGATAAAAGACTGAGATAGATAGATAGATAGATAGATAGATAGATAGATAGATAGATAGATAGATAGATAGATAGATAAAAGACTGAGATAGATAGATAGATAGATAGATAGATAGATAGATAGATAGATAGATAAAAGACTGAGATAGATAGATAGATAGATAGATAGATAGATAGATAGATAGATAGATAGATAGATAAAAGACTGAGATAGATAGATAGATAGATAGATAGATAGATAGATAGATAGATAGATAGATAGATACATACATACATACATACATACATACATACATGCATGGGAATAAAATCAGAGAATGAAAGCTAGACTATCAAAAGATAGATAGATAGATAGATAGATAGATAGATAGATACATACATACATACATACATACATACATACATACATACATACATACATACATGGGAATAAACTCAGAGAATGAAAGCTAGACTATCAAAAGATAGATAGATAGATAGATAGATAGATAGATAGATAGATAGATAGATAGATAGATAGATAGATAGATAGATAGATAGATAAAAGACTGAGATAGATAGATAGATAGATAGATAGATAGATAGATAGATAAAAGACTGAGATAGATAGATAGATAGATAGATAGATAGATAGATAGATAGATAGATAGATAGATAGATAGAAGACTGAGATAGATAGATAGATAGATAGATAGATAGATAGATAGATAGATAGATAGATAGATAGATAGATAAAAGACTGAGATAGATAGATAGATAGATAGATAGATAGATAGATACATACATACATACATACATACATACATACATGCATGGGAATAAAATCAGAGAATGAAAGCTAGACTATCAAAAGATAGATAGATAGATAGATAGATAGATAGATAGATAGATACATACATACATACATACATACATACATACATGGGAATAAACTCAGAGAATGAAAGCTAGACTATCAAAAGATAGATAGATAGATAGATAGATAGATAGATAGATAGATAGATAGATAGATAAAAGACTGAGATAGATAGATAGATAGATAGATAGATAGATAGATAGATAGATAGATAGATAGATAAAAGACTGAGATAGATAGATAGATAGATAGATAGATAGATAGATACATACATACATACATACATACATACATACATGGGAATAAACTCAGAGAATGAAAGCTAGACTATCAAAAGATAGATAGATAGATAGATAGATAGATAGATAGATAGATAGATAGATAGATAGATAGATAAAAGACTGAGATAGATAGATAGATAGATAGATAGATAGATAGATAGATAGATAGATAGATAGATAAAAGACTGAGATAGATAGATAGATAGATAGATAGATAGATAGATAGATAGATAGATAGATAAAAGACTGAGATAGATAGATAGATAGATAGATAGATAGATAGATAAAAGACTGAGATAGATAGATAGATAGATAGATAGATAGATAGATAGATAGATAGATAGATAGAAGACTGAGATAGATAGATAGATAGATAGATAGATAGATAGATAGATAGATAGATAGATAGATAGATAAAAGACTGAGATAGATAGATAGATAGATAGATAGATAGATAGATAGATAGATAGATAGATAGATACATACATACATACATACATACATGGGAATAAAATCAGAGAATGAAAGCTATACTATAAAAAGATAGATAGATAGATAGATAGATAGATAGATAGATAGATAGATAGATAGATAGATAGATAGATACATACATACATACATACATACATACATGGGAATAAACTCAGAGAATGAAAGCTAGACTATCAAAAGATAGATAGATAGATAGATAGATAGATAGATAGATAGATAGATAGATAGATAGATAGATAGATAAAAGACTGAGATAGATAGATAGATAGATAGATAGATAGATAGATAGATAGATAGATAGATAGATAAAAGACTGAGATAGATAGATAGATAGATAGATAGATAGATAGATACATACATACATACATACATACATACATACATGGGAATAAACTCAGAGAATGAAAGCTAGACTATCAAAAGATAGATAGATAGATAGATAGATAGATAGATAGATAGATAGATAGATAGATAGATAGATAAAAGACTGAGATAGATAGATAGATAGATAGATAGATAGATAGATAGATAGATAAAAGACTGAGATAGATAGATAGATAGATAGATAGATAGATAGATAGATAGATAGATAGATAGATAGATAAAAGACTGAGATAGATAGATAGATAGATAGATAGATAGATAGATAGATAGATAGATAAAAGACTGAGATAGATAGATAGATAGATA
>OZ038482.1:110532329-110542329 GCA_964036315.1 Acanthosepion esculentum | reverse complement strand
ATTCCGTTTCCTGTTTGTTCGTATATATTGTGAGACGGAACGCTAGCACAAAGCAAGAAGTCATCGTGGCCGAGGGCGTGAGCGTTCAAATTGTTGATCACGCTAGATAACACGCTGCTCAGCATAGTTACAGTATAAACCACAGGTGGGCTATGTGGGTTTTGAGCAAACACATAAATGTGCCTGAGCGAGCTTCTGCAATAGGGATTGGCTAGCCACCCTAATAGTCAATTATCCTCGAATACGAGTGGCCAGGTATATTGAAACATAGACTCCTCGTTGATATACGAGTGGTCTACTTGTTTTGTTTTGTTTGTTCTTTTGGGGTATTTTTTTGTTTTTTGGGGGGGGTTTTAGGGTTGGTTGATAGTTTTGTTCATATGTATTTTGATTGGTTTCATGTGTGCATTGATTGATGTAAAACTTATAGACAGAGAAATAGACACACCTGCAGGAGTTGCATATATAGATAACATGGAGAGAGACGTCCAGCGATACAGCTGAAGCAGTACCATTTATCACGGCATCAAGAGACTCCACCGGAAACTACTGCACGATACAGAAACCATTCGCAAAACAGCAGTAAGTAGCACTAATATTATACACCCGCTGATGGGACCGCCGTCTTTGGAGTTACTCGGTTCGGATCCCTTATTATCAGATAGATGGCGTAAATTCCAGAAAACCTCAACCTCCAGCACCCTTAATAAAGGGACATTCAATGATGCTCCGAGTGGACATGTCACGTCTGCCGAGTAATCAAGGTAACAGAACTCCTTCTTGGGTCAGAAACATCGTACCGGTCAGAGACCTAAAGGCACCGAGACAAGATCACTCGTGTATTTGAGGACTAAGGGACCCAATGGGAAAAACGAGGGTAACAAGAGTTGCTTGGGAATGCATGTGCATCCGCTACACCCATTTCGATTAGTATAGAAGGTGGCTACAAGGGCGGGGGCCTGCAATGTACAAGTTATCTATTAAAGAGTAAAAGGAGAGAAAAAAAAGCTTCAGAGTCACAAGGAGAAGCAATATGGATCGTGGGGACGGACTATTGACAGAGGGTGTGATAAAGCTATAAAGATTTAAGGTTTTAAAGTTTTAAAAGTCCTAGTATACACTTTCTGGGAAAATGGATAGATTCCATCATCAGTTAAAATTAGCTTGAACGTAATTCATGCAGATGTTAGCATGCTCATATATATATATATATATATATATATATATATATATATATATATATATATATATGGGGTGTCCATAAAGTCCGTGTGCACTTTAAAAAATTTATAACTTTATATTTGCGATACAAATAATCTGTAAAAAATGTTATAAAGTTTAATGTACCTAGTTTTAAGTATAGCTAAAATAACTAATGTGATTTCAGGCATTACTGTAAATCAGTTGGCAAATGTTTTCCGTGAACTTCAAAATCGTTTTACCCTTTGTATTGCTAATGGTGGAGGACATGTGGAAACTTAAATAAAATTTCAATAAAACCTTAAAAATATAGATTTACTTCTTTCTATTCATTTTACAAATTATTTCCATCGCAAATACAAATAAAGTTATAAATTTTTTAAAGTGTATACAAACTTTATGAAGACCCTGTATATATATATATATATATATATATATATATATATATATATATATATATATATATATATATATATATATTAGGTCATCCCATAAGTTCTGTTCGAATTTTAACTTCTTGTTAAGATGAACGAAATTTAAAGAGTATTTTATAATGTCTAATGGAGCTGAACATCATTTGTATGTTTAGATGCATTTAAACTGATCAAATTTTATTTCAGAGAATAATAAAATTAAATTTTGTTTGATTAAAACCCTGCTAACATGGAAGTACCCAGGAATCATTTGAGACACATAATGCTTTATGAGTTCAAGAAAGGAAACTCAGCAGCTGAAGCGACTAGAAACATTCACTCAGTTTATGGAGAGGAATGTGTGAACGAAAGAAATTGCGGAAGATGGTTTGCAAAATTCAGAGGTGGAGATTTCACCCTTGAAGATGAACATCGAACCGGACATCCAGTTGAGTTTGATGAAAAGCTTCTTGAAGCAGCCCTTGAAGAAAATCCTCTTTTATCAGTTGAGGAATTGGCAGTGGTTCTCATTTCAAACGATACAACTGTTCATCGTCATCTTCAACAACTTGGAAAAGTTCCTAAACTTGGAAAATGGGTGCCTCATGAATTGTCTGAAAACAACCTCAAATCCCGAGTTGACATCTGCTTTTCTCTCCATTCTCGCCAACTTGTTTCACCTTTTTTGGATAGACTTGTGACTGGGGACGAAAAATGGATCTTTTATCGAAATGTTAAGCGTCGTAGACAGTGGCTTGGTAAAGGGGAAGAACCCCAGCCACAGCCGAGAAGGGAACTTCATGGGCAAAAGGTTCTTCTTTCAATCTGGTGGGATTGCCAAGGAATAATCCACTTTGAATTCTTACCACCTAATGCAACAATTAATGCTCAAATATACTGTCAGCAATTAGAGAGTTTGAACCAAGCTTTGAGGGAAAAAATACCTGCTCTAGTGAGTCGAAAACTTGTGATGTTTCATCAGGACAATGCGCGACCACACACAGCAAGAATCACGTCACAAAAGATCGAAGAACTTGGTTGGGAGAAAATTCCTCATCCACCTTATACTCCTGACCTTGCTCCTTCAGACTACCATTTGTTTCGTAGCTTAGAGAATAATTTGGAAGAAACAGCTTTTGTAACAGCTTATATATTTATTTATTCTTTTCGGTTTTGTATGTTTTAATAACGTACTAAAAAACATGGGATGTGATTTTCTTAAGTCGCTTATTTAATAGTTTGTTTTTGTCTGTAAAGATAAAGCTATTTATTCGTCCAATCTTTGGATTGATTCCCGTAGTCTATTCTGCTATTTTGGCAGAGGAAACTTTTTAATTTTTCTTATTTTATTTTATACATTTATTCATTTATTTGCATTGATTATTTTTACTTGTTTTTGCTTATTTATCTTTATTTTTATTAGTTTTACCTGTTATTTTAGCGGGGGCGATTTGTTAATTGGTTCATTTATTTATTTATTTTAATTTTTACTTTTTATTCATATTTATTTGCTTATTTTTTATTTATTTTTTATTTTGCATATTTTTATTTACATTGTACCAATTTCTTTTTTCTTTTTTCGGGAGCGTCGAATCATTTTTCGTTACTTACTCATGCTAGAAAAAAAATGTGGTTAAATATGTGGAACTCGAATACAGCAATAAATTAACTTGAAGGTAATTTATGCTGACGTTATCATGCGCATATATATATATATATATATATATATATATATATATATATATATATATATATATATATATATATGCCAACAATATATATATATATTTATATATATATATATATATATGTATATGCCAACAAAGAACAAGAGGAAAAGCTATTCTTATCCGACTCGTTCCGTCCTCTGGGGGAGTTTATCAAGGCAAATTACCTTGATGAAATCCCTCAGAGTACGAAACGCGTCAGGTAAATATAGTTTTTCCTCTTGTCTTTTTCATTCATTCGTTTCCTTCAGAGATACACTTTATCTGAAAATAGTTTACATGCACACACACACACACACACATGCACAATTTCATATACATATATATATATATATATATATATATATATATATATATATATATATATATAAACATGTATTGTTAAATGGAACAGACAATGAACGTCTATTTTTATATTAGGAGCCGTTCTAAACTTCGTATGGTTGCTTTAATTTCGGGTGAAAATAAAAGCAAAATTTCTCCAACTTTTGGAAATTTTTTTATTAAGATGTTCCTTGATCTAAGCTTTCGGCTCACATGAGTCATCTTCACAGTGGTTATACGGTCATTTAATCATTCACCATCAAAAATGATATTCTATTTTGTTACATATATATATATATATATATATATATATATATATATATATAAAGAAATCTATGAGAAAGTCGAAAGAATATTCTTGATGTAGTAAAATTTTATTGGTAGCTGAATTAAAAAAATTCTGTTGTTAAATGGGACAAGGAATGGCTTGCTAATTTTAACGCGTAACCTCCGGATGAGAGATTCATTGCGGGTTCTTGGGCTATCAGTCTCGCCTGATAAACTTGAAAGATTATATTGAATCAATTAGGTCTGCTGCTAAAACATTTATTTCTTTGTATCGTGCTGGACAATTTTTCTCCCCAAAATCTATCTTATAATGTTCATAAGTCTACCACTCGTCCATGCTTTGGATTTTACTTCAACATATGGTCCGTTGCTCCTGCTATATATTTAGAGATTATTGATAAAATACAAAGAATTTGCAATGTAATCGATCCTGACCTGGCATCTCGGCTTCAGTCACAATCTGGTTCTCTGTAATGTAGCGTCTCTGTGCCTTTTCTATAAATATTTTAAGGTAATTGTTTTGATTAACTTTCTGCTATGTTACCTAGGATTTATGAATAAAGTACTAATTTGGTAACAAGGTTTCAAATTTGGAGTTGAATTAGCTAGATGTAACCGTAAGTTCTATGCTAGCAGTTCCTTTTCTCACACTTCTCGATTGTGGAACTCACTTCCGGCTTCTTGCTTTCCAGCCACCTTTCATCTCCAGAAATTCAAATGCAATGTTATTTGTTATCTACTGTTTTTTTTTTAAATGTTTTTCCTTTTATTGTACTCAGTATCTTTATCAGTATCCACAAAAAGTGTGTGGATTCAGAAGAGGACTATACGAAAGATTAAATATCGAATTGATATGTATTTTAATATCCTTTTCATGGCAGCAGTCCAGACAATTTTTTTAATAGACCTCGTATATTCGGCGAGAGAGAGGTGGGTATTAATTATGTACGAGGTTCGCTGAAAAAGTAATACAACTAATTAATTGGTAATTTGACAGTAGATTTTGGGCCTTTTCGAAAATTACCCCATTTTTGGCCTTCATGTCAATAGCGGATAAGCTACAATCTGGCAAAATAGTATGAATTACTGAATTAAATCACAGGGGAAACATTACATTCACTGGCATTCGTCAACGCTACCAAAAGTTTGCCAAACATCAGAGTTAGTTAGTCGGTAATAGTGGCGACAGTGATATCGGTGAAAAACTAAAGTTATTGCTTCTAACCTGGCATCTCGAGATATTCATTTTCCCACCGACGTAATGTAGCTTTTTCTGAAACATTTCTCTAAATACTTTTCATGGAATTATTCGGATGAACTCTTCGATATGGTATTTAGACTTCATAAATTTATACGCTGTACTAAATTGGAAACAGGGTCTCATCAATTTACAATTGAATTGGCTAGATGTAACCAGAAGTTATATGTTAACAGTTCCTTTTCTCACAATTCTCGCTAATAGAACTCACTTCCGGATTCTTGCTCTACAGTCAAATTTGATCGTGAGAAATTCAAATGCAATGTCAATAGTAATCTGCTAACTTCATGATTCTACTTCTATTATTATTCTCGTTATATGATTACTCTTCCTAATTACTCTTCATTTATTGTTCTCGTTATCTGATTATTCTTCTTCATTGTTCTTCATTTATTGCTCCTTGTTATCTGATTACTCTTCCTGATAACTCTTCATTTATTGTTCCTCGTTATCTGATTACTCTTCCTGATTAATCTTCTATTATTGATCTCATTATCTGATTACTCATCTTGATTCCTCTTCTTATATTGTTGTTCGTTATCTGATTACTCTTGCTGATTACTCTTCATTCATTTTTCTCATTATCTGATTGCTCTTCCTAATTACTCTTCTTTTATTGTTCCTCGTTATCTGATAACTCTCCCAAATTTTTCTTCTTTTATTATTCTCGTTACCTAATTGCTCTTCCTGATTCTTCTTTTATTATTGTTCTTCGTTATCAGATTACTCTTCCTGATTACTCTTTTATTATTGTTCTCGTTATCTGATTCCACATCTGGATTACTCTTTTATTATTGTTCTTCATTATCTGATTACTCTTCCCGATTACTCTACATTTATTATTCTCCTTATCGGATTACTCTTCCAGATTAAGTTTCCTTTATTGTTCTGGTTATCTGATTATTCTTCCTAATTACTAATTACTAAATTCTTCCTAATTACTCTTCATTTATTGTTCTCGTGATCTGAATAATCTTGCTGATTACTCTTCTATTATTGTTCTTCGTTATCTGATTACTCTTCCTGATTACTCTTCATTTATTGTTCACGTTATTTGATTTATCTTCCTGATTACTCTTCTTTTATTGTTCTCATTATCTAATTATTCTTGCTGCTTACTCTTCTATTATTGTTCTTGTTAACTGAATACTCTTACTGATTACTCTTCATTTATTGTTCATCGTTATCTGATTACTCTTCCTGCTTAATCTTCTTTTAATGTTATCGTTATTACTCTTCCTGATCAATCTTCTATTCTTATTCTCGTTATCTAATTACTCTTTCTGATTACTATTCTTTTCTATTTCTCGTTATCCGATTACTCTTCCTGATTACTCTTCTGTTATTGTTCCTTGTTATAAGATTAATCTTCCTGATTACTCCTCTATTATTGTTCTCACTATCTTATTACTCTTCTCGATTCTTCTTCTTTTATTCTTCTCGTTATCTGATTACTCTTCTTTCATTACTCTTCTGTTATTGTTCTTCTTATCTGATTACTCTTCCTCATTACTGTTCTATTATTACTCTCATTATCTGATTACTCTTCCTGTTTACTCTTCTATTATTGTTTTCGTTATCATAATACTCTTCCTGACTATTCTTCTATTATTGTTCTCGTTATCAGATTACTCTTCTTTGTTACTCTTCTTTTTTTTCGTCGGTATCTGTTTATTCTTTCTGATTATTATTCTTTTATTGTTCTCTTTATTTGATTACTCTTCCTGATTACTCTTGTATTATTATTCATAGTTATCTGATTACTTTTCCTTATTACTCTGCTATTATTGTTCTCATCGACTGATTACTCTTCCTGATTACTCTTCTTTTATTGTTCTCTTTATCTGATTACTCTTCATTTTTACTCTTCTGCTATTGTTCCTTGTTATCTGATTAATCTTCCTGATTCCTCTTCTATTATTGTTCTTCGTTATCTGATTACTCTTCCTGATTACTCTTCTTTTATGGTTCTAGCTCTTTAATAATACTTCTCTTTTTCTTGTTCTTTCACACACATTAAACCTTTATGTCATTGTAGCTTTACTTCCTTGCATGGGGTGAAAGGATTAAGAACAATTATATATATATATATATATATATATATATATATATATATATATATATATATATATTTAAAGACATTTATATTATGTTTAACGTTCTTTTTATAGATACATGTATTTAAGCAAATGCTCTGTTTTATAATAAACAGTATTAAATAACATTTACCGGCCTTATATATTATTATATATATTATTATAAAACAGAGCATTTGCTTAAATACATGTATCTATAAAAAGAACGTTAAACATAATATAAATGTCTTTAAATAAATTGTCGGGCTATGTCCAATTCTAAAACATATATATATATATATATATATATATATGATCTGTCAGAACCAGAGATATGCTTTTAAGTCTTCTGTCAATATTATCATGTCTCGATTCATTACAATGTGGTGGAATGAAAGAAAGAAGTCAAATGAAGAATGTGTTAAGCCAGTTTTTAGATTTGGGAGGGCGAGCGTTCTCTCTCTCTCGAAAATAAAAATTTGGTATTCCGTATTAATGACAGGGGCGTAGCAAGGGCGTAGCAAGGGCGTAGCAAGGGTGAATACAATGTTGGTGAACCGACCGGTTCATTTTATACTCTGAAACTGCATATAAATGTCAAAATCAACTGATGAGTAAGAGAGACTTGAATTATTTATTTCCGAATGATAATAGAATAAAACAGACATTATACTGGAAAGAAATTGCCTGCATAGGGATAGAAAATGAATTCAGTATATACGCTAAAATAAAAAATGGCGTAAGACAAAGTTATGTCTTCTCACTATATTGAACATTTACAGTCAAGCAAACCTAAGAGAATTCGGTCCTACCAGGATTCATTATTAGTGGCCACAATCATAACAACATTAGATATGCAGATAACACAGTGTTGATAATAGACACAAAAATAAAACTGCAGGAATAACTACAGAAGTTAGCAAAGGAAAGAGAGAATAAAAGACTAAACGCAATCTGTAAGAAGAAAAATTATATGGTTGTTATCAACAGAAACAGACCAACATACTATGGAGTTACCAAAATTAAACATGTACAAAAATTTAACTATCTTGGAAGTATTTTAACTGTTATGGTGTCCTCCATCTAAGGAGTCTATGTTGGACTCTTCCGCCTACTATATGATTAGTAGGAGAGAATGCATTGGGGGAACAGTCGACCAAATTGTTCATCTGTTGAACTCTCTGCCTTGAGTTGAGAGGAACCCGGACGAGGCTTTGCCGAAGGGCAAAATTTCGCCCGGGGAGGTAGACAGGCCCTGAACCCGTTTATACGGGTTCTAACGGAATATTTTTGACCGAGTCTACAGGCTCGGAGAACCCACGGTAAACTCGGCCTTTTTGCCAAATACATCCCTTGTGGAGGGCTGTTAAATATAACTGTCGAACTCTCTTGCCTTGAGCAGAGAGGAACCCGGACGAGGCTTTGCCGAAGGGCAAAGTATCGTCCGGGGAGGTAGACAGGCCCGTTTATGCGGGTTCTAAGGTAATATTTTTGGCCGAGCCTACGTGCTCGGAGAACCCACGGTAAACTCGGCCATGTGCCACATACATCTCTCGTGGGTGGGGGATATTAAATATGACAGTCGAATAGATCTATTCCAGCTGTACTGGTCAAACTCACTGCCTCCGGGCAGAGAGGATCCCCAGACGAGGCAGAGTCTCGTCTCGGGAAACAGCTAACTGTCCCCGTTTTATTTCCATGGGGAAATTTTGGCCTAGCCTACGGGCTCGGATTGCCCCACATTAAACTCGGCCTTGTGCCACATTCTACGTCGTGGGTAGGCTGTTAAATATAACAGTCGAATAGATTGAACTCTGGGTCATCCGACACACTCTCACTAATCTTGTAATACTCTTCTGTTGTACATAATGTTTAATATATGATATATCTGTAAAACATTTTTGTTAATTCTTGAACCATTTACTTGGTCACAACATTAACATAAGGTGTAAAATGCGAATCCGAAGGTGCACAGGGATAGTGGAAGATGCCTTCCAAAAGCTAAGGAGAGTATTACGAAACAGGAAAAATTAATTGGAAACCAAAAAAAAACGAGTACTGAACTGTTATGTAATATCGGTAGAATGAATTCTGGGCTATCTTTACACATATGGAGAATAGACATGATGAAATAAAAATGCGGTTCTACAGAAGTATGTTGTGAATACCATGGACTGAACACGTGAAGAACTCCGAGATTTTAGAGAAAATGGAAACAAAGTGACACTTATACGTTGCATCCGAAAGAGACAGGTGAAATTTCCAGGACACATAATGAGGAAAGAGGGCTTGGAAAATTTAACACCCACGGCATATATTGAAAACAAAAACGACAGATGAAATCAGCACATCAACTACTTAGCAGGCTCGTGTAAATGGCTGACAGAACAGGGATTGGGAGAGATAACAAAAAGACTACTAAGGGCTACAAAAGATAGGCAGTTGTGGAGAGCCATGATCGCCCAAGAGAAAAAGAACATAGAGAAGAAGAAGGAGAACAACAACAAGACAGGAGATACGGAAGATACAACATTATATAAAACAGCATTGGAATCTATTCGAAACCCTTAAAATGAAGGCGGCGCGGGGAGCGGGGAATGGACGTATTGCTGATGCGAAGCAGTAATGTATTTATTAGATAACAGTAGCTGGGTAACGTGTTACAATTATTACGAGAGAGACGGCGGCAAAACAGAAAGCTTTGTTATTCTTGTC
>OZ038482.1:110517329-110529829 GCA_964036315.1 Acanthosepion esculentum | reverse complement strand
TTCCTCACCGCCCGAATATAGGTAATAAAATAATTCATAGTATATATATATATATATATATATATATATATATATATATATATATATATATATATATATAATACAATGGGAAAATTGTAATAGTTGCCGGCGTGTTTCGTCCAATGTGGATTTCCTCGAGGCAAAAAACAAAATGAATTTATTTAAGCAAAGCAACTAATAATAACAAAAACAAAATGTCCTTAGCAACTGGCAGAATTTAGAGAACGCTATTTTCATGCCATTGAATATTACCCAAATATTAATCTACACCCAGGCCTTTTCCCTATTTCACCTTTCTTAACAGAATTACTACCCTCCCAAACAAACGTACACCACAATTTCATGAAATGAAAAGTAAATAGTTGAATCCGTCAACATAGCAATAATAACAATATATCCACACGTGACAGTAATTGACGTAATTTTCAGTTAACATTATGAAAATAACGTTCTCTAAATTCCTTCAGTTGCTAAGGACATTTTGTTTTGTTATTATTAGTTACTTTGTTTAAATATACTCATTTCGTTTTTTTACCTTGAGAAAGTCAACATTGGACGGAACGCGTTGGCAACTATTACAGTTTTCCTATTGTCATTTATATTTATAAATATTGTCTTTTATACAGGTTAACTCTGGGATGTTTTCATATATATATATATATATATATATATATATATATATATATATATATATATATATATATATATATATATAGTCAAACCTAATGAGCCAGACAAACCTACCAAGGTTTGTCTGGCTCATTAGGTTTGACTAGGTTTGCTCTACGTTTGTATCGAGCTCTTTAGTTAGTTGTTTACTCGTATCGGGGTTTTTTCTTTGGGCCTTGAACCTGTATCTCTGCGATTATTTTCGACAGACTTTCATGTTCCTGGCTCTTTCTTTTTTAAAACATTTTTTTCCCTTCGAGATTGATTTGACCATTGTTAAATCAAGAATTCGAAGGTTCTTCGACACAAGTATAGTTACCTATATATATATATATATATATATATATATATATATATATATATATATATATAAAGAAAGAACAGTAAGATATATAATCCGGTGTTCTTATTGATATATATATATATATATATATATATATATATATATATATATATATATATATATTGTGTGTGTGTGTGTGTGTGTGTGTGTGTGTGTGTGTGTGTGTGTGTGTGTGTGTGGGTGTGTGTGTGTGGCTGGATGAACATATATACTAATGCTCTAGATAGTGTGGATATAGAAATCAACATGGCGTGGTCAATGTCGTTTGATACAATGTCTGCACAAACCCTCTGCTCTCTATCACCCATTCTCTCTCTAAATATACAGTGGACATTAAAAATAGTTTTACAAACTTCGAAGGCAGTTTCTAACACCAAAACAAGGACAGAAGTCCGGATAAACATATGTCCGCAAATCCTTTTTTTTTAGTTATTAAGTTTAAAGACATTTTCCGGTAGATGGCGCTGAGTTGCCATGTTATTGTTGTTACTAGTTTGTCTTCAAAGTTTAATGTGTGTACTAGTGAGTTAAATGAGACGTGTTCCGTTTAACAATGGCAGGATATTCATATCATGAGCAGACAGATATGATTTTTACATACGGCCGCACTAATGTTAATGGATGCGAGGCTGCACGGCTGTATCAGATTGCATTTCCAGACCGAAGGAAGACAAGTCATCCAACCTTTCCTGCTTTTTATCACCGTTTATCAGGATGGCATCACAAACTATGGATCGAGGAAAACCGAAATCTGCTCGTACGACTGACCTCGAAGAGCACATTCTACAAGCTGTCGGAGAGTATACAGGTATTAGCACACATCAAGCAGCCCTAGCATGTCGTACATCTCATAGTACCACATGGAGGGTACTTCAAGTGCAGCTTCTGTATCCGTATCATTTGCAATGTGTGTACTGTTTTCGTCCTCTGATCACTCAGTAGAGGTGAACTTATGCCGATGGTTTATTGCCCAAACTGCCAATCGGTTATTTGTTTCTTTAGCCTTGTTTACGGAAGAGGCAACATTTGGAAGATGTGGAATAACAGATTTACACAATCAATATCAGAATTCCATGATACAATACAGGCTGGACACCAATATCAGTTTACGAGTAACATGTGGACTGAAATTGTAGGTGACTGTCTGGTAGGTCCATATGTTCTCTCTGCACATCTTACAGGAGCTGTACAGAGGGACTGTTTTGAATAGACTTCCAGACCTGCTAGAGGATGTACCCCTGCTAATACGAAGACGCATATGGTCGATGCATGATTGGGCTCCGGCACATTTGATCACATTGTTTGCGATGGACGGGCTGACATCTACCATGACAGATGAATAGGTAGGGAAGGACTAGTTCCATGGCCTGCACATTCCCGCGATCTCAATTCTAAAACAATTATTTTATGTAGCAGACATTAATAATGTAGAGACGCTTCATCAACGTGCCATAGGGTGTGCAAAAGCATTCGATATTGTGTGTGAGTATTTGTCAGGGTCAATGATAAGACGAGTGAATACGTGTGTAGAAGCAAGCGGAGGACATTTTGAACATTCGCTATGAGTTGCTGTGTTTAGGTACTCGATGGCCTTTTGAACATATGTTTATACGTGCTTAAAAGCCGCCTATTGGTCGGCATTTAAGCTAGCTCCTGCACAGGGCTCTTGGTTGGGCCTTCATCTCAATAGGTAGGGAGGAGTAGATGCGATAGGCAACAATAAACTACAGAAAAACTTAAAATTGATCACCGCATTTAAGTATTGCATTAATATTTAAGCTTACTTTTTAAAGGTTCAACGATAATTCTTCTGTCACCACTTAATTTGAAGACAATTTGATGAACGTAGATCCTTACCTTTCGTACAAACAATTATTTTTATTTCATGGGTGACTTTCCCTGGATTTCGCAATTAATTTCGATTATTCGCAAATTTATTTTCAAGTTATATTGTTATCGTAAAAAAAAATCGATGAAAGCAATCGCAATAATGAAAACATGGAAATTCAAAATTTCAGGATTGCGGGTCCGGATGTGGCCCAGAATGTTTTCTTTCGCTCACGCATTTTTCCTGATTCCAAAACAGTACGATATGTTGGGCTACGGCCTTTAGGAGTAAAGTTGAAAACACGGACAATTTTATTTTGAAACACCTAATTTGAGAACAGTATTTGTTTCATTTGAACATGAGCTATTGAGAGTCGTGTCCTTTTAACTGTTTTTATCAGTAGAAGCCAAGATGGCAGAATTCGAAAACAATCGCATTAATGAAAACTTGGGATTCCAAAATTTCAGGATCGCGGGTCTGGATCCGGTTCGTAATGTTTTTAATTTGCTCACGGAGTAAAGTTGAAAATATGTGACACAGTGATATTTGCATTTATTATGTGGACATTTTACCTTTTATGGGTGCCAGAAACCAACCTTCAAATTTTGGAAAATTAGTTTTGATAAACCCTATATATATATATATATATATAATGGAAGCCTTACTTATAAAATTAAACAAAACAACCCTTAATAATATTAACTTTGAACATGGACATAATATCTTGACTGTGTTTTGAAACAAAAAAAAAAATGAATCACTTTATAAAACACACACAAACTATTTCTAATTCTAACAGCTGAAATACAATCCTTGATAATGGCTAAAAGTATAGCCGAAAGCGCTCGGAAAAGAACATTCGGACAATTTTTATATAATTTATCCTCTGAAAAGAAAAACTTTATTAGATCGCACGAGAAATTATATAAAAAACTAAATAAAAGCACCTTGTCAGTCGTTTTTAATGAAATGTGCTTGAAAGAAGGATTTCTGCCTAAATACACAAATATATATATATATATATATATATATATATATATATATATATATATATATATATATATATAAAGCATTAAATATAAGTTGACCATGTTCACCATAGTCTATGATTATAGAATCCAGCGCAGTAAGTAATCTGTTCAATGAAACAACGTTAAAGATTAACACTCCCGAGTCAGACACTCTACTGAATCTGACTATATCCCCAATTCCAGTCTTCGATATCAAAGGCTGACAGTGAATAAACATGGCCGCCTTTATACATGTCCAATTGAATATTTTGAGCCTTCTGATTGGTTAAAACTTCTATTGGTGAACTATAAAATGAGTCAGCTCATTTTGGCTGGCTCACTAGCATATCAATGTACCCCAAAACTCCAACAATATATATATATATTTACTGCTTTATATATATATATATATATATATATATATATATATATATATATATATATATATATATATATATATATATATAAAGCAGTAAATATATGTACAAGATTACATATGTACAAATTATACTCGGCTACATATTACTCACATATCAGATTTTCCAAGTGTGAAACTATTAGTCAGGTTCATGAAATTGAAATAAACTTTAGACTATTATTAGAAAATAATGATTATAGAACGTTCACCAAAGAGAAATATTTGGACAAAGAAAACTAAAAACAGTGATATTCCAATGATATTAAAATCATGATGATAATATTAACATGCAATATGTGCTCCGTATTCTGAAAGTCGTTTCAGATTATTTTTGCTGTGTAGCAATGTAAAGGGTCCTCTTCAGAATGCTCCAGAAGTTTTCTGCCGGTCGAACAAACAAGGTCCTTTCTCAAACAAGGACCTTTAAACCCTATTTGGCTAATCATGTGAACTAGCTAATATATATATATATATATATATATATATATATATATATATATATATATATATATATATATAGGCCTGACGATTGCGTCCAACATGAACAGCCTGTCGCCTCTGAGTGTTGACTTCAATGTTCACTTTTATATTTATATTTACATACGCTCTATCTCTGATATTGTGCACTTTATCCCATAAATATAGCACATCCTAAAACTGTATTTCTTCATATATATATATATATATATATATATATATATATATATATATATATATATGTGTGTGTGTACAAGGTGTCCATAAAGTTCGTGTGCACTTTAAAATTATAAATTTTTTAAAGTGTACACCAACTTTATGGACACCCTGTATATATATATATATATATATATATATATATATATATATACTGGTAAAAAACAAGCCAAAAAGGAAATATTTTTCAAGTGCAAGAATGTTTTATCACATTCTGCGAATAAAACCAGTAAATATGAATCAAAGAGCAAAGTCATTCAAAATTCTAATTTTCTACTCCAATTACACCCATATACACACACATATTTGTATGTATGTCAGTGTATTTGTGTGTGTGTGTGTGTGTGTGTGTGTGTGTGTGTGTGTGTGTGTGTGTTTACTAGAATACCACGTATGCTTTCAAAAGATCATTGCCTGTCTAAGCTCTCATTTGAACAGAATTTAGTTCTTGCTATAGGTTCACCACTTTATTCCCATTACCACGCTCCAAAACATCGCACAACGTACAATTTATTCACGTTTCAGTCTTTGAGGTCGGTTTCCGGCAGTAGACACCGACCTTTTGATTTATTCACCGACGGTAGCAGAATTTTGATCGTTGTGAATGACCGTTGAAAAAAAGTTTTTTCCTGGATTTTGTGAACAATTCTGTTCGATTTTCTTTATGGATTTCTTTTAAAAGATGCCGAGTAGATAATCTTATGTGTTTAGCCACTTGAGTTAGATATCTTGGCTGTTCAATTTTCCTCACTATCTTGAAATACGAAAGAACAGATTAATTCAATAAAATCGTTATTGGCTTCAACCACGGCAAGCAGACGACTTCGGAATTTACAGCATGTTTTCTGGACAGTCTCCTAAGTTTCATCTTTCGTAATCACCATTAGATTCATCCAACTCTTTCCTAATCCTTAGAGTGAACCCAAACACTCTGAAATTTCCGTATTGGAGCTTCCGGCCCGAATGCCAAGTAGTACAGCATGTTGTTTCCAAATTTCTGGCGGAGTGAATAGCGCTTTTTTTCTCACACATGGTGCCCAACTGACCTTGCAGTCAACAAAATCATCAAGTTCTGAAGGTGAAACACATCAAACGAAAACATTTTTCTACTTTGTCATACATATTTCTCCCATTATATATAAATGGAAATTAATAAAAAAACTAGAATATGTAGGTCATTAAATGACCGAGGTCCTTTGTGCATACATGAAAAACTATATATCACAAAAAAAATAAAAATTTACTGAATCAAAGAAATGAAATAGCTATCCTTTGCCGACATTGTCAAAAATTTTCCTTAAATAATATTTAAAAATAAAATAAAATAATTAAACAAATTTAAAAAAATGGGTGCTGTTAATATACATACTTATATTTGATATGTGATAATATTTTTTTAAATAATTTAAGTAATTCTATTACATTTATTTGTTTTAAAAAGAAATATAGTCTATTAGTAATTAAGAGTAAAAATAATATTTTAAAATTGTATTTCAATATAACGTATTCTGACCCAAACACCCCTTTTAGAAAAAAATCTTCATGTATACAACTACGAATTCAACGGAAAAAAAAATTCCTAAAAAGATTTTCTCGTTGATAAAGAAAAACAGATGACATGCGTTGAACGGATGTCAAAATTCGTTGAATAATGCACCCCTACCCTCCCTAAACTTAACCTCTTTTTCGAACGTAACTCATAACTGATACAATAATAGTTAATAAAAATGAACACGCTACCGCCCCTATCTAAATAATTGGATTTCCCTGCAGCCTTGGAAACAAAAAATTATGAATTGTATGTGCTTTTAAAACTCAGTAAATTTAAAAATAAGTTATTCCAAAATTCGCTTGGAGATGAAACAGATTTAATGCTTTTAATTTAATTATATAATTAAATTTGAAGTTTTTAGCTTCGGTTTTTGAAACATGATAATTTCTGTGTAACGAAGGAACTCTATTTTTAAATCAGCTAATTTATAATATTTATGCTCTGTAAATTTAGATTGAGCACTATTTTGTAAAAATAAAAATATCAATAAGAACATCGGATTATATATCTTACTGTTCTTTGTTTTTATTAATATATATATATATATATATATATATATATATATATATATATATATATATATATATATATATATATGCGTGTGTGTGTTTGTGTGAGCGTGTCTTCATCCGTAATCCGGTGTGGAATTGGAGTCGTATTAAGGTTTTATTAGAAGCATCAATCCACTTCTGTAGTGTATTCTATCTTCAGATATCTTAACAATGATAGTCTCGTCACTGCCATGCCACGATGCTTGATGCAAAAGTTAATTAACAACCTAGCAATTGGGCGTATCACTCTCCCATAACTATGAAGGGTGTTTCGAAAGTGATGCCTCCTATTTTTATCATGTTGACCCATGAAGCCAGATGCTGATACGACAGTATAGGATGAGCCTTTCTCCAATAACTCATTTTTTTAACCTTGTTACAGAAAGCAACTGAGCAGACATTTCGCAAAATGGCATTTTACATGCCTCCGAGGTAGAGGCGTGTCATAGAATTCTTCCATACGAAAAATGACACTCTCTGACATCGCCTGTTAAACGTCTATAAAGACGAGACAGTGGCTGTTGAACACAGGCGACGGGTAATGTGTTTTAGCAGTGTCGACAACGTCGATTGACAAGTCAGATCCCGGGTAAAAATGCATGTCTGTCAACCTAGGAAGTGAAGAGCACCTTAATCAACTCGTCTCCGAGAATACGACCATCTTCTTCGATATGCCGTGTCTCTTCAGAATGTGGCCGATCATGGCTCTCCACAATTTCATCTACTTGTAACTCTTATTTTATTTATTTTGCTATCTCTCCTAACCCCTGTTGTGCCAACCCTTTACAAAAGCTCTCTAGGTAGGTTATGCGCTGTTTTCATCTGCCCCTCTTGCCTTCAATATGTCCAGTGAGTGTCGAATTCTCCAAACCTTCTCTTTACGTGTCCTTTTTGCTTCCATTTTCCATAAAACTTGCTCACATGTTCAGTCCATGCTGTTCTTAGCGTCCTTCTGTAGAAACATATTTCTATATCTGTCTATATTTCTGAGATGAAGTATTATGTACTTTATTTACATTATTCGGACTATTGTCCTCATCTTTGTCGCCATGTTTATCGCAACGTTTCGGTTTAACAGGAGATAACTGATAGCTGACATCCATCAAACATGGCACGTGGAACTAGAACAGTCTACGCCAGTGAGCGAAATAAAGGGTTCAATTCGACATTCCAACCACCTGAAGAAGGCCGCAGGGTACAACGGCCGAAACGTTGTGATAAACATGGCGACAAAGATGAGCACAATTGTCCGAATAATGTAAATAATAAACATATTTCTGTTGCTACAAATCTTTTCTTCATCGAGGGGGTGTTTATCCAGATTACCGATATTACGTAACAGTTCAGTTCATTGTTTCGAACGAAATTGTCCTGTTCCTTAATACTGTACTTGTCTTTTGGGAGATCGCTTTCGCTATCCTAATGCGCCTTATCATTTCCAGGTCGCATTTCCCATCCTGTGCAATCTGTTTATGGAGGCGAATGTCGACTTCGATACGTTTGACATGATTTGACCAATACTGGAATGTCACGATATTTGTGCCAGGCGGGTCTACTGAACGCCTACAACGCTGAAGGTAACATCTGGAACTGCATCATCACCGGTGACGAGCTGTTGTTTTTGGTTGTGTTTGCTTTGTTTTATGGCATATCTACCTCAATACGTTATTTAACACCAAGATTTCTATTGCTGGTAAAATTTCTTTTTAGAAAAGTATTTCTGGTAATATTTTTTCAAAAAAAAAAGCATTTCTGGTAATATTTTTTCAAAAATATATTGCTGGTAATATTTTTTTTAAATGTATTGCTGGTAATATTTTTAAAAATGTATTGCTGGTAATATTTCTTTTAAATGTATTGCTGGTAATATTTTTTAAAAATATATTGCTGGTAATATTTTTTTAAAATGTATTGCTGGTAATATTTTTAAAAATATATTGCTGGTAATATTTTTTAAAAATGTATTGCTGGTAATATTTTTTTTAAATGTATTGCTGGTAATATTTTTAAAAAATGTATTGCTGGTAATATTTTTAAAAAATATATTGCTGGTAATATTTTTTTTAAATGTATTGCTGGTAATATTTTTAAAAATGTATTGCTGGTAATATTTTTTCAAAAAAGTATTGCTGGTAATAATGTATTGCTGGTAATAATGTTTTCTTCAAAAATTTATTGCTGGTAATAATTTTTTTACAAAAATATATTGCTGGTATTAAAACCTATTTTTACACATTTTGACCGCAATTTGGTGGTTAACTATTTGCCCATAGTTGGGACCCTAACAGGTGCTACCACCCCGGGTCAGGGTGGATCTGCGAACACCAGCAACTAAGAGCGGATTCCACGCTCTTCAAAACCTCCTGATCAGAGCTTTGCTATTGAATGTAGATTATCCTTTTACCCAGGACGGGAAATATAGGCCCAACTCTAACTGACAGGATCAAAATGATTGTTCATTAAGTGGTGATCATGAATTTCCATTAACCATGAAGCTATCAGTTGAGAAAGTGAACGTGGATTATATTTAGAGATAGGGAACCTTGATTCCCTTGTACCAGGACAAGTCATCAAATATGGCCATTACATGACGAAACTAAGCTGAGTTCTAGGTTCAAACCAAAGAAAAAAAAGCCTTTCATGTAAAGCACGATTCACACTATTTTGAAGACAATGGATCTCGTTACAAACTTTCCTTAGTCTCTTCTACAATATCCACTTGTCCTGGGTATGACAATAAACTGCATCCGTATCCTGGGTAGGACGATAAACTTCATCCAACAGCAAGGTTCTGTTCAGGAGGTTTTGAGGAGCTCGGAACCCGCTCTTAATTGCTGGTGTTCCCAGGTCCAACTTGACCTGGGCTGGTAGCACCTGTTAGGGTCACAGGTATGGGCAAATAGTTAACCTCAAACTGGGGTCAACACGCTATGAAAGTGTTAAAATAGGTTTTAATACCAGCAATTCATTTTTGTAAAAAATTATTACCAGAAATGAATTTTGAAGAAAAAAAATCTATTACTAGCAACACAGTAATTTCAGGAATATATTTTCGAAAAATATTAGCAGCAATAAAAATTTTGTCGGCATTAAATAACTCATTGAGTTTGATATGCCGTAAACCAAACCAAACCAAACCAAACCAAACCAAACCAAACCAAACCAAACCAAGACCTAATGTATGAATTACTCAGAGAGAATCTAACTCACAACTTAGTTGTAATTGATCTAACGAGACAAGTTTGCCGATCGTTATATCACATTGAAGTGTCGAGTGATTTACTAAGCATAGCCTAGTTGTGGTACAGAGCCGAGATTAAGGAATACTGACTTATTATCCTGGGTATGATAATAAACTACATCCGCGTCCTGGGTAAGACGATAAACTACATCCAGCAGCAAGGCTCTGATCAGGAGGTTTTGAGGAACGTGGAACCACCTCTTAATAGTTGATGTTCCCAGGTCCACCTTGACTCAGGTTGGTAGCACCTGTTTGGGTCCCAGCTCTGGGCAAATAGTTAACCCCAAAAGGGGCCAAAATGCTATGAAAGTAAAAAAAAAATCTTTTAATACCAGCAATAAGTTCTGAAGGAAAAAAATTATTACCAGCAATACATTACTGAAAAAGAAAATACCGGCAATAAAAATTTTATCGGCATTAAATAACCCATTAAGGTGTTGATATACTGTAAAGCAAACCAAAGCAAACAATATCCACTCTAGTGTTTGGAGCAATGTTTAACTTTCCAACCTGAAATAAAAAAAACAATGTGTCAAAAAGAAGGTTATTTCCTTGACACCGCTATTACTGTATACACTTTTGACTCCCTCGACAATGTTTATTTAGAAGATTATAAAAATATGTGAACCAAGCACAATACTATATTAATTATTTACATTTTTATTTTATTTCTTACCTTTTTATAAAGAAAGAAATTTAAAAAGAAATCGTTTTATTATTTTTTTTTAAATTGATAAAATTAACAAAATATATAAAACAATCACAATTTAGTATTTATTATTTTCCGTTTTATAAATAACAATGAAAACAAGTTTTGATTAATAATTATATAAAAAAAAAAAACAGATCTATGAACTATAGAACAAGAAAATTTGAATAAACATGATTTTCCGGACAAAAAAATATTTTCTTTTCAGATTATTTTATATCCCGGATTTCTTCTTGTTTTAATTTTCCAATTTTTATAAATATATAAACGCAAACATTTCTTTTCATATTTACTTCTTTATAAAATAGTAATAGCGGCTCGGATTGAGGAATCGGAGAGCCGAGTTCGAATTCCAGTCGAATCCATTACATTCCCTTTCGTGCTAATACCCTTGGGAAAGGTATGAATCCTCTTCTTCTCCCTCCAGCTATGGGTAAATAGAAAGACAGAGCTGGTCCTATAGCCTTGGATGTCAACTGGTCTACCTCAGAAAGAAATGGCAACCTCCTGCGGGGAAAAAAACCTGCCTCGTCAGTCATGTATCGAAAGATACATGATCACCTAACCGTGCATCACGCATGGCACATAACTGACTGAAATAGTACAGTAATAACGGTGTCAAGGGAAAAACCGTACTTTTTTTTTTTTTTTTTTGCGGGAACGAAGATTAAACATTGCCGAGTTTGGGTCTACATACCTTCCAACTTTGTTTAAGCCTATGAAAGATGGACACTGCGGTTATTTCTTGTCAACGACGCCATAATCTCTTCTATTAAAAAGTAACCTGGCCTTGTTCATTCCTGGCGAAAATTGATAGCCATTATGTCGAAAAATTGAGTGTTTTTAGTTGAGAACCAATAAATTTCTTATTCTCCCTAATGGACAGGTAGTAATAATTAATATATATATATATATATATATATATATATATATATATATATATATATATATATATATATATATATATTGCTCCCATTGTCCAACTAGAGAGTAACCTGTAATAATAATTATAATATAGAAATAGACATTTTGGTAGATCTTTATTTTATTTACAGTATGTTACTAGATTGGCAATTAGGTCTCATCATTTTATAGCTGAAAATTGCTAAATGAAACTGTAAGTTCTGTTCTAATAGTTTCTTTTCTTGCCTTCTCACCTGTGGAAATCTCTTCCAACGTCTTGCTTTACTGTCAACTACACTCTTCAAAAATGTTAATACAATACAAATCGCCATCTTCTGACTCCTTAAATCCTGTTCTTTTTAATTTTGTCCTTTCTCTCCAGTAACGTTTTCCTTGCATCATAATGGCTTTATCGCACTGGACTGATATGAAATGATTACGAAAAGTCAGCATTGTATATTCATTTTATTCAGAAGCTGTGATCGAAATGCTAAGATGGTTTAAGGACAGATACTTACATGATTGGCATAGCTAAATTCTTATAAAAAGTATCAACAAAATA
>OZ038482.1:110499829-110507329 GCA_964036315.1 Acanthosepion esculentum | reverse complement strand
TTTGAATTTTGTAATTTGGTAAATCCACGAATTTTTTATAAGTGTTTTTCGGTTAACATGACACTTATAAAAAAAAAATTCGGAACGAGAGCAATTTATCCCCATAAATTGCATAAAGTGTTCACTTCTGAAATCTCCGCACACCTAAAGAAGAACGGAATGCAGAACGGCCGAAATATTGTTTTAATAACAACAGTTCTGTGGTCCATGTGTAAATAATGTAAATAATGACCACTCATCACAGGAACTCAAACAGAACTTATGCACATATTTTGCACGCGATTGAATCCTTCAAATCTACAAATCAACCATTCGCCCTTGCATGGAGTATTGCTGCCATATATGGTCTGCCGCCCTTTCTGTTTGTCTCAGAGTCCTTGATAAAATCCAAAGACAGATATGCAATGTAATTGGCCCTGATCTGGCATCTCGTCTGCAGCCGCTTACTCACAGACGTGCCGTTGCCTCCCTCTGTCTTTTTTACAAATACTTTCACGGTAACTGCTCCGATTAGCTGCTTTCGCTGGTTCCCAGACTCCATGAATTTAAGCGTTCAACTGGGCTGGCATCTCGCTGTCACACTTCCACTGTCGAAACTGTTAAATGTAGCCGTCTCTTCTACTCCAATAGCTTCATGTCTCGCACTTCTTGCCTGTGGAACTCCTTCCCCATTTCTTGTTTCACTGATAGCTATAATCACCAACTATTCAAATGTAATGTCAATCGACGTCTCCAGATGCCTTGATCTATCCCCTATCCTTCTCTTCATCCTTTCCTCTATCACGCCTCTTTGCTCTTGCTCCAACTCTCTGTAACCCTTTGCGTGCTAGTGGCATCCCGCCTTGCTTGGGTTGAAATGCTTAAAAAAAAAGAATCAATTATATTTTTGTGAGAATTAAGGCTCTCGACTAGAATTACTAAATTTAAGGCTCATCAAATTTACTTTTACATGAGTAAATGTGGGGCGTGTGTTTGTGTTTCTGTCTTGATTGTAAATAACATCTCCCAAATCTCTTGATTCTTGACAACTTTATCTTGGAACGACACACGGGGGTAAAGAGAAGTTGTGCTTGTCTGTTTTGAAAACTATCTTCCACTTTTCTGAGCTCGGCACCAACGACACAGGCTGAGGTGAAAAGTACGTAAACATCTCGACCAACAAGCGGTCCGATCCCTTGAGTTTACAAATTAAAGATGCCTACTTATTTATTAGTATGTTATTATTATTATTATTATTATTATTATTATTATTATTATTATTATCTTCTCTTTTACCGCACGTTTTTTAGTTTCAAACCGAAGATCTTGCATTATGTGTAGTCTCCATCAAGCCGAACGAACTCAGACAGAGAGCACCTTTCGCTGAATATATACAGAGCCATGGGAACCTCGAGGCGGTGTAATAGGTCGCAAGCTCGTCTCGCTTGAACAATTACGACTGAGTGGTGAGTTCGATGTTCACTGGGTGCCCCATACTTCCACCCTTGAACCACATCTAAGCTACACTTGGAAAATCACTATATGCAGAGCCAAGCCACATAGCTTTCTTAAACGATGGCATACTAGACTTTATTCCGAAATTATTATTATCATTATTATTATTATTTGTGTATGTTATATTTCCTGTTTTATATCCTGTAGAGCCAAGTCCAAACTAAGATCCTTAGGCCCTATAGGAGAATTGTCATTTAACTGATAGCATTTTTCTTAGTATATGGGATGTTCCTAGTAGAGCGATCTTCTGGGCAACTTGTATGTTGATGTTACCTAGGACACTGTTAGTAAAATTGTCCATTCCTTTTCTCACGAGGCCCAGTGCTCCGATTACTATTGGTACAGTCTCAGTCTTCATTCCCCACTTCCTGTTAATCTCAATCTTCAGGTCTTTGTATTTGGACAATTTCTCAATAATTTTTATGGAGGTGTTTCAAGCAGATATTCCTGCTATGTCAATAAACATACTCTTCCTGAATTTATTGTATTTTATGTTAATATCAGACTTGTTGGCTTTTATTTCCCTGTCAGTTTGAACTGGCATGTCCCAGAGGATAGTTGCATCGTTATTTTGGGTAACTGTTTGGTTGGTGCTAATGCCATCTCTCAGTGGTTTCGATTTTGTGCATATCTTCAAGTGCGCATATGTCGCTATCTTGTTATGTTTGTGGGTATATTCATTTTTTGCCAGTTCCGGACATCCTGAGATAATTTCAATATATTTTCCGCAGATCCTTCATTTCGGGTTAGTTCCATCCTTGCTTATATAACAATGACAGGATTTGGTTGCGAGGCTTTGGTCCTGAGCTGCAATGATTGGGTCGTCTGTCTCAGCTTCCACTCCGGTGCTTCTCAGCCACTGATGTGTTTTCTGTTGGTCCACATCTGCTTCTTTCGTTCTTTTTTTTTCTTTCTTTCTTGTTAGGTATTCGTTATGGAACGCCTTGTCTTCCCAGTGATGCGTTTGGCGTAGATGATATTTGCTTCGTTTTTTGTTGGTAGGATTTCAGGTATATTAAGCTGTTTCTTGAAGAGTTCAGCTTCTTTGTTGATGGAATAGATTTGGTGTTTTACAATTTGTAGCAGAGGGTTATATTATTATTATTATTGTTAATTGCTATTGTTTTTGCGTTTTTTTCCCCGTTGCTTTGTGTAGCACCAGTTGCCCTCAAGTCTCAACCAGAGGCTTCAAGTAAGAATAAGCGTTTTTGTATCAGAAGTTGGAAAAAGATGAGGTGCCGTGCAATCTGAGAAAGAAAAAACAAAAAACGCAACTGTGGTCACTGCATGGAGAGAAATCAACGCAATAAGTGAGAAATACCCACGAGTTTGATTTTTGGCAATTCGCATATTTTTAGGCTAACAGGAATTAATTTTCTCCTTTTGATACCATTCCCAAAGACCCACAATCAACAGTAAACGCTTGTTGTCTTCAAATGTCGCATTCTACTGATTTCTGTCTCAAGGTACTTGAATTTAATTAGTTTCTCAAACATTTTCATAAATGCATTTTTGTTAACTGATGCTCAACATCAATCAGAAGCCGTGTTTTCAACTTGATTTTGTATATATATATATATATATATATATATATATATATATATATATATAATGACAAACAGACACTTAAAAAAAATTAAGCGTTTGTTTGTCATTATATAATAATTTTGGCAGTGTCTTTTGACATAGAGCTCTCAACGGATCTATATCCTCTTAAAAATTCCATACGGATTACCAATATTATTATTATTATTAATATATATATATATATATATATATATATATATATATATATATATATATATATATATATATATTGTTGTAACCTTGTTAGGTTTAGAAATAAAGACACAAGATAGGATTTGAGTTAAACAAATATATTAACAGAAACAGTAATACAAACATATACAAACGAGAGTGTTAGAGCAAAAATGTTCGGTCCGACTGTCAGAACTGACTGCTGGAAAATCCCCTCTCCAAAAACCTGCTCCTATTTATAACTGGGATTGCCCATGCTTGCGTGGATAAATTACCATAACACCCCCTCTTAAGTATTAACTCTGCATGAGTCTCAATACCTTTTTTTTTCATTGGGTTAACGACGATTAATTCCGTCATTTTCCTTTTCCGCTTTAAACGGCATTGCTCCGGGGCCGCTTGTGGTATTGGCATGTCAAAAGTATCGTAAATGACATCCATTTTTCTTCAGGAGGACTGCTATTAGCATCGTCCGATAGGAATTTCCTGATTTGGTTCAAATGTCTCTTGTGAGTAAACTGGGGACCTTTAATTATGTAGACCATATTTCCTACTCTTTTATTAATTGTACCCATTTCCCAGAAAGATTTATTATCACGAAACCACCGGAATAAAACTTTCTCTCCGGGTTGGTAGTGCTTGTTCGTCCGGGTTTTGTTTGTTTGGGGAGTAGCTTGTCGAACACAGACCTGATTTTGCGCACAATGGGAGTAATGGTGATGGTGTGTTGTCGTTGGGCGTAATTCTATACACCTGAAGGAACTGTTGTAGGGCCTTTTCTGTGGGTGTGTCCCTAGCTTTCTTCAGGGCTCTTTTCAGCGTATCAACGAAGCGCTCAGCCCGTCCGTTGGACCTTGGGTGATATGGGGCTATCGTGATATGATTGATCTGGAAGGTCTCACAAAAGTCCTTAAAGTCGCCGGATGTAAATTGTGTCCCATTGTCGGACACTAGACAATCGACTACCCCAAATCTGGCGAACAGTTCGTGGAGGAAATTGATTGTAACTTCTGTAGTGGGTTTTCTACATCTAAGGAATTTTGGCCATTTCGAAAAACTATCTACTACTATGATATAGTAGAATTCGTCTAGCGGGCCTGTAAAGTCTATATGTATTCGGAACCATGGTCGGTCAGTTTTGGGCCAAGGATTATATTTGATTGGGTTGCCTTGGCTGCCAAGGCACAGCCTTTACAGGATTTTACGATGTTCCCGATATCCTTATGCATGCTCTGCCAGTACGCATAACTGCGCATAAGAATTTTCATCCTTGTAATCACTGGGTGACCGGCATGGAAATCTTTCAGAATTCTTCTTTGTAGCGTTGTTGGAATGACGACTCGCTCACTATATAGCAGTACTTCGTCGCATAGGGAGAAAATATCTGTAGTCTGTTGGTCCTTTTCACGCATTTTGATTTTGGTTTGCCTGATAAACTCATTGTTTAGAGCTTCTCGTTTCATTCCGTCGAGAGTTACAGGGAGTTCCATTACTGTGTTGTATAATGTGGTTTAGTTTTGGTTTTTAAGCAATCACGGTATCTTCAAGAGTTTCCCTGTGTTTCGGGATTAATCTGGATAGTCCGTCGACATGAAAAAGTTTTTTAGACGGTAGGAACTCCATCTTGAAGTTATAATTTAAGAGGATTGTTCCCCCATCTCCGTAGTCTATTTGTTACATGCACAGTCAAACCTTTTTTAGAACCGAAAATGTTAAGTAATTGTTTATGGTCCGTCTGCAATGTAAAGTGTCTACCGTGAATGTACCGGTGATAATTGGTTACTGCGAAAATAATCCCTAACGACTCTTTCTCAATGTGGGAGTTGTTCTTCTCTTCAGGAAGAAGTGTTCTCGGCGCGTGAGCAACTGCTTTGTGAGATCCATCTGGCATCTTGTGCAAAATACATGCTCCAGTGCCATACGAGTTGGCGTCGCTGGCAACTATAATGTCCAGTTCTGGGTTATAGCGAGTGAGAATCAAGTCTGACGTCAAGATTCTTTTATTTTGACGAATGCTTCCTGGCATTCAGGTGTCCACTTCCAGTCCTTGTCTTTTTTAGAAGTTCGTTTAGCGGAGCACGTAAGTTGTGCATATTAAGCATAAACGCTTGGTAGTAGTTTGCTAATCCTAAAAACTTTGTAATGCAGAGACGTTTTCCGGAGCTGGCATGTCCTTGATTGTGGTATCCCGTTCTGGGTCTGGCCTTCTGCCATCTTTGTCGATAACGTGCCCCAAGTATTTAATCTTCTCCATAAAGAAGTCGCATTTGGATTCTTTCACTTTGAACCAATACTCCTGAATTCTTGAGAAGACTTCATGAACATGTTCCCTGTGTTGTTCTAGATTTTGGCTGCTTATTAATATGTTGTCCAAATATGCAACAGCGAAGTCAAGACTGCTCAGCATAGTGTCCATTACCTGTTGGAAGATTGCCGGCGCGACCCTGATCCCGAGGTAGACGTTGGAACTTGTGCAAATTACGATGTGTGTTGATACAGAGCATTCTCCCTTTACCGGTATTTGAAGATATGCCTCACTGAGGTAGAGTTTTGAAAAAAATTTTCCTCTATTTAGTTTCGCGAAAATTTCTTCCGGGCTTGGTAAGGATAGTGATAGTCTTTGAGTACAGCATTAAGACCCATCAAGAAATCGGCACAGACCTGGATCTCCTTTGACTTCTTTTTCACATAGACGGTTGGTGAAACCCATTGACTGTACTCAATTTTCGATAAGACCCCGGTTCTTTCTAGTCTGTCGAGTTCTTCATTTATTTGTGGTAAGAGATGAAAGGCACTTTTGTTTTCTTAAACACTGGCTGGATGTCATCTTTTAACTCGAATTTTGCTGGCATATTAAGTCCCCAGAAAAAACTTCCGGAAAAGCTTCTTTTATTAAATTTGTTGCCTTGGTGGCTAGTGTTTCGGGTTTTGGGCAAAATGAATTAATTAGCATGTCCCACAACTTAAATTTCTCCATCCAGGCAGTGCCAAATAAATTTTCTGTATTCTTTAATACGTACGTTTTTAGTTTTAACACCCTTCCATGAAATGTTACATTTGTAGTAAGTTCTCCCACAAACTTGATTTTCTCCCCTGTCACGGACCTGGCCTTTTAGTAGATCTTAGCACGGTTAGTTTGCCCAAACTTTTTCAACTGTGTAGATTTATGATTGTCAAATCTGACCCAGAATCCAACTGTAATTTGATATTTTTATTTAGGATTTGTACTTGCACATATTTCCTAATGCTTAACCCATGTTGTTCATCCGATTTTTTGTTTTTTACGCGGCTATTAACCTTTTTTCTCGATCGGCAGTGTGAGCTCTTGTGCCCGATACGGTTACAAGTTAGGCACTTCTTATTTCAGTAAGGGTAATCCTTATACTAATGTAGTGACCCACAACCGGAACACGGGTTAGGAGGCAAGTTGTCTTCTTTCTTTTTGGATTGGTTTGATTTAGAGGTAGAATTAGATAGTTTTTTATTTTGGCGTAATTTTCTTTTCCTCGATGTTTTTCGAATCTCTTAGACTCTTCCGCTATTTGTTGGAGACTAAGGTTTGGCTCGTTTTCCAATTTGTTCAGAACTCTACGTCTAATTTCAGTGTCTTTAGATGAAACGAGTCCCTGAACAAATATCAGACACTTGAAATTATTCGAACTCAAGTCTGACAGTTTAAAATCGTCCCAATGCTTGTTTACGAACGACGCGAATGTAGTGTAATATTCACTATCCGTTCTGGTTAAAGTCATACACTTCCATCTCTTATGAAAAAGTGAAGTTTTAGCACGAAAAAGTTCTGTAAGAAGTATAACCGCTTCGATAAATGTCAGTTCGCTTGTTTTACGGGGTAAAATATAGTTCACAAATTTAGTGTGTTCCATGGTGCCTAGTTTTCGAAGTAGTAGGCGAACCTTCTTAGAGTCTGCCCAATTCGCGCAATCTGTGGCGTATAAATCCTCGTACCTTCTAAAATAGGAAGCGAAAGTTATATCCTCGTCCGGAGAATATGCAAAATTGTCTATTGCGCCCCAGAACGTGTTTTGTGAGAATGCATTTTCGTTTTCACTAATTTTCCCCCTGTTTGTCAATTCAAGCAAGTTTATTTGCCCTAGTTGAGTTTGAAGTAGAATTTCTTCAAGATTTTGTTGTCTGATTTCCATTTGTTTTTGTAATGCGAGGCTTTCTTCTTCAATTCGCTTTTGAAGTTCAAGCCTTTCCATTTCAGTTTGCTTTTGAATTTCAAGC
>OZ038482.1:110489829-110492329 GCA_964036315.1 Acanthosepion esculentum | reverse complement strand
TTTTTTTCGCTACACAGTAATAACCATATTTCAAAAAATGGAAGCTAAAAGCTTCGAATTTAATTTTGTAATTAAATTAAAAATATTAGTTCCATTTCATCCTCAAGCGAATTTTGGACTCCAAAACTGAGAGAGGTGTTAAGGTTAGCATACGTTTTATTTAACTACAATTTAAAAAAATGTTTAGTTTAGAATTCGTTTTATTTAACTAGAATTTTAAAACCAATTTACATAATATTTTCACTGTTAATTTTAATAGACTATGTTTTTTAAATGAATTTAAAGTAAATTTAAATAAATTTAAAGTAAATTTAAATAAATTTTAAGTAAATTTAAAAATAAGTTACTCCAAAATTCGCTTGATGATGAAATGGAATGGGACTAATGTTTTTAATTTAATTACAAAATTGAATTCGAAGCTTTTAGCTTCCATTTTTGAAACATGGTTATTACTGTGTAGCGAAAAAAATATTTTAATTAAGTTAATTTATAATATATATATATATATATATATATATATATATATATATATATATATATATATATATATATATATATATATACAACACTAAACTTAAGTTTGGTAACAGTACACAATCTTAAAAACCACAGTATCCGATGGTGATGTAACCTGTCCATATGTTTTTTGCGTTCTTTATGTAAAGCGTTTTAAACACAAATAAATTTCTGCAACAACGAATGTGTATTGTTTAGCACTTATGCCTGTGATTTTCCCCACATGCATATTTATGCACATTTAACTCGATACATGTGTTGGCAAAAGCAGGTGCGCACGTGTTATTTGAGTGCAGATCTGTGTCTGTGTGTTTGAGGGAGGCGGGCTAGTTGAGCCGATGCCCAAAATCTGCGATTTGCGAATAAATAGCAATCAATCAGGATGTTTCTAGCTTCGCGTATTCTTTCTGAAATGAAAATGGTCACATGTAGCATCTGTCGGTCGCCTTCTTCCGATGAACTATTTGATCGGACTCGCCTCTCTACGCTCTCAAGGCATAACAGGTACACGAATTAGCACGAACTGCGAAGTTACGGGCAAAAACAACGCATCAGAAATACTCGCCCTTTTACATATATATATATATATATATATATATATATATATATATATATATATATATATATATAGATATATATAGATATATATATATAGTGTAACCCGGATATAAGAGAGTTGTCGGGACCGGATAAGAATTCTCTTATATCCAGGTTTCTCTTATATCCGGGTTTGGTCTATTTTGTTTAGGTTAACACAGGCTCTAATTTGGGACCAGAGAAAATCTCTCTTATATCCGGGTTTATCTTATATTCGGGTTTATCTTATATCCGGGTCTCTTATATCCGGGTTATACTGTACATATATATATATATATATATATAAATATATATACACACACACACACACATATATATATATATATATATATATATATATATATTCGGTTGGTGCATAATTATCAGGCGTTTTTAAACAATATTTATCATGAATAAAAGAAATATAACAATTCAATAATAACGTTTTTAAATGATTATTCCGGAGCGTATGATTATCGACACGCATTTTTATCATCTAATGTTTGTATTAAAAAAAGAAAACACAACAGTAATTCTTATTAACAATGTGGCCTACAAAAACGCCTGATAATTATGCACCAATAATATGTGTGTGTGTGTGTGTGTGCGTGTGTGTGTGTGTGTGTGTGTGTGTGCGCGCGCGCTCATCTATGCTGTTTTGATTGATGACCAACGAAAGTTCTTTGTTTAAGATATCTTTATTAATGTTTTTTTCCCCCTTTCACTGACATGGTTTAATATCAGGATTCATGTTATATCGATTGTTTAATTTTTCAGCGCTTTCGGATTTAGTAAGTCGTTGTCAAAGAAAGAATTGTATTTATTTTACTCCGTTAATGCGTTTCCAGTTTATTATTCCAAACGGTTCTCATCAGCTTCACGTTCTGCATTTCTCTTAAATATTAAGTTATCCATTAGTTTCTCATACGTTTTATCTCTTATTGTTTAATTACTAAATCTGTTTAATATGCTCGCATCAAAATAAAGTGAATTTTGATCAATGGTTGATTGCTTTTATGGTTAGGGCTTCTAATAATTGCAATCGTTTTTTACGTTTTGCAATTTATACGATAAATTTTATTGATTATTTATAAGTATTTGATAGAATTTTTTTTTTCTTTTTTGCTGTTGTGTTCGGTGGTGATGTGCGAATAGAAACATTATCAGTTAAAAAGAAAAGTTAATCTACGAGTAAATGCGAGAGTTTTTAACTTTTTTATTTGCCAAAAATTCTAAAACTGGGCCAGAAAATACCGAAACTACATTAATTTGATGAAATTTACATTTCGTTTTTTTACGTTACACTGCTACCCAAATAAATTATATTTGTTATTACTGATATAGTTAAGCAACAAAAATCTTGGTAATCCGTATGGATAATCCCAAGGAGGATGAAATCCGGAGAGCT
>OZ038482.1:110482329-110484829 GCA_964036315.1 Acanthosepion esculentum | reverse complement strand
CTTTTTTCTTCTTATTTAATTTTAGGAAATTACGAGAAATGAAATTTGTAGAGTTTGATGTTTATGTTAGTTAAAAGTAGAAATAATTTTGAATGGCCAATTTCCTTTTGTAAATTGTTACCCTCAGTTACCGAAAAGCTACTTTGAATCGTAAAATAAAAATGTCTTAAAATTAAGATATTCTATTAATTAGAAAAGCTTTTTTTATTTCCTTCATAAATAAAATATATTATAGACACTATTCTCTTAATTAAAACATTTTTTTCGATGTAAAACGAATTTTTACAAGAGTTGTTTTCATTTTTTTTAATGTTAATCATATCAATTTAAATCTTTTACAATTGTGCTTTACTTTGTAGAGATTAGGTGAGATATTGTTAAGTAAAAACTATATTTACTAATAATAAATAGAAAAGCTTACTACAATTCGACCCCAATATTTTACTGAATGAGGTGTGTGGTATGAATGTAAGGTACGGATGCAGGAGATGAAGAACGCGAGTATAAGGAGAATAGATAGCCATTGACCCTTGATTGATGAGGTAAACATTGTATTGTTCTGGGAAGCATCCGCACTGGAATCTGTTCAAGAAATATGCAGTTCTCGGCGGGAAAAAGCTGCCAAAAAGGAATTTCTTCCTTACAAATGAAATTTGGGTAAATGAGTGCATGTCGTCTCCAAAAAAGAAGCATAGCGCTTCCGAGCTGTAACAGTCTGCACAGGTGGATCTAAAGAGTGCATCGACCCCAATATTTTAAAAAAGAATTTTGTAATTTGTTTGTGTGTATGAACGTGTTGATTTTTCTATATATGGATATCCATACACGGCATCTCGCCCACCGAGTTGCGTCGATGACCAAGCAAAGTTGAATAGTGTCTTTAAACACATTTCTCTGACTCTCGAAATAGACATATCTGCACTGTAGTCGAGAGGCCAAAGCACGTCAGATCTAATGACGGTTTCCCTTAGGTGAATGAAGGTTCGAATCCAGCCGAAGAGCGCATATTTTTTTTCTTTAATAAAATTTCTCGAATATTCAGGCCGGTAGACGAAAAAAAATATACTGTTTAATAAATAAACAGAGCGATTACTCAAATAGGATTATCCACTAAAAATAACGTTTAAGTAATAAAAATATATCGATTAATAAATAAAAGTTCATTTCTTTCTTTTTACATGCTCCCTTCTGCTGAAAGGGTACAAATCGACCCCACCAAGCTCATTTTTATGCAGGATAATGCTCCCTGTCACATTGATGAAGGAATATTTTGATGAGAAGCAGGCGAGTGTTATGACATGCCCACCCCAATCTCCTGACCTCAAACCCATAAGAAAACTTATGGAGCATTATAAAGTACAGGCTCTCGAGAAAGCAGCTGAGCAACAAAGAGGATTTGATTACGAATTTCATATACGAATGGAATTCAATGCTTGGAGATGAGATTTGCCAGAACCTAATCAAGCCAATGCCAAAGAGGGTTGAAAAGGGTATTCAAAATAAAGGAGAACCCATAGACTATTAAATATTTCGAACTATATTACCTTTTATAAATACATTATACCTCTATTATTCTTTATTTAAAGCTGTTCGGTTATGTTTCTATAGCAAAAAAAAGTGTTACTCTTATTTCCTGCAACTTTTTTTTAGTTTTTCCCTAAATCTCATTTATACCCAAAATTATAATTATCAATAGAATACCTTAGGGTGAGTAAAGGTTTTTTACTAGGTGGTCGGGAAGGGGTCTTTATATTAGTAAGATTAAAAATTAGTTTGACCCCAAAAACAATAAGCGAAAAAATTTTTAATTAAAAAAATCAGGTGAGTCACTTTTATCAAACAGCACTGTGTATATATATATATATATATATATATATATATATATATATATATATATATATATATATATATATATATGGGGGGTTGCGTGTGTAAGTTTTTTCGTTCGCATAAAAAGGGAGAGTAAAAGAGCGTTAGCTCCCCACTCCATTCACCCACTCCACCCAAACGTCTCATGTTATCTGTTGTTATTAATTAACGGAAGATGAAATGTGATCGAAGGATCGGATTAACGAGATGAACAGGCAAGGAAATTCGATTTACAATCAAATGAAGGACATCAATGTAAGTGTTCGAATTATGCGCAAACTTCTAATTGGATTGCTACAATCTCTATCCATCTATTTATCTATCGATCTATCTATTATTCTTTTCATATCAGCCTACCTATCACTGTCTCATTCTTTTCATTTCTATCTATCTATCTATCTATCTATCTATCTATCTATCTATCTGTTCATGGGTATCTATTTTCCTCTCTGTTCATTTCTATCAATCTATTTATCTCAGTCTGTTCATATCTATCTATCTATCTATCTATCTATCTATCTATCTTTTCATATCAGTCTCATTCTTATCATATCTATCTGTTTGTCCATGTAAATGTGTTCATATTTCTCTTTCTCTCTCTCTCTCTCTCTCTCTCTATAATTATATATAT
>OZ038482.1:110459829-110479829 GCA_964036315.1 Acanthosepion esculentum | reverse complement strand
TAGATAGATAGATAATCAGGAGGAGATAGATAGATAGATAGATAGATAGATAGATAGATAGATAGATAGATAGATAGATAGATAATCAGAAGATCGCAAAATGTAATTGAAAGTTCATAACAGCGACTCTACATGTTTTCTTATGGTAGAAATTCATTTATGTCCAATTTTAATGAATAAGTACGCAGCTGGCAGACTCAGAACAAGGAAAGGACTATTGGAAAATATCAAGAAAACAGGTAGAAGTACAAACTATTAACAATGAGAAGACTGAATGCATGGTTGTCAGTAAAAGAGGCAGCCCAGCATGTGCGCTACATACTGGAAACGTGAAAATCATGCTGTTGTAGGAATCTAAATGACGTGTCTAGTGCAGCGACAAATGACGGGAAAATGTGAAACAGAAAAGCGTGGTTAACTGTTCCCTCATATGTAATATCCAGTAAATTCTGAACAGCCTCATCACAGATGAAGAAGAGTCTTAAAGATGGAGGAATGCTTGTTGTGTAGGGATATAAGGAAAACAATGCGCAAATCATGTTAGAAACGAGGAAGTTTTAAAATGTTTCTGACCATCCGTCCTTGCATGGAATATTGCTGTTATATATGATCTGGTGCCCCCGCTGTACGTCTCGAGGTCCTCGACAAAAACCAGAAACGGATATGCAATGTGATAGGTCCTTATATGGCATTTCGTCTGCAGTCACTTTCTCACAGACGTGCCATGGCTTCCCTCTGTCTTTTCTACAAGTACTTTCACGGCAACTGCTCCGACGAGCTACTTTCGCTAGTTCCCAGACTACATGAATTTAAGCGTGCTACTAGGTTGGCATCTTGGTCCCACCCTTTCACTGTGGAAATGGTTAAATGTAGCCATCTCTTCTACTCCAACAGCTTCAGTCTGTGGAACTCCCTTCCTCCCATTTACTTCCTTGATAACTATAATCTTCAAATATTCGAGTGTAATGTCAATCGACATCTTCTGATGCCTTGATCTTATTCCCCGTCCTTCTCTTTATCCTTTCTTCAAACACGCCTCTTTACTCTTAGCCTCTGTAACCCCTTGCGTACTAGTGGTACTCCCGCCTTTCTTGGAGGGAAATACTTTAAAAAAACTAATTAGAAGCTGATGGTAAAATTCATCAAAAAGAAAAAACTGGTAAGTGTTGTGGATTCCGGGAATGGAATCCTGGACAAATAAATAAACAACGCCAGTAATTGAAATAGGAAAATAAGTGTATTGAACGTAAGAATACAAACTTGAAATGAAGATTAGTAGTCCAGGAATGCGGGTTAGTAGGAAGTATATGTACAAGTCTCTGTAAGTGAAGCTGTAATTATATATCTCTCTCTCCCTCTCTCTGGACTCTACGTATCTCAACCTTGTCTCAACGTATCTCCACCCTGTCTCCAACTCTGTCAGTATAAGTATACTTTAGACGAGTCCATCCTGTGTAAAAGGGGAGAGCCCCACAACAGTAAGTACAATATTTGGGATATGTAACGATTAAACCGGGTTTGGAGAATTTAACACTCCCGAAACTAACTGAAGACAAATGAAGTAGAGTAATCTACGTATCGATTTTGAATGGATGGCAGGGGAAACAAAAAGGGAGATGAAAAAGAGGCAAGATTTATGAGAGCGCAAAAGCTAGGATATTATGGAAAGCCATGATCGCTTAAGTCCTGAAAATATACGATATATGAAAAAGTCTTAAGCTAAGATTTAACAAACGTTCACATATCCAGGGTATTTTATATTCTTAATTTCGCGCATGCGCATTGTTTTTGATTTTGTCGACTGCACAGTATAGTAGGGTCAGTTGGGCACCGTCTGTGAAAAAAAAGAGCACCATGACGCAATTCACTCCGCCAGAAATTAGGAAATTGTATGCTATACTGTTTGGCATTGGCACCGCAAGCACCAGTGCGAACATTTCAGAATGTTTGGGTGTCAATCAGAGTATTCGGAAATACTTGGATGAATCTGATGGTGATTACGAAAGTGTTTGAAGTGATCACTAGTGATAGCAACGTTATGCCTCCATTCATCTTCCCACGGGGCCTTACACTCAACATGGAGGCCTAAATCAAGTGTTTTTAGGAGGGTAATTCTGCGTTGGGTCAAGAGGGTGGCTGCTAGAAGACACTATCTCTGGCAACAGCACAATGCACCAATCCACACAAGCAGGTAAACACGTCATGGTAGTGAGACAATTTCTGCGACCACATCAGCATATGTCCCTCTAACTCCCCAGACTGCAACCCCCTTGATTATTATGTGTGGGGCGCAGTTGAGCGAGAGACCAACAAAAATCTTTTTAAGAACAAAGATGAAATGAAGGCGAAGGTTATGGCTGTATTCACCAACTTAAACAAGGAGACCATCTAGAAGAGTTGCAGGAGATTCCGAAGTCGTCTGGAGGCGGTGATTGAAGCCAATGGCGATTTTATTGAATACATTTGCTCTTTAGTCTTTCAAGATATTTTTTGCGTAATTTTGGTAAATATATCTGTCAAAATGAAATGACAGTGTCATTTTCCTTTTTGCGTAATTTAGACGACAATTTATCCATCGCATCCTGTTTACTGCGCCTACGAACAAAAAATGTCTTTTATCTTATCAACAACCTAATATTTGTCATGTGAAAATGAAACCGTATAACATTATTCTGATTAGAGGTATATTTTTTAGAACGTCTTTAGTGCTAACCGGCATATTTACTGCATATACGTTATCGCCGTTCAATGTATCTTGACGTAAATCCTCCACGTCGTGGAAGAAATTCTTTTAGCGCTGTATATGTTTTTTGCGAATATATCTTGCGCGCTAATCGTGTTTTTATTGCATATATGTTGTCCGCTTTCAGAGTATCTTCTTGTAAATACTTCACGTAAATTAAAAATTTCGTTTAGCGCTGTATTTTTATGAACGTATCTCGATCGCTGACGGAGATTATTACTGCATAGACGTTGTCGTCGTTCAATGTATCTTGAAGCACAAACTTCACGTAATGGAAGCATTGTATTTTTTACGACCTTATCAAGAACGATAATCGCTGTATTACTGCTTTTCTGTTGTCCGCGTTCAATGCATCTTGATACAAATTCTACACTTAATGGAAGAATTTCATTTAGCGCTCTATTTTTTACGAACATATCTGGAACGCTAACAGGCATATTACTGTATATACTTTATCGATGTTGTGTGTATCTTGAAGCAAATCCTTCGTGTAATGGAAGAATTTAGTTTAAATCTGTCATTTTTACAAACTTATCTACAACGCGAACCAAGATATTACAACATATATTTTGTCTCCGTTCAATGTATCTTGAAGCAAATCCTTCGCGTAATGGAAGAATTTAGTTTAAATCTGTCATTTTTACAAACATATCTACAACGCGAACCAAGATATTACAACATATATTTTCTCTCCGTTCAATGTATCTTGAAGCAAATCCTTCGCGTAATGGAAGAATTTAGTTTAAATCTGTCATTTTTACAAACTTATCTACAACGTGAACCAAGATATTACAACATATATGTTGTCTCCGTTCGTTCTGACTATGTAACTGTGCTTATTTTTACTTTCAATATTATTCCTATATGTTCGTATTGACGCTATTAAACACTGGTTTCTTGCACTGGAAACCATGTGACAAACAAACGAATTTCTATAACACTGCTGTAATTTTTCGTTGGAAACAACGAAACGACAACTCAACTGTTATGCAATATCAGTTCTTCTCTATAACAATGAAGTCTGAACAAACTATTCGCAGGTGAAGAAAATGCTTAGAACAAGATGTGATTCTACAGAAGAAAATTCCTGGGAATACCATAGACTGAGTATGTTTAACGAGAAAGTTTTAACAAAAATGGAAACAAAAATGACGTCATACTTGGAATTAGGAACAGACTGTTGGAATTTCTAGGACACATAATGGAGAAAGAAGGCTTGGAGAATTTGACACCCTCAGGATATACTGAAGGCAAGAGTCAAACATCGAGTAACCTTCCTAAAGTGTTTGGTGCAAATTTATGTCAGATCAGAGGCTGGGAGGTGCTCCGATAAGATAAGCTTTACTAAGTAATAGGAAGTTGTAGAGAGCTATGATTGTGCATATCCTGAAGTGACACGGCACATAGATGGTAATGATGTCTGCCAGGAAGGATTCGGGCGTGATTCTGCAGCCCAGTTTCGTTTGATCTATTGGCCGATTATACAATCCAGATTCTGTACTGATACTTCTCAGGAATTTACCAAAAGCCAAAACCCCATTTTTAAGGGATCTAGACTTACAAGAATCACATCATGAGTGGGCAAACCTTTTTTCGTGTAGTGCCGTATCATTAGTAAGCCCTCTGCCACAATAACTACACGAATTTGCAACGACAGCGAAAATAACATTCATACTTCACGTTAGTTTTACATTTATTTGCTGATTAACGATATTTTGTGAACAGACTGCACAAATGTGTGAGAAATTAATTTAAACATTTCTCATACATTTATTGCTATTAATGAGATTTGCGCAGCTGTGAAAAATCTTTTGCAGTTCTCGATAAATCTCGTAAGATGTTTAGAGCTTAGCAGTGAAATAACACCATATGTTTGTCTCCAGTTAGAGTATACACAAGGACCTAGGTCCCCTACTCCAGTCTACCCTACGTCCATGCCGTCCTGGGTATGACGATAAACTGCATCCGCGTCCTGGGTAAGACGATAAACTACGTCCAGAAGCAAGGCCTCTGATCAGGAGGTTTTGATAGGGGTGGAACCACCTCTTAATTGCTGGTGTTCCCAGGTTCACCCTGACTCAGGGTGGTAGCACCTGTGATGATCCCAGCTATGGGTAAATAGTTAACCCCAAACTGGGGTAAAAACACTATAAAAGTGTAAAAATAGGCTTTAATACCAGATATATTTTGTAAAAAAATTATTACCAGAAATGATTTTTTGAAGAAAAAAAAATATAATAGATTTTTGAAGGAAAGAATATTACCAGAAATTGATTTTTCACAAAACAAAATATTACCAGCAATAAAAATTTTGTCGGCATTAAATAACCCATTGAGGTTGATATTCCGTAAAACAAAATAAACCAAACCAATCTAAACCAAAGAATACATATTCTATTCATACGAATCTATCCTAAAAATGTTGTCGGCATTAAATAACCAATTGAGGTTGATATTCCGTAAAACAAAATAAATCAAACCAATCTAAACCAAAGAATACATATTCTATTCATACGAATCTATCCTAAAAATGTTGTCGGCATTAAATAACCAATTGAGGTTGATATGCTGTTAAACAAAATAAACCAAACCAATCTAAACCAAAGAATACATATTCTATTCATACGCCAATTGCTCGCTGACAGAATTTCAGCTCTTGTTGCTTCTTGCTAGAACGCTGTCAAATTACGTACTGCGTTCCAAACAACATCCGCGTTTCTATCCTTCAGCAAGGATCGGTTGTCCTATTTTCAGAATAGTTCAGAAATATATAAATTTATATTCAGTTATGATGCAGTGTATATAGGACGGGCCAATCAAAGACTAGAAACGCGTATTACGCAACACATGCCGCCTTTTTGCGTTCTAGTAGTCAGTCGGGTTAAAAGAACCACTCAAGTGGTGCATGACTCCTCCATTGGGCAGCATTTACTGGACAATCCCGACTGTGCCACCGATTATAATGACGCTATTTTTTCCATTTTACATAATGCTCGTTCGGTTCACCATCTTCGAGTTCTTGAAGCTGTTTATATTAAGTTCCATCAGCCAACCCTATGTAAACAAAAGAAACATTTAATTCGTTCCTTACGTTTAATCGAGGGATTATGAGTAACGTTTTCTATTTCATACTCTTTTTGGAACTTCGTATTTTGTTTTTAGTCGTTAATTTATTTATAATTAAAATCTATTTTAATCGTGTTCCAATTTTCCCTCCTCATTTGGTATTTACTAATGTGTCTTTGATTGTTTCCTGCTGCTCTCCAACCTTGACCTTTTGAGAAAGTGTTGACTGAAAGGGTCCATTAAGGTAATAATGATGTCCACTCTATTTAAGTATATAATTTTTTTATAAATTAAGAATAATATCGGGAAAAATGTATGACAAAGCGGGAAAAAGTTTTCGTGTGAAGCGTTTTGTCCTTTAGGAATTCATCGGACTAAATTTATTACGTTGGTGTGACTACACATGCGTACAGACAGTATTTACTTTCCGCCCCACCCACGAGGGATAGATGTGGCACAAGGCCGGGATTAAAGTAGGGCATTCCCGAACCCGTAGGCTTGGCCGAAAAAATGACCGTAGATCCCGTATAAACGGGATCTGGTTGGTCAACCTCCCCGAACGAGGCTCCGCCGAAGGTCAGAGCCTCGTCCGGGTTTCTCTCTGCTCAGAGGCAGAGAGTTCGACCGTCTAGCCGAGTCGTCCGACATCGACTGACAACAGTATTTACTGTCCCCACCACGAGGGATAGATGTGGCACAAGGTCGGGTTTAAAGTGTGGTATTCCCGAGCCCGTAGCCTCGGCCAAAAATTGCCCGTAGATCCCGTATAAACGGGATCGGGTTGGTCAACCTCCCCGGACGAGGCTCCGCCGAAGGGCAGAGCCTCGTCCGGGTTCCTCTCTGCTCAGAGGCAGAGAGTTCGACCGTCTAACAGAGAAGACGTCGCCGTCTACTCTGTTGACACATGCGTACAGACGAAGGATGCTGGGAATTTTAAATTTATTTATTTATTTATTTATTTGGTATATAATGTAGCCGATTTCAATTATATTCTTTTTGTTTCCATTTCCATACGAAGTTCCAAATAGTTTTATTATTAGATATTATCACATAGAAGATCTGCTAGTAATAATGAAATGTTGTAAGAACTGGGACGCAAATTTTCTGCAGATAAGGTACTCTCTAAACATTTTACGATCAAGGTACTCTCTAAACATTTTCATCTTAGTGAATTGTTTTCTCCTTTGATCGTTCGTTCTCAAAGAAATCTTCCGGGCTGCCATTATTAGAACTCATTTTCTTTTATTATTATCATTTTATTCCCTTTGATTTCTGGTGTATACTCATTTCTTTCCGGGTCCCGACCAGAGACCTAAGACCAAAATGTCATCATGACATTTTCCTCTGAGTAATTTTGAAAAAAATCACACAGATTTTACATAGATAAAGCCCTTCATAAGATGTGGCATATACTTGTGAGAACAATTTTTGGTATTTCTTTAAGGCATGGTATACCAGGAATCCCTTCAATGATTCTATTGGAATATTTTCCAATCAATCCGAGGGCTCCAACTACAACAGGAATTGTTAATGTCCTCATGCGCCACATTTTTGAGATTTCGATTTCAAGGTCCTTGTATTTTGATAATTTTTTAAAGATCTTCAAAGATTCATTGCAGTCTGCAGGGAGTGCTATGTCAATAAGTAGGCGCATTTTGTCTTTGCTGTCTCTAATCACAATGTCTGTGTGATTAGCTTTGAGTGTTTTGTCTGTGTGTATTATAAAGTTTCCATAAAATTGTTTGGTTTGTTTTGTTCTACGGCATATCAACACCTCAATGGGCCATTTAATGCCGAAAACTTTTTTTTCTGGTAATATTTTTCTTTTGTCAAAAATCTATTTCTGTTTATATTTTTTCCTCAAAAATGTATAGCTGGTAATATTATTTTTTCAAAAATGTATAGCTGGTAATATTATTTTCAAAAACGTATAGCTGGTAATATTATTTTAAAAAACGTATAGCTGGTAATATTATTTTTTCAAAAACGTATTGCTGGTAATAGTTTTTTTTTTCAAAAACATATTGCTGGTAATTTCTTTTTTCTTCAAAAATTGATTTCTGGTAATTTTTTACAAAGTATTTCTGGTATTAAAACCTATTTTTACACTTTTATAAAGCCTTTTACATCAGTTTCTTCGTTAACTAATTGCCCATAGCTGGGACCCTAACAGGTGTTACCACCCCGGGTCAGGGCGGACCTGAGAACATCAGCAATTAAGAGGTGGTTCCACGCTCCTCTAAACCTCCTGATCAGAAAGGCCTTGCTGCTGGACGTAGTTTATCGTCTTATCCAGGACGCGGATGTAGTTTATCGTCATACCCAGAAGGATAATAAAATTGTTACAGATCTTATCTCTGTAACCGGGACTGGGTGGTGCTCATACCAATTTCTCTCAGTTTCCTTTATTATTATTATTATTATTATTATTATTATAATTATTATAATTATTATTATTATTATTATTATTATTATTAAGATTAGCGTTTATGCACGTCATGTAACCAAACCGATTCTGTTTGCACAATTCCCAGTTGATATCTCTTCCTATCCTATGCCTATTTCGTACGCTATCTACACCAATATGATAACTTCTTTTATTATATGACTGACGATCTCAAATTCATCTTCACACATTTTAATACTTTTCCTGTAAGGCTGCCTGACGTGACATTTCTATCGTTCGTTCTCAAAGAAATGTTCTTGGCCTCCATTAATAAAATTCATGTTCTTTTATTATTATTTTTATTTCCTTTGTTTTGTTTTTGATTTTTGGTGGGTTTTTTTTGTCTACGCATTTCTATCCGGGTCCCAACTAGATACCGTAGGTCAGAAATATCATCATAACATTTTCCACTGAAATTTTTCGAAAAAAATAATAATATAAAACAATCTAAGATCACACACAATTTACTTCACTTCGTAAGGTGTGGGCTGTACATGTGAAAATATTTCTTTTTATTTCTTTAAGGCATGGTCTACCAGGTATCACTTCAATGAGTCTGTCGTAACGTTTTCCGATCAAACTCATGGTCCCAACTAGAAGTGTAATTATTGATGTCTTCATCTGCTGCATTTTTTGAGATTTCCATTTCAAGATTCTTGTAATATTATAGTTTTTTGAAGATTTTCAAAGATACATTACAGTCTGCAGGAACTGACACATTAATAAGAAGGCATATTCTGTTTTTGTAGTCTTTATCACGATGTCTGGGCGATTAGCTTTGAGTGTTCTGTTTATGTGTTTTGTAAAGTCCCATAAAATTCTTACAGATCCTATGTCTGTAACTGCATCTGGGTGATGTTCATATCAGTTTCTTTCAGTTTCTTTCCCGTAAAAAGTTGCAGGTTTTCCAGTGCAGATATTGGCCCACTCTTTCCTGCTGCGTTTTATATTCGGTGGGAGCGGATCTAGGTAAATTACTCGAAATCAATTGCTCGACTGTAAATTGCTCGAAATCAATTGCTCAAAAAAGAATTCCTCGAACTATCAATTGCTCGAAAGGCAGATTGCTGGAAGTAATTTCGAAGCTAGAAGCACCACGTAAACTGCGCCGTCTCACGACACGTCAACGGAGCTGGATATAAAAGGAGCCACGACACTCAACTTTAGCAGTCCTGATTTTTTTTTATATATTTGTTTTCTATTTCTATTTCAGTAATTTTTGAGATCTCGAACCCTAGTGATGGACATAATTTTTGTTGAAGGCGAAAAAGGATAGAAGAAGTTGTGTTTGGATGGATATCTTTATATTAAGGACAAAACAGTGAACAATAAGATTTACTGGAAATGTGAAATGTGCAAAAAAAGGAAATGCTTAGCATGTGTTATCAGTGTCAATGATAATGTATCCAGAAACGAAGCAGGAATCCCAACCATGCAGGAAATGCCGCTGAAATTGATGCCGCTAAATGCATGGGGAAAGTAAAAGAACATGCAGTAAATAGTCAAGATACACCACATTATATTGTATCATGTGCTTCAATGGAAGTAAGTGCTGCTGCATTGGTGAGGCTCCCCTCAGTATCAAATATGAAAAGAACAACAACAAAGTTGCATTATTTTATCTTATAGTAAATATTCGAAACAATGTAGTTTTATTTTTTTTAACCACAGGTTTTGAGCAATTGATAGTTCGAGAAATTATTTTTCGAACAATTGATTTCGAGTAATTTACTGTCGAGCAATTGATTTCGAGCAATTTACTGTCGAGCAATTGATTTCGAGCAATTTACTGTCGAGCAATTGATTTCGAGCAATTTACTGCCGAGCAATTTACTGTCGAGCAATTTACCAGATACCGGTGGGTGCTAATATTGTTATTATTACGATTATTATTGTTTTGTTGTTTTTGGAGGTATGCATTCAACAGAGATCAACTAATTCCATCGAACTCTTTCTCTCAAACATTGTACTTGTGATTTGCGTGCTGTCTAACAGGTATCGACGCAGAGAGTGAAATCTGCGACGCGATTTCAAATTCCAGCCTAGTCTGTCTTTTTTTTTTACACTGATTTTCACTCTGTACAAGGCACGAAAGCCACTGAAAATTGAAGGTTACTACGCAAGAGGCACAGATCATGCGGATATTTGAGGAAGATAACGGTTAACTCTATGCTTGGATATTTTAAGATTGTAATGATCGGGAAGCACCCTCTTGAGAGCCGGATCCACAAATCAGCGATTGGTGGGACAAGCTGCTCCAATGGAATTTACATCTCAACGATGGAATATGAAGGGAATGAAGGTGGTTCACCACAAAGGGTTAGGACTGGTAGGACTGAGGGATACAGTCCATCTGGACACCTTCCAGAGAAATTTGCGAGCGGACAGCCAGAAGCTTACGACGTTTCATCTGTAAGAACGGGGTTGTAGAGGTGGACGTAATTAATCACCAACAATGCTTTTGGACTCTATTGAGACAGGAAACTAAAGACAGGGAATCTTATATGTCAGAGGTACTCCATTTTTTATCTGATCTGGCTCTTGTAACGCTAGAGTGGGTGGGTTGCATTCACTTTTGCATTAAAGAGAAGGGAAGCTTTGAATTCAAATCCGGGAGAAGGCAAAGCTTTTCGACTTTGTCCAGAGTAGAAGACGAAGACAGTGCATCTCCTGCCCATATGTGAGAGCATTTTTGTTCTCATCTGGCTCTTGTAACGGTAGCGGATATCAGGAGGTGTTGCATTCACTTTCGCATTAAAGAGAAAGAAAGCTTTGAATTCGAAGCCGAGGAGACGCCAACGCTTTTCGACTCCGTCGAGAATGGAAGGTGAAGACAGGTCATCTCCTGTCCATATATGAGAGCATTTTTGTTTTGATCTGGATCTGTAGAGGATAACAGCAGGTGTTGCATTCACTTTCGCATTGAAGAGAAGGAAAGCCCCGAATTCAAATCCAGGGAATAAGCAACGGAAAACCACTCCAATATATTTCCCAAGAATGCATATAAATTCAAATATAATAAAGAAATGGAATTTATGAAATATCTTCATCGTCTACGTCCTGAAAGGACAAGGTATTAAAAAAGAAAGATACGTTCACTATTTCATTTACTTACTTGGTTGCATATTCCGTAAATGTAAATTAAGCATCGATTTATAAATACAACAAAAGCGAATAGGTTCGTTTTGTTCTACATATTTTTTCAATCGATTCTTTGCTTTCCTTGAAACATATCATTTCCCATGAACAGAAACAGACGCCATATTTCAAATGCTTTCAGTTTTAGTTATTTCTATTTAAAATCTAATATAAAAAAATTTAGAAGATTTTTTATTAAGTAGTTCTTTTTGTACACAAACACAGAAATGACTTATTTAACAAAAAAAAGAATATTCCTATATGGCAGTGAATGCGAGAAAATCTCCACACAGATGAAAAAGAGACTTGAAGCAAAAGAAATGTTGTTCTGCAGAAGGATGCTGAGAATACCATGGATGGAAGATTTGGCGAAAATGCAAACAAAAAAGACATAATTAACATCAGGAAGAGACAGCTGAGGTTTCATTATGAGGAAAGGGGGCTTGACAAATTTGATACTCGCAGGACAGATTGAAGGCACAAGGAACAGAGAAAAGCAACGCGTAATCTACCTAGTGATCTTGAACTGGAAGGATGGCCGAACAAGAGAAAGAGAGAGAAAGAAAGACAGAATAAGAAAGAAAGAAAGAAAGAAAGAAAGAAAGAAAGAAAGAAAGAAAGAAAGAAAAGGAGAGAAAAAAGAAGAAAGAAAGAAAGAAAGAAAGAAAGAAAGAAAGAAAAGGAGAGAAAAAAGAAAGAAAGAAAGAAAGAAAGAAAGAAAGAAAGAAAGAAAGAAAAGGAGAGAAAAAAAGAAGAAACAGAAAGAAAGAAAGAAAGAAAGAAAGAAAGAAAGAAAGAAAGAAAGAAAAGGAGAGAAAAAAGAAGAAACAGAAAGAAAGAAAGAAAGAAAGAAAGAAAGAAATGGAGAGAGAGAGAAAGAAAGAAAGAAAGAAAGAACTGAAGAAAGAAAGAAAGAACTGAAGAAAGAAAGAAAGAAAGAAAGAAAGAAAAAAAGAAAGAAAGAAAGAAAGAAAGAAGTGGAAAAAGAAAGAAAGAAAGAAAGAACTGAAGAAAGAAAGAAAGAAAGAAAGAAAGAAAGAAAGAAAGAAAGAAAGAAAGAAAGAAAAAGACAATCTCCTAACAGATAGAGAAGAGACTTGAGTCAACAGAAATGTGGTTCTGCCGGAGGACGCTGTGAATACCATGAACTGAACATGCGAGCAATTATGAAGTTTTAGAGAAAATGGGAACAAAAAGGACATCAGAAAGAAAGGGGTTGAAATTTGTAGAGCATACAATATGTAAAGGGGGCTTAGAAAATGTGATACTCACAGGACATATTGAAGGCAAGAGGGACACCGGATAACCTATCTAACGAACTTGTGTAAATGGTTGGCAGAACAGATATTTGGAGAGATAACGAAAAGACCAAATTAACTAAGACCTAAAAAAGGTAGGAAATTGAAGAGAGCCTCGATCGCCGACGTCTCGATGGGAAACAGCGTATAATGGAAAAATGAGCTGAGGGGGGGGAGATATGGACAGACCGATTATGTCAGCTAGATTTAGGTCGTGGGCGTCTGTTCAACGCACGTAGTTTCGGAAACTGGCGGCAAGTGGATAAAGCTGAACGACTGATTCGTGCTGAAAAGCAGTTTCCTGCCTCTTCAGCTATTTCGCTGGATTGAAGTTCAGCTCTCGCCGTATGACGCTTTGGAAAAGAAATGCAACTGGAAACCTCACGAGGCAGCGGCCCGCTGTCCGACTGCTGGAGCTGAACTGGCTGATACCATGACGGAGAGTCGAATTGAAAGAATTACGGAAAATTGATAACATACACACAAACACACACACACACACACACACAATACTCTCTCTCTCTCTTTCTCTCTCTCTTTCTCCCCTCTCTCTTTTTTCTTCTCTCTCTCTCTTTCTCTCTCTCTCTCTCTCTCTCTCTCTTTCTCGGACGCACGCACCGAGCAAGGAGAAAAGGAGACCGAATTGTAAACGGCGAACACACAGACACGCTTGAGTGCTCATATGTCGGAATACCTTTGCATACATCTCTGCTCATGAAATGAATTTCTATTTATATGCAAGAACGGGATATGGAGAAATATACAGAACGTTATAAATATGACTCCTATTGTACCCAGTGTGATAGCTTCAGTGTTAAATCGTCAGGCGGTGACCGTTAGGAATAAAGCTCGAGTCGGCTTTTGCATAAGAACATGCAGCAATTCGATTCTTTTTAATTCAGACAGCTCTTTCTTTTTCTTATCAATTGAAGACGATAATGCCACTAAGACGCATGAGATTACATCAAGTGAAAGAGAATTAGAAGACTTTTGAAGGAACCGGAAGCCAAGTCCTAAACAGGAAACACGGAATAAACTTCTACATCAGTTCAAATGACTGGGAAGAAGTGTGAATCGGGCGATAGACGAACCTATCTACTCCTAAGGAGGAAAAAATAGTAAATAAAATTTCCGAGTTTAGGCGGAGACGATAGAAGTATATAGTTTAAGTAGGCCCTAAAAGCGGAAGCCCAATCCTAAACAGGAAACAAGGGATACATTTCTACACATGCGCAAAAGATCGGATAGGTGTGTGAACCGGATGATACGCTTCTTTTATGTATCGTGACTCTTTAGGACGTGGATGATCATGGCTCACCACGATTTCCTACCCTTCGTAGCTCTTAGCAAATCTTCCCTTTTTGTGATCTCTCCTAACCCCTGTTCTGCCAACCATTCATCAAGTAAGTTATGTGCAGCTTTTCTTTGTCCATATTTCCTTCCATATTTCCAGCAAGTGTCAAATCCTCTAAGCCTCCCTAATTACACTGGTTAATAAAATAAATTTGAAATGGTGTTGAGACACCAAACATCTTTTTTTTAGCTAATCTGAGAGCACTGAATCTGAAAATGACTTTACTTTTTCTTCGTTAGCTACCGTTTTTGCTATGCAGAAATGCCTCATTTTGGGGGGAAAAACATTTTTTTCATGTTTTCCCTATATATGATATTGACCGATGGCAATATTTCTCAAAATAAAATCGTAGAATCCTCTCAATTTTTATTTAAACCAATAAATATTGATCTGTTTATTGAGAAATACTATTTTTGCATTAACAATCAGACCATAAGTCTTTAAAAATAACACTATTGAATATATCAAGACCAACAAGTATTTTCATCAAGTCATTTTATAAACTAACACCAGAAATAAAACTTTCGTGAACATAAGAACTATGGTAAAAATTTTCGCTTTCGTGATTGCCATGTTCAATATTATTTAAGTCCCTTTTGATACTCCAGCAGTATCATTTACAATAGAATAAGTGCATTTAATTGGGATGTATTTAGCTGGAGATTCTTTCCAACTGTGAAAACAAAATGCTCTTAATGTGCTTGGTTTCCTTCCATAATGATGGGATAAAAGTGATGGGATAAATTTATGAATATCAAACAGAAGATTTTAGGGTTTCATTTTTTGATGTCATCTTAATTATCAGGTTTACTAAAGTGTATTACTGATAAAGTTTATCAGTTAATTTGTATTTTGGCTATAAATTGGATTCATTTAGTACTTCTGTTTTACAATTTTTGACTCAAAAATACATTTTTCTTTAAAAACAAATAATTTATTTCAGGTGGCTGACATAAATTGCTTGGCCTGCCTGAAAATTGATGGGTTTCTACGACCTTTATTAACTAAATTTTGCGATCAGCCAAGATCGTAAATTGATATTTTTCCAAAACTGAGCAATTTCAGTAAAGGGAAAAATGGTAACTAACCATGAAAAACTGAGATCATTTTCGGAATCAGCACCATCGAATTAGCTAAAAAATGTGTTTGTTTCTTGGCACCAAAAATCGTGTTGACCAGCGTGCCTTATAAATTTCAATTGTGTCTTGAACAGCGCTTGCCAAAAGTTTACAAAACTAGAGATTGGATGTTGAACACAGTTGATGGTTAATGTGTCGGCAACGTTGAGTGATAAGCCATATTCCAGGTGAAAATGCAGGAAATGTAGAGCACGTTGATCAACTCGTCTCCGAGAATAGGATTTTCTTCTTATATATATATATATATATATATATATATATATATATATATATATATTTAAGCATTCAACCCCAAGCAAGGCGGGAAGCCACTAGCACGCAAGGGGTTTACAGAGTTGGAGCGAGACCAAAGAGGAGTGATAGAGGAAAGGATGAAGAGACGATTAGGGGATAGATCAGGGCATCTGGAGACGTCGATTGACGTTACATTTGAATAGTTGGAGATTATAGCTATCAGGAAAACAAGAAAAGGGGAAGGAGTTCCACAGGCGAGAAGCGAGAGACATGAAGCTATTGGAGTAGAAGAGACGGCTACATTTAACAGTTTTGACAGTGAAAGGGCGAAAGCGAGATGCCAGCCTAGTTGAGCGCTTAAATTCATGAAGTCATATGCCGCGTTCCTTTCGGCCGTAGACGATCATGACTCTCAACAACTTCCTGTCCTTTGTATCTCTTATTAAGTTTTGCCTTTTTGCTACCTCTGCTAATCCCCGTGCATTTATACAAGCTCGGTATCTAGGCTACTCACTGCTTTCCTCTCTCCCTCTTGCTTTCAGTATGTCCGTGTGAGTGTCAAATTCTCCAATCCCTCTTTCTTCATTATGTGTTGTAGAAACTTCAGTAATCTTTTTTTCTGATTCTTAGTGTATGTGTTCCTTTTTTTTTTTTCATTTTTATCAAAAACTTCCTCATCGCTCATATGTTCAGTTCATGGTATTCTCAGCATCCTTCTGTAGAATCCTATTTCTGCTATCTCATCTCTTTTTTTATCTCTGAAGTGATTTTTTAATGCCATGCACCTTATGAATATAGGCGATCATATCTCTCCACAGCTTCCGTTACTTTAATACCAGTGAGTTAACTCTTCGTAATGGTAATAGAATTCTTTCTCGTTACATTCACCATGCTTTTAATTTCAGTTAAGCTTCTCCGAGACTGGGAGATCCCAGTACGCCTTAATATTTTACTCCTAGCTAGCGGGGAGGGGTGAAGAAGATTTGGGGTCATTTTTTTCTTCCTTATGAACAATCGCAGATGTGAATGTGGGGAGCATCATCGTCAGCAACCCCGAAAGATCCGCGCACAGTCACCTGTCGTTTCTTCTGTTCGACTAGTCACTTAGGAAAATTTCCATAACCCCGAATCGATGTCGTTAGCGTGTGTCTCATTTCATTTCGTGTGTCTGATTACAAAGTGCGATGTCAATGCTCTCGATGAGTCTGAAAATATGGACTACAATTTCTACCCAGTGTGATAGCTTCGGGGTTAAATCGTCAGGCGCTGACCGTTAGGGAGAAAGCTCGAGTCGGTTTAACGCAGTTACATACGGACATGTAACAATTCGATTCTTTTTCATCCAGGCTGTTCTTTGAATCAATCCACCTCAAGCAAGGCTATAATGCCACTAAGACGCAAGAGGCTACAGGGAGTGAAAGAGAATAAGAAGATTTTAGAAGGAAAACCAATCCTAAACAGGAAACAAGAACAAAGGATAAACTGCTACTCCTGTTCAAAACACCGGGGGAGTGTGAACCGGGCGATAGGCAAATCTATCTACTCCTACGAGGAAGTAATAAAAAAATAAATAGTAAATCAAATTTCAGAGTTTAGGCAAAGACGTTTGAATATGCTTCTAACTAAACTTTGAAATTTTATTTACTATTTATTTTTTATTTCTTCCTTGCAAAAGACTTTAGAAGGGACAGGAAACCCAACCTTAAGCAGCAAACAAGAGATAAACCTCTACACTTATTCAAAAACCGGGAGGAATATGAACCGGGCGATATATGAACCAGACTGAGATAGATAGATAGATGAGAACAGAGTGAGATAGATAGATAGATAGATAGATAGATAGATAGATAGATAGATAGATAGATAGATAGATAGATGGGAACAGACTGAGATAGATAGATAGATAGATAGATAGATAGATAGATAGATAGATAGATAGATAGATGGGAACAGACTGAGATAGATAGATAGATAGATAGATAGATAGATAGATAGATAGATAGATAGATAGATAGATAGATGGGAACAGACTGAGATAGATAGATAGATAGATAGATAGATAGATAGATAGATAGATAGATAGATGAGAGCAGACAGACAGATAGATAGATAGATAGATAGATAGATAGATAGATAGATAGATAGATAGATAGATGAGAACCGACAGATAGATATACAAGAACAGACTGAGATAGATCAATAGATAGATAGACAGATAGATAAAAAGAGAGAGAGAGAGAAAGAGAGAGATTCTGCATTCTACCAAACTAATTAATCAAATTTTAACCTTACTTGGCTTTCCTGTCAATGATATGATTGATATTACCGTACGAAATATTTATATGCTTCACCCCTATCTGCATGACTTCTTAAAATTAAACCGAACATTCTACGAAAAGTAACACACGAACATCGGCCACACGTCATGTTCTTTGATAGTCTAGGAAATATATATAAACTGATGACGTAGCTATGAGATCTCCATTAGGACTCTTCTTATTAAATTAACCTATGACCCACTTGAAAATAAAATATTCAACACAATAGAGAAATCCATCACGTATGTCCAGTGCATCGATTACATATTTCAACTCGCAAAAGATCTTGATTACATAAAAAGCTTAGGCCAACCTTTGAAGATAATTCCCTTCTTAGTTTTATATAATATTTTAAATTCCTTTTCTTGATGTCCTTATTGATATTAATAATCGAATCTTTATTACTTTAACATACAAAAAATCATAACCGGTATTACGTCATTTCCCTTTAACAATGAAAGCCTTAGCGATACAAGTTAACCGTCATAAATAAACCTTATGAATTGTATTAGATTGATCTCTCTTCATCTTCAGTTTCTATAAAGAATTTCTTAATATAAATCAAATACTTGCTAATAATGGCTTTCCTAATCACATCATCTATGATCAAATAAAGTTGTTTTATAGACAATTAATCATAGGAACGTGCATAATGAAACCGATTTAAACTCCAGCACAAATACTATTAAACTATTTTACTATAACCGGCTATCTGCTTAGAGCAAAGAACTCGGAGAGCCGAGTTCGAATTTTTTTATTCTGACATACGCAAGCGAAAGTAAAGTCTCAGTTGATATTTTAATATAGATTTTCTTTGTCGTGGAGCAAAGATTTTTTGGCTGGTCCCGCAGATCAAACTGCTAATGTACCGAGTTCGGTGCCCAGAGGAGTAGATTATAAATAACTCCATGCATCTTTTCTTGATGCAAAGGATTGCGAGTCCCACAAAACAGTTTCTAAATGCACTGATCCTAATTCGGGATTCTTCTACTATGTCTAAGAGCTAAGCTTAATAAAATCTAACCGTTGTTAACAGATTTATCTCAAAACTATTACTGAGTAAGGTTTTCTATGGATGCCCTACAATATTGCGTCCTGGGTAAGACGATAAACTACACCCAACAGCAAGGCCTCTGATCATAAGGCTTTGAGGAGCGTGGAACCACCTCTTAATTGCTGATGTTCCCAGGTCCACCCTCACACGGGGTGGTAGCACCTGTTAGGGTCCCAGCTATGGGCAAATAGTTGACCCCCAAAATGGGGTCGAAACACTATGAAAGTGTAAAAATAGGTTTTAATACCAGCAATAAATTGTTGTAAAAGCTTATTACCAGCAATGACTGTTTGAAGAAAATTATTACTAGCAATACATTTTTGAAAAAAAAATATAAACCAGCAATAAAAATTTTGTCGACATTAAATAACACATAGAGGCTGATATGTCGTAAAACAAACCAAGCCAAACCTACAATATTGGCCTTGTGCCTGACTAATCGAAGCTCAGTTTTCACGGTGATATTTTTATTGATTTTGACACCATATTTTATCGGTTTAGAATCTTTTTTCCTTTTATTCTGCATGAAGTCAATATTACCTACAATGTTGTTATTTATTCATGTTAAAATGATTTGACATTGAACGTATTACTGAAGCGTGACTGTTATCTGCACTGTGTTTGTAGAAATTGGATATCTGGCGTAAGATAGAAGTTGGCACGTGTTAGCCTCATAAACTATGTCTAATTTAAGTCTCGCTACATACTCCACTAGGTTAACCATTTACCACATTAAGCTTGGTAAATATCTGCGCAATCGTTTAGAATACGCCCACTACATACCCAGAAGAGATATACCTATATTTACATCGTTGAATCGGAACTTTTTTTTTCTATCCAAGTCTAAACTCGACTGATATGTATACCTTTCACTCGGTCCTAATTTTTTCTATCCAAGTGTAAAATCCGACCTATATCTACATATTTGAGTCGGATCTGTCTTTTTTTAACTGAGCGTGAAACCGAAATATATCTACATTTTTTTTTTACTATGACCTCTTTTTTTTACCTGACTCTAAACTTGACCTATATCTATCTTTTCTTGCTCCTAATGTATATAATATCTGACTGTTTCTGAATATACCCGGCTACTACAGTGACAGCTAATCCCTGTTGTAGATACCAGCTCAGTCACATTTGTGCTTCATCAACGCCCATAGAGTTAACCTATGCTTCATACTGCAACTATGTTCAGCCATCTGTTTCGAAA
>OZ038482.1:110432329-110452329 GCA_964036315.1 Acanthosepion esculentum | reverse complement strand
TTGGGTTATGGCGGTAGGGTATTATCCCATGCGTCCTCATTAATCTGGGGAAAGCCTACGCCCAAAAAATGATCTTCACAGCCTGAGAAGAAGAAGAAGAAGAAGAAGAAGAAGAAGAAGAAGAAGAAGAAGAAGAAGAAGAAGAAGAAGAAGAAGAAGAAGAATACGATCCGATTTCTCACTCTGAGCCGATATCCAGGGCACCAGCTGCACATCCACTTTTGAAATCCAGGAAAAGAGATGGCAATGTCAAGGTAACTATTCTTGAAGCGTGTGAAAAAAAACAGTTTTATGTCCTATGGAAATCGTGGGAATGAGGCAGAAGCCAATCAATTCAATCCTAACAGATCTTTATGGAGCATGTCAGTACCAACCGATGGCATAAAAGCATAAAGAATAGACTATTTGGTATTCGGTGAAGGTAATCACTCGAGCCAAATAACACACGTCTCACACCATAGAAAAATAAAATAGGGAAAGCTGAAAGTAAATGCGATTCTCATAATTATAGGGTCATTCGGACAAAGGAAAGGTGGATTTGTTCAATAAATATCTTAAATGAATAAATTAATTAAATAAATCACCTACAGATAGAATGAATTTCGAGAGACTTTTTTCTCTTAAAATCTTGTGCATGTGTCTTTTCGTGAATTAGAAACTGATCTTGCCGGAAAGAGTGAAGCGCTGGGGAAATTAATGGTCACATTCGACCGATATTAAAAAAAGTAAAAATTTCATTGTTTGCACACACACACACACACACACACACACACACACACACACACACACACACACACACACACACACACACACACACACACACACACGTGGAGCCCCTTTTCCGAATTGTAAATGCTAATAGATTTCAGTTTGAAAGAAAAACAATAAATAAAATTTATTAAAATTTGTAGGTACGTGTTTGAAGATTCTTAATTCTTCGTTTATACACGCACATTCAACCAAACAATATATATATATATATATATATATATATATATATATATATATAAATTTAAATAATAACAATTTTAAAATAAGTGATTCCAAAATTCAGTTAAAGATGAAACAGAACTAATGCTTTTAATTTAATTATATAATTAAATTTGAAGGTTTTAGCTTCGGTTTTTGAAACATGTTAATTCCTGTGTAGCGAAGGATCCATATTTTTAAATCAGTTAATTTATAATATTTATGCTCTGTAAATTTATATTGAGCACTGTTTTGTAAAAATAAAAATATCAAGAAGAACACCGGATTATATATTTTACTGTTCTTTCTTTTTCTTTTCATATATATACATATATATATTCACATATATATATATTCATGTATATATATATATATATATATATATATATTCATATATATATGTATATATATGAATATATATATATATATATTATCACATATATATATATATTCATATATATATATATATTCATATATATATATATATATATTCATATATATATGAATATATATATATATATTATCACATATATATATATATATTCATATATATATATATATTCATATATATATATATATATATATTCATATATATATATATATATATATATATATATATATATATATATATATATATATATATATATACATATATATATATATGAAGAATTATTATATTTTATTTTATTCGTACATTACTTCTTAGTATTGCAAACGTTATCTCCAGTAAAGGATACTCGTTTTTGAGTTAAACGCCCTGTCTTTTAAACAATCGCAAGGTATCGCAACGTATATTATTATTATTATTATTATTTTGATATCGCACGTTGACATCGACAGTGGGAATCCTTTTCTTTAGTGGTGGTGTCAACAAGATAACTCTTTACTAAAGAAATCTTCGGAGAATCCACGCAGAATAATTGATGGCTGTTTTCTGGAGGTCTACAATTTTGGTCTCAGTTCCATTTATCCCTTAGCGCTCAGTCAGCTCTTTAGGGATATTCAAAGCACGACCATTGCCCGAGTCATGTTCCATAGCTTCTTCAACTCCCTAGCCAGATCCTGATTTTGAATATATTTCTTTATTTTTTTTGAGTAGGGAGTTCACTGTTGTATCGTATAGAACAGCAATTGTGGAGATATTAAACCATTTAACCGGACCAGCACGAAATGAACGTGTAAATTATTTTTTGAGGAAGGCATGAAACCATTTTTTAGGCAATTATTCGAAATAGAGAAGTTGCACTCAACGCTTGATCTATTGTGTATATATATATATATATATATATATATATATATATATATATATATATATATATATATATATATATATATAGTGGGCTCTCCCGTCGTATTCGACGTGTGAGGGTCAAGTAGCTCAGTTTCTAGAAACCGACAGACAGACACCAGCACATAAGATTTGATTATAGTGGTGAAGGCTTTGTACAGAACCAACCACACTTTTTTGAAGGACCGAATACAGAAAGCTGGTGCACTACGTGCCATAAAGTCTGCAAACGACCCTCCGCAGATTTTCAATTCAGAGTTATCCTTCTCCTAGACCAGTTGGCATCCAAGGCTATAGAACCCAGTCTGAGATGCTATTTACCCATAACTGGAGGGAGAAGAAGAGGAACGATAACTTTCCCATGTCTATTAGCACGTAAGTGAATGTTATGGATTCGACTAGAATTCGAACTTGGCTCTCCGATTCCGCTATCCATTACTCACTGTGCCTCCTATTACACACACACACACACACACACACACATATATATATATATATATATATATATATATATATATATATATATATATATATATATATATATATATATATATATATCATCATTTTACGACCGCAGTCGGGAGCATCGAGCCAATGCGAACGATACTTTCCTTAAGCTGTATAGTATGTGCTAGGCCATGGCTACATACAGTTTTGAATCAAGAGTTACTTTCTCCTAGACTGGTTAGCACCCAAGGCTATAGAACCCAGTCTGTTTTGCTATTTTCCCCTTAGCTGAGGGAGAAGAGGATTCATACCTTTCCCAAGTGTATAATCACGTAAGTGAATGTAATGGATTCGACTGGAAATCGAACTCAGCTCACCGATTCCTCAATATATATATATATATATATATATATATATATATATATATATACAGGGTGATTGAAAAGTAACACCCTATTTTAAAATACTTATAATTTATTTATTAACTATAATTTTTACAACAAATCGATATGAGAGGAAAACGTTTAGCATGCGGTTGGTTTTATTTAAAATTCGATATGGGCACCAGATTTCGCTACCAGCTTCTCGAGCCGAACTGGAAAAGTGTCAGCTGATTTTTACAAGACCTATTGTGGTCTGCAAGACATAACTTCTTGTATTGGTCCTTCAAGTTCTTTCAAATATTTGGTTTGGTACAGTAGACTCTCCTTTAACCGACCCGAAAGAAAAAAGACAAAGGGTGTTAAGTCAGGACTCCTGTTTGACCACTCATACAGGAAGTAGAGAGTTACTTTTCAATCACCCTATAAATATATATATATATATATATATATATATATATATATATATATATATATATATATATAGTTGGATTGATGTGAATTTGTGACCCTGGGTTTCACGCTATTTGCAATCGTTAGACGAACTGAAACATTTTTAAATTTTGGATTTATATATGTTTGAGTATATCGGTGTTTTTTGTGGAAGGGGAAGGACAAATTGTCGTCGGGACGCCACTCACACTTACGCAAACATACGTACACGCACGTACACTCATTGACGTACGCAGACACACACACACACACGCGCTTACTCACACGGAGCTCACACAAACATAAATATATGTGAACAGTGTGCGACTGGGCATATATGCGCATATATGTGTCGTTGCGCACATACGTACGCATTTGGTCGCTGTATTCAATGTTGTATTGTATAGCGAATATTTTTTTTTGTTTCTTGCGCTGTCAAAACGCCGAAAACAATCGCAGTAATGAAAACTTGGGAATCCAAAATATCTGTAACACAAGCTATTGAAAGTTAGACAGTTGTGTCCCTTTAATTGAAAAAATGTTACACAGTGACACACTGACATTCGCATTTATTATATAGATGTACAATGTGGTTGTTGTTGTGACTGTTTTACTTTTTTCTGTACCATTAATTGATTCTCCTTATCCTTACTATCATTATTACCTGTGTGACTAATCTATTTATCGCGATTATGATTCATGTCATCATTTTTCAAAGATAAATTCATTTTCATCTAAAATTTAGCAGCCATACCCAGCTGGTCAATCAGAAAAAGCGTTTAATTAGACTGGAGCAAAAACAGCATCATGTTTACATGTAACAGAGTCTATCTTCTTCAATTGATTTAAAGTACTTTCATTAAAACAATTTTGAATTAATCTAGTTACTGATATAACAGAAGTCGTCTGTATTTATTCAATCGAAGTCAGCCGAGGACATGAAGGGATAAAACAGGAAACATGAAGACCCACTTCAGACCACAATTATTTTGGAGTTTTTGCAGTTCAATTTGTCCGTGTGCTACCAGTGATGTAAAAGAGGATACATTGATAAAGCAATTGTTAAGTTTGCTGAAAATTGGTTGAAAGATCAACGAAAAATAAAAAAGAAAAGAGTAAAAATTGTCATTTTCGCTATTTACGCGGGGTTTGACTATATGGGTGGAATCAATTATCAAGTTAAATGACTATTAAACAATTAAGCTACAACTGAGTGAAGTTTGTATTAGATTGCTTGAAAATTGAGGGAGTTTTTAGTTTAAAATTTGTGTTGAAATCGATTTGTGTTGAAATCGATTTTCGCAGCTTTTCGCTAAACGCAGTGGCGTAGAAATAAAAATGAGATATCGTTGAGCTCGTCATGATGTATGTAACCCACATACCCTGTTTGAACGAAATCCGAGGAAAAAAATTGAATTTATTGATTTTGATCGGCTTTATCGATTTTTTTTTTTAATTATCGATTGTTTACGCTAAGAACCTTTCTCTTATATTGTATAATGTTTGTGCTAAGTTTGGTCAAAATCGGTTGGATGGATCTCGAGTGAAATGGTATTACACAGACAGACACACAGACATCCTTTGTTTTATATAGAGAGATAGTTTTTACTCGAACATTTTCTGTCTGGTTATTGCCACCATCATCATTATTACCGTGATTATCAGTCCCCCCCCCATTCGCTCTATTATTGGCAGTTGCAGATTTAGCCCCTACTGGTAATTTTAAGCTTTATTGTTATTTGTCACGTACCAAAACACTGAAAGACGAATGATAAGAGAAATACGTTTGTTAACGAAGTTTATCATTATTTTTTTTTATCGTCTGTTTTCTTTGGTCTTGTACAATGAGAATAGAGAAAAAAGAAAACTTGGATTAAACAGTGTCATCACAAAAAAAAAGCGATAGAGAGAAGACATGCCAGAAAGAAGAAGACATCTCCCTCCAATTCTATTTTCCTGTATCTATTAAGACACCATTATATACTTGTCAATCTCGCAGGGTGTGCTTTGGGATGGTTATCCAGTAAGATTTCCTGTTCTACATGCGCGTGTGCGTATTTAATGGAGCAGCGAGCTCACGTAGCGGTTTTATCAGTGAAGACGAGATCAGGAAAACGAGTTCGAATTTCGACTAAGGATTGCTATATCCACTTCGAACTAATACAATTGGAAAAGAGAGGAATGCACATCACTACACCATGTTCCACAGCCAGAGATCTTGCCAAATGTATCTTGCTTCTGGTATATCATGTTTGGCAACAAGTACCTATTAGTGTCCCAGCTCTGGGCAATTAATGAACTCCTAGACAAAAACAAAACACTATAGAAGTATAAAAATACATTTTTATAGTAAAATTACTAACAATACATTTTGATGCAAAATGACCATCAATACAATTTTATAGTAAAATTACTAACAATATATTTTATCTGTATTTGAAGGCATGAAATTTCGTCCCAAATTAACCAAATAAATCTGAGAGAATTCTGCGAAAAATTTTTAGTAGTGAGTTGCCTTGTTGACACCATGCATCAAAGAAAGTATTTCCATTGTGCAACATCAAAACAATAATAATAATAATAAACTATTTCGTTCATTTTAACAAAAAGTTAAAATTCGGACAGAACTTATGTGATGATCTAATATTGTTGAAACTTGACTAATGCATGGAATAATAATGCAAACACAAAATGTACTTAGAATAAAATGTATTGAAACAAGAATGTGTACACAATATTTACATATAGTCTTTTGTATATTTCTGGGAAGACCGTTCCTGGAGAATGTGTTGACTAAGTCGCAGTCGGGCAGAGTCTCTAGTTGGATCTCTTGATTCGCCTCCCTGTCTTCCCGGTACCAACCATATTTATATCGTCGGTACTCCACTATGCAAATTAGGTGGATCCTACCACAACAAATATATATATATATAAATATATATATATATATATATATATATATATATATATATATATATATATATATATATATATATATATGTGTGTGTGTGTGTGTGTGTGTGTGTGTGTGTGTGTGTGTGTGTGTGTGTGTGTGTGTGTATTGTCTTTTAGTTTTCACAGATAAATTTCTATTTCTGACACCACTAACTCAGTCCACACCGGGGTTGATAAAACAGACGACTTATATCTTCGTCTGCCAAAATAGGCTATTCCCCATATGAGGTGATTTTGAATTTTATTAATTATTTGCTCTGTAATATTAAAGCTCTTTTTGTGGATCAGTTTTAATATTTTATATTACGAGGATCCACTTGAATTATATACAAACGGATTTGTAACCTTTACTATATATATATATATATATATATATATATATATATATATATATATATATATATATATATATATATATATATATATATATATATATATATAAACCGATTCGGCCACAGAGGAGCGTTCAGTTAGCAAGGTCGATTTTACTGCCTTTAAACTTCAATCTTCCATGAATCTCACACGTACATTCATATATATCTGCTCATATCATATCTGTTGCCGAATCGGTTAAGGCACATCAAGCTATATGATGGTTGCGTATAAGATACAGGTTCGATTCCTGTCGGAGGACGAATATTTTCTATGGCGATTTCTCGGACATTCAGGCCGGTAAATGTCGTTAATACTGTTTATTATAAACAGAGCATTTACTTAAATATTTGTATCTATAAAAAAAATGTATACACATAAAAATGTCTTAAAATAATTGTCGGACTTTGTCCATTTCATAATGTATAGATAGAATAGTTAACAAAATTAAAATTCAAAAATTGATTCACACACATACACCCGCACGCGTAATCACAAGAACGCACGAACACATACTTACATATACAGAGAAGCTCAACATATAGACACGCAAACACAGACACGCCCGAGCGTGTGCGCGTATATTAGATTTGGTATTTTTTGTTGCGTGACAAAAATGGCGATTCTCCAAATTAAGGAACACACATCCTCAAAATAAAACAGAATGGCGAAATATTAAATATGAAAAGTGGAATCTTTACAAAAATTATGGATATGAGAAAATGTTTCCGTTTAATTCTTTTTCGATATTGCGTTTCGGAAATTTGATTTTTTTAGTGGCGTTCATGAAGATTTCCATGTTAATAGTCAGAGACATAAAAGAAATGGAGTAGGGGGTGGAAACAAAATTCTTCCAAAGAGAAAAGAAAAAAAAACATCACAAAAGAATAATAATGACCCCCCCCCCCCCACCACCACAAAATAGCAAGTACACGGTATTTTTTTAATAATTTCTTCCGCTGAAAATTAGAAGTTAATTTTCTTGATTATCAGCAAAAAATTTTTTTTTTTTATTGCAGGGATATTGATTACCTATAAAAAAAAATCGTTCAGAATATAAAAAAAAATGTAGTATTTTATAAAAACAAATTTGATGCTCGATTCGTTTAAACAAAGTACAATACCGCAAAATAATTAACAAGTTCGAGTCGGGTTAATGATTTTTCAGACCACAGTAGTACTAAAGTTAATGAGAATACTAACGAATGGACTGCAGATATAAAGTGATTTTCTCGCGTTCGATTCTGAGACTGGGACATTTTTTTTTTTTAAGCGTTTCACCCCAAGCAAGGCGGGAAGCCTCTAGCACGCAAGGGGTTACAGAGAGTTGGAGCGAGAGCAAAGAGGTGTGATAGGGGAAAGGATGAGGCATCTAGAGACGTCGACTGACATTACATTTGAATAGATGGAGATTATAGCTATCAGGGAAACAGGAAAAGTGGAGGGAGTTCCACAGGCGAGAAATGCGAGACATGAAACTATTGAAGTAGAAGAGACGACTACATTTAACAGTTTCGACAGTGAAAGGGTGAGAGCGAGATGTCAGCCTAGTTGAACGCTTAAATTCATGAACCAGCGAAAGCAGCTCATCGGAGCAGTTACCGTAAGAGTATTTGTAAAAAAGACAGGGGGAGGCGACGGCACGTCTGGGAGAGAGCGACTGCAGACGAGATTACATCCACTTCCCAATATTGCCTTTGGAACGTCATGAATCAACGTACCCACTACCAGACATTCACAGTTATGAGTTAACTCGCAGAGTAGACTGAGACTTTTAGCCTTGGTAGGGGAATGTGCTTAAGAATTTTTTTAATGCCATGCGTGATACACGCTTAGGCGATCATGTATCTTTTTTCCCGCAGTAGTTTGCCTTTTCTTTCTGCGGTAGTCTAGTTGCTATCCAAGGCTATAGAACCCCGTCTGTCCTGCTATTTACCCATAGCTGGGGGGAGAAGACGAGGATTCATGCATTTCCCAAGGGTATTAGCACGTAAGTGATGGATTTAACTGGAATTCGAACACGGCTTAAGAATAGGATTCAATATTCGTGGAGAAGTCAAGGAGAAAGCACTCCATAAACTTTCCTAATAACAGTCATAGCAATTCACAGGTATTTAAGAAAAGGAAGACGTGACCTGGAGAGGGATGAGTTCCGCCAGGTCTACTTGCCGAAGACACGCCAAGCATGAATGAATACCTCTTCGGTCTTCAACGCAGATATGTGGAGAGAATTAGTCAGGTGCTTAGCCACGCGAAAACTTACGACCATACCGAGTCAGGGGACTGTTGATGATGATGATGATGATGATGATGATGATGATGATGATGATGATGATGATGATGATGATGATGATGATCTATGCTCGCGTGTGTCCTGAAGGAACATGGCAGAAAACATCCTTTCTTCGCCCCTCTCCCACAGAAGCAGCATCGAAGGCCTCTTGCTACTCTATCACCATTTTCTATGTAAAATGTTCTGGTAAGTTACATTTGCTAGTTCCACCTTCAGACCTTCACAGCTAAGACCCGTTCTGCCACGTACACATAGGCGAGCCGTCCTGAAGGAAGTTCCACCCGGATAGCTTATTGCCAAGAGCCGCTACTTTATGACACAGACAGATGCCCGAGAGGATGCTTCCTCTAACACTGCGGATGTGCGATGTTGTAATGGATAGTCGTTCGGAATGAGAAATTCAGAGGGCCAAATTTCATTTGGGTTAATTACTTTCACTTACGCGCAAATACCCTTGACATGGACTATCTCATCCTCAAAGTTTGTAGGATTTCTATCTTGAAACATTTTGCTCTTAAAAAAATTAGAATCCAAAATATTTCGGGTTGTAATAAACCATAAAAGTTTGATCAAACGGAAAAAAGAAATAAATCAATTAATCAATCAAAAATCTCGAAGACTAAAAATTTCAAATTTTCCAAGTCTACAGACAACCATTATACAGGAATCGATTCGATTAATGTAGTTAATATGTACATTAAAAGATACACACTAATCGGAAACGCATTAATCGAATATAATAACTTAGATGAAATGATTTAATTTGTACCTCAAATTTTAGTTTCATTTAGAACAAGGACAAAGAGAGGTAATAAAGACGCAAGAGTAATTTAGAATACCAAAAGGGAGGAAGTTGTGGAGACGCATGATCGGTCGTGTTCTGAAAGGACGCGGTGCACATACGAAGATCAAATGAAAGTAAAATGTGGGGCAAATTATTTCATGAGAATTTCCTTGATTAAATCAAGGAAGTTCTTATTCAAGTAATGCTACACTTAACATCAGGAAGAGACACTTGAAGTTTCTAGGGCACATAATGAGGAAAAAGGGCTTGGAAAATTTGATACTCACAGGACAGATTGAAAGCAAGAGAGAAGGGAGAAAATCAACGCATAATCTGCCTAGCGAGCTTGAGTAAATAGATGGCGGAACAGGGATTAGGAGAGATAACAAAAAGACAAAATTTATTAAGAACAACAAAGGACAGGAAGTTGTGGAGAGCTATGACCACCAACGTCCTGAAGGGACACGATACACAGAGAAGGATTAAACAAGAGAGATAATAACCCTTTAAGTACAGCAGAAAATATCTTTCTGTTTGCAGTTATATATTAGTGACAATAATTCACATCATTCGCAGTTGCTAACAACGAAAAACTCATAAATACAGCATGAATATCCTTCCAATTAGAGTGGCTAGTGTGTACTTTTAAAGATACACACTTATCGAAAACGCGTTAATTGAATATATCTTAGAGGAAATGACGTCATTTGTACTTCAAATTTTAGTCTCATTCACAATTAATTCCTAATTTGCGTACTTTATAATTAAAATATAGCTAGATATAAGAAATTACAATAAAAATCCTATGAATTAATATTATTAATCTGTTCTTCACGTAATTAGCTTAGAGATTAACTTTTTATCGATATTATCCCAAATATCTATAATGTCTTTTAATTCATCATTATTTTTAAAGACGTTGCCTTTCATTTTTCTTTTCATTAAATTCCATATATTTTCAATAGAGTTTAAATCGGGTGACTGTCGCACCCAGTCTAATAGTTTTAATCTAATATTTTAAAAAAGAATCCTATGTTATGGATAATTTCTATTTTTAGAAATTTTCCAGACATATCTTAATCATTAGCATTTTAACCAGAAAATTGTATTTATAATCTTTCCATAGTAAATGCATACATCTTTTATATTTCGATATCTTTTAAGTCATGTAAATTTCTGCATCTAAATTAAATCGTCCAATTTTTTAACAAAACATCAGAAATTCCCTTTTAAGACCTTCAAAATAAACATGAAAAAAAATCAAAAATATTCAAAAAATTTTAATAGAGACAAATATTCATATATATATTCTCCTCATATTCAAATGCCTGTATGTCGCTTTTTTGCTTTTTTGCCTTGTGGAATTCGGCGTCTGCTTTCGAGACATCATCAATTACAGCGATGACACTCGCTCGTCTGTCCCGCTCACGCCCCATCATAACTTGGTGATTTCGATATCTGAGGCTCGATATCCTTCCTAATAAATACCCTCCATTTTGATATATGAGGCTCGATATCCTTCCTAATAAATACCCTCAATTTCGATATATGAGGCTCGATATCATTCCTAATAAATACTCTCCATTTGGATATATGAGGCTCGATATCCTTCCTAATAAATACCCTCCATTTCGATATATGAGGCTAGATATCCTTCCTAATAAATACCCTCCATTTTTATATATGAGGCTCGATGTCCTCCCTAATAAATACCTCCCATTTCGATATATGAGGCTCGATATCATTCCTAATAAATACTCTCCATTTTGATATATGAGGCTCGATATCCTTCCTAATAAATAGCCTCCATTTCGATATCTGAGGCTCGATATCCTTCCTAATAAATACCCTCCATTTTGATATATGAGGCTCGGTATCCTTCCTAATAAATACCCTCCATTTCGATATATGAGGCTCGATATCCTTCCTAATAATACTCTCCATTTTGATATATGAGGCTCGATATCCTTCCTAATAAATACCTCCCATTTCGATATATGAGGCTCGATATCATTCCTAATAAATACCCTCCATTTTGATATCTGAGGCTCGATATCCTTACTAATAAATACCTCCCATTTCGATATAGGAGGCTCGATATCATTCCTAATAAATACCCTCCATTTTGATATATGAGGCTCGGTATCCTTCCTAATAAATACCCTCCATTTCGATATATGAGGCTCGATATCCTTCCTAATAATACTCTCCATTTTGATATATGAGGCTCGATATCCTTCCTAATAAATACCTCCCATTTCGATATATGAGGCTCGATATCATTCCTAATAAATACCCTCCATTTTGATATCTGAGGCTCGATATCCTTACTAATAAATACCTCCCATTTCGATATAGGAGGCTCGATATCATTCCTAATAAATACCCTCCATTTTGATATATGAGGCTCGGTATCCTTCCTAATAAATACCCTCCATTTCGATATATGAGGCTCGATATCCTTCCTAATAATACTCTCCATTTTGATATATGAGGCTCGATATCCTTCCTAATAAATACCTCCCATTTCGATATATGAGGCTCGATATCCTTCCTAATAAATACCCTCCATTTTGATATATGATGCTCGATATCCTCCCTAATAAATACCCTCCATTTCGATATATGAGGCTCGATATCCTGCCTAATAAATACCTCCCATTTCGATATATGAGGCTCGATATCATTCCTAATAAATACCCTCCATTTTGATATATGAGGCTCGATATCCTTCCTGATAAATACCTTCCATTTCGATATATGAGGCTCGATATCCTTCCTAATAAATACCTCCCATTTCGATATATGAGGCTCGATATCATTCCTAATAAATACCCTCCATTTTGATATATGAGGCTCGATATCCTTCCTAATAAATACCTCCCATTTCGATATATGAAGCTCGATATCATTCCTAATAAATACCCTCCATTTTGATATCTGAGGCTCGATATCCTTACTAATAAATACCCTCCATTTTGATATCTGAGGCTCGATATCATTCCTAATAAATACCCTCCATTTCGATATATGAGGCTCGATATCATTCCTAATAAATACCCTCCATTTCGATATATGAGGCTCGATATCCTTCTACTAAATATATCCATTCGTAAAACGAATTCTGGAATATCGTCTAACAATAACCGCAGCAAGTTCAGTTCCAAGCGAAGAATCTTTTCCCTCATTTCCTGCCTCTTCACCATTGAATTTTTTTTTTTTTTGATAGGGGACAGGTGTCTAACAAAATCCTCCCTCACTTTTGGCCCTCTGTTTACTTGGTCACTGGTAGGTCAAGAGCTGGGACAGGCCAGCACTCAAAGGACTGATAACTTTTAGCGGAATAAGATGGGGCATGTATGAGTGAAAAATGGTTCAGACTTTCAGGCCACGAAGCCATCTGTGGGTTCTTTCGAAATGAAGCCCATATGCCAGTTTATCTTAGTTAACAAAGCTAGGACATGGTCGCAAGTTAGAAGCGCCTAGTGAGGATCGAATTCACGAAAGAAGTTTGACAAATATTGATTGCTCCACGGGGAGGAAAACTTTTGTTAATGTCATGTCACTTAGTAAAGAAGGCGATCATGCCTCTCCACACGTTCTCTCTCTTTATTATCTGTGGATTGCTATGTTTTTTCGTCACTTCTTCACGGTTTTTTTTTACGTCTAGACATTTCAACTGTTTCTTTTTTTATTCTAATGTTTTTTTTGTTTTCATTTTTTCAAACAACTTCGTCGTTGCTCACATGTTCAGTCCATATTATTCTCAGCATCTTTCTGTAGAACGAAATTTCTGAGCCTTCCAGTGACTTCTTCATGTGTGAGATTATCAAGCATTCACTGCCATATAATAGGACTGATATTACTCGCCTCTCCACACATTCTAGCCCTTTATCTGTGGATTGCTATGCTTTCTTCGCTTCTCCGTGGTTTTCAATTTTGAGGTCTTCCCTTAGACTGTTTGGCAACCAAGGCTAGAGGGCCCAGTTAACTCTGCTATTTAGCCTATATCTTAAGGGAGAAAGTGAACGAGGCAGACGACACTCCGCTCTTGAGTAAAAGGGATCGTAGAATAAGTAAGGGGGTTGGAAATTTGAAATAAAGTCTAATAAGCCGCGGATTAGGATGAGAGGGATTAGAAAATTTGACGAATGGGTAGGATTCGTCTAAAATAGTGTATTTTAATAAAGTAATGATGTCCACGCATATTCTTCTTCTTCTTCTTCTTCTTCTTCTTCGTCTTCTTCTTCTTCTTCTTCTCCTATGCGCCGTGTCACTGCAGGACGTGAGCAATCACGCCTCTCTACATATTCCCTTTCATTTCAGAGTAGTTTTTCGCTTAGACTGGTTACCAACTAAGGCTAGCGAGGCGAGTCCACCCAGCTATTTAGCCTAATTATTAAGGGGGGAGGTGGATTCATGCCTTTCCCTAGGATATTGATGAGGCATTAGAATGTTTTTGAAAAAATCTAATAAACTGCGGACTGGGATGAGAGAGATTTGAAAATCTGACGATTGGGTAGGATTCGTCTGCAATTTACTTCTCCGCACCGTGTCCATTCAGGACTTGGGCGATCATGGCTCTCCCCAACTTTCTATACTTTGTATCTCCAATCAATGTTTGCTTCCTTATTATCCTTTTCAACAAGCGTATTAGGTTATTCACTGTTTACTTCTGCCCTTATTGCATTTAATAAAACCCGTGAGTGTCAAATACTCCGGCCTTTGAAGACAACTTTCATGTCTGTTATATATAAAAATTTCTTTAAATAATTGTCGGACTTTGTCCATTTCATAATGTATCTATAAAAAAAAAGAATGTATAAAAATAAAAATGTCTTAAAATATCGAATGTTGTTAAAATTGTAACCGCCAAGAAATAATCTTGATAAAAATTTTAATTCACAGAAAATTATTTAATGGCAGTTAAAATAACTTTCTTTTCTATCAAAATTATCTGACTGCAAATGGATATAAATCATTCAAAGTTATGCTTCTAGTGTCTTTCATTTGTTTCTTTAACGACCATGTGTTGTTGTATACAATCACGAACTGTTTGAAAAAAGGTATGAATAATGTCGAAGATTAATGTTAAGTGCTTTTTGCAGTGTTTCAAGGAATGATAATGGCTGGCCGCTCGTTTCCGATTATGCCTGGCTGCTAGGGCGCCGAGCCAGTTTCTGCTGCAGACCCCAGCTCTGTTTATTTCCTCAACACCGACAGAGCCAACCTGCGGCTTATAATGCAACTATACTAAGCAGGCGCTAGTTATATTCCAAATATGGGCCCCGCTTGGACCATATAGAGTTTGAATTCAAAGCGTTTCTTAAATTGGTTACCAACCGTGGTTAGAGCATCTAGACCAGCGTTTCTCAACCGAGGTTCTCCAGAACCCTAAAGTTCCGCAAAAGATCCCCAAGGGTTCCGCGAGAACAGGTTAAGCTAACGCACTTTTGACGTTTTTATTTAATTTCATATAAGTATTATTACTAAACACACACAATATATTCTTGGTTATTGTAATATTGTCATATAGACGTCATCCTATCTAACTTATGATGCTATTAAAAAGTATAACAATCATTGGGAATATATTTAGTGATGTCTGTACGGCGCCAGTGTGAAACCACCTTCATTTTATTTAACAAGTATCAAGAGCAAAGACAGAAACCGTCTCCTCTCAATTAAGAATGAAATCTGTGTGTGTCTATCTAAAGTTCGACCTCGAATTATGTATTTGTGTAGTAAAAGACAGGGACAGGCTTTATACGAGAGAAGCATGTTTCACTTTATCAAATGGCTCTGAAAGTAACATTTTCTTAGCCCATTTATTGGTTCACAGGACATTTTGCCTTGATTTACCTTATGTCTTTTCAACATTGCCAGTGTAAAGGCTAAAAAAATTATTTTAAAAATATGCAGCAATTATCTGTTTTCGTTCTGTTTACGTTTATATTAGAGGTATATGATATTGGCTGCTTATCTTGATTTTTTACGTTTGAGTTTAGAATATTTTTGTGTGAATGAAAACTCCCTGATGAAATATTATAAACGAACAGTATGAAAGTTATTTAGCCTTACCGAAAAATTTGACAAAGAAGTATTAATTTTCCCTTAAACCAGTTATTCAAAAATATATACTATGATACGTACCACGGGAACTACGATGAAAATAAAATGAGAAAGATATGGTTTCTAATTTTGTTTTTGCGCAGCGGTTCATTGGGGCATGTAATTTATTTTAAGGGTTACGCAAGGTTAAAAAGGTTGAGAAACGCTGGTCTAGACTGTTCCGTTGCTTAATCGATGGGAATAAGAAGAAATAGATTCAAACTTTTCCGAAGAGTATGTGTGCGAAAGTAAATGCAAGCATCTAAATTCGCTGTTTTTTCTTTCTGATATTTTAACCATTATTGTACCTAAATATTTATTTTAATCATTTCACCCCAAAAATGGCGATAAAGCTACTAAAACGTACAGGGTCTGAAGGAAAATGAGAACACTTTATTGAGGAGAGAGGACAATAAAAGAACAGGTTTCAATAAGACAATATTGATGGCGATTGACGTTGCATTAAAACCTTTGAAGCGATTACTTGACAGGGAAGCAAGAAAATGGAAGAGAAGTGCGGGAAAAGAAACTATTAGAATATAATTTACGTTTACATATAGCAATTTCATCAGTAAAATGATGAGACCTATCTGCCAATCTAGTGCTGCACTTAAATTCGTGTAGTCGAAGTATAAAGGAATGCTCATCAGAATAACTGTCATGAAAACATTTATAGAAAAGGCACAGGGAAACTACGTTGACGGAAAAATGATTAAGCGGTGGTGCTAGATTAAGACCGATAACATTGCAGATTCTCCTTTGGATTTTGTCAAGAATCTGTAGATATATAGCAGAAGCACCAGAGCAGATGTGGTAGCAGTATTCAATACTTGGGCGAATGTCTGCTATTCTTATGGGCATTGGTCACTGCGTCGCACTAGAAAATCTTTCTTTGTATTTCAATCTTGAACTTTTTATAACTCTACCATTCGTCTGGGCACTGAATACTGCTACCACATCTGGTCAGGAGACAAGGTAATTCACTCGATATAATCGTTCTAATTCCTATAAGTGGTTAGACCGAGAAAGCGCAATAACTTACCCTCCTCGGGGTTACCTTCAGCCATGAAGGAAAAAAAAGATTCTCTAAGACGATTATATATATTATGACCCCCCCCCCCAAAAAAAGAGTTGAGCCCAACCAGTCGACGTCCTTGAGTAAGAGTATAAGAGCAGATTGACAAACCCTAACCCTGCTGTGGGGTGGGGCGTAAAGGACAGGCTGTAACATCACAAGTGCCCTCAACACTTAAGAGCACAAACAAAACAGCTTTATTAGATCACAGTCATTTGGAGTCTTTCAGTAGAAAGAACGACCACTCATAGCAAAAGAGGAGTTTGGTAGTGATTTTCCAAGCGTAGCTCAGATGTGGCACAAGGCCGAAAGCACGGGGCACCCAGTGAGGATCGAACTCACTAGTCAGTTGTAATTGATCTAACGAGACAAGCTTTCTAACCATTACACCACGTCAAGGTGCCCTGATTTTCCAAGCGTAGCTCAGATGCGGCACAAGGCTGAAAGTATGGGTCACCCAGTGAGGATCGAACTCACTAGTCAGTCGTAATTGATCTAGTGAGACAAGCTTGCTAACCATTACACCGCCTTTGGAGCGCCCAAAGAGGAGTTTGGTAGTGATGCTAGAGTCGGTGTTCTTTGTTCGAGGAAAAGAGTTGAAAGCTCGCATGATTAAAATTGGTTGGTGTTTACGGTTTTATCAATCCTTTGTGGATTATTTTAAAGCCGAAATATATTTTTGTTTATTAGAAGGATAATGACTTTTCCAGGTACAAGTCCTACTATTTAATCCATATTTGGGAAGGGAACGCATTAACGAAAGAAAGGCGTGCAGATCAGTGAGTAGACTACTTAACGAGTTTACTCTCTGATCGACTTTTCTTTCCCTGTGCGATCGGTGTAATAGATACTTAACGCCTTTGAGTGATTTGATTCATTCATTTGTTATTTACGGTTTATCAGCTCTTTGTGGATTATTTTAAAGCCGAATATATATTTTGGTTTATTAGAATAATTCTTTTTTTTTTGTTTTTGCAAATGAATATTGCATTAACAATTTTTTTTTTTTTTTTGGGAGAATAATAACCGAAAAACTGGAGGGAGATTGATTCACGCGTAATTGAATGACATAATTGTTATAGAGGAATAGAGTATTGCTGCCAACACTTGAATTTGAACATAGACTGCCAGTGAGCAAACACAGGTGATCCCATTATTGAATTAAGTAGACCACGTGACCATAGAGGAAATGCATATATGGGAGGTACCGTGTGTCTAATTTGATCTGTATTTCTAGTCTATCCTCTATTACTATACGGACCGCTATTCTCTACTCTATTCACTATACTATTCCTCTATTTGGATCACTATACGGATTACTAGTCGTGCGAGTATTATCGAGCAAGTACTAATTGTGCGAGTGTTATTCGAAGGCGTGTGACACCAGTATTGTTCAACGGCGTTACTATAGTTGTATCTGCGATTACAAAGTCTCTACTACAACGAGCATTACGAAAGTGACAACGAGTATTCGTTGATATCACAAAAGTAACAAAACCGACTGGGATTCGAACTCGGTTTTTTCATTTCTTATTCCAAGACATTATCCATTACCCCCACCCACACACCCTGAAGGAAATCAGATGCCATTCCATGTTGTGTCTTGCTGTAAAGGTCTGAACAGGTGGAACTAAAAAATGGTTCTCATCTGAACATTTCCCGTAGAAATAGCAATAGAATCGTGATACATTTGCGGCATTTCGTCTATAAGAAAGAGGCTGTAGGGTGGAAGATTACCTAAGTTATATAAGAATGGCGTTTGTCTTCTCTATTTTTTAAATCGTTTCACATCAAGCAAGGCGATAAATGCCACTAAGACACAGGGTTTTATTACGAGTGAAAGAGGCTGAGAGGACAATAAAAGAACGGGACTCAAGGAGACAGAAGATGACGATTGACATTGCATTTGAATTTTTGAAGATCATAAATGCCAGATAAGCAGGAATCCGGAAAACAATTTCACAAGCGAGAAGAGCGGGAAAAGAAAATATTAGCAAAGAAATTACGACTACAACTAACAATTTCAACAATGAAATTATGAGACATTACTGAAAATCTAGTCCCGCGCTTAAATTCGGGAAGTTTTGGTACCAAAGAGGAAAGCTCATCAGAACAATTACCGTAAAAAGGCACAGGGAAAACGTGGTTGAAATTTCAGAGTCGTCCTCTCGTCATTAATAATTATTCCCTGATGGTTGCACAACCCTGAAATTTGGATTAAAATTGAACAGAAATCACAGAAAAAGTAAAAACATCTATATATAAATAAAGCGCAGTGTACGTGTGTCCGTCCGTTTATCGATCCCGGCGAATCATAATCAACCTGAATTAACAAGTAGTAATTACTGTAGTTACACGCGATTAAAAATTAAAACAGAGTAAAACGTTTAAAAAAAAACAATTCTTTATTAAAGGCTTAACTTTAATTTTTATTTTCGTCACAATTGCAATTGATTTTGTCTAATTAAACCGTAATTAAAACTTGAGCGTCGCACGTTACGCTGCTCATATGTTTTTTATTTTCTTTATCAAGCACGCGGACTGTGGCGTATTCGAAATATTGCATAGTTCGGGTTCCCTACTGCCTTTTAAGTGTGACTTTATATGAAGAATGGTGATTTTAAAAGAAAATAAAAATTGTCTGCAAAATAAGTGTAAAAAAAACTATGGAGATCGGTTGCGTATACGAAGAAAGATTATGCCGAATTATGGTGTCGAATAAAGATAAAATAATTTTATTATTTCAAAACTCTTATAACTTTTACGTACATAGGACGCTGAAGGTAAAAGGCCTCCGCGTGAGTCAATTTAATGTCCGCCTGAAGGGCGACTTCTAAGCTAGTTGGCAAATAAAAACAAAATCGTGATTTTAGCAATAACAGAAAAGGAGATTT
>OZ038482.1:110422329-110427329 GCA_964036315.1 Acanthosepion esculentum | reverse complement strand
ATTATATATTTTATACGAATGAACTAAAAAAATTGACTAACATAAATTTTTTAACCATTTTTTGTTCCAAGATGCCGTAGTTTTCAAATTTTCAACGCGAGGCAATTGTTCTCTTTAATAAAAAAACATCCAACTTGGAGACTGAAAAAATACCAAGAAGTTTTACCAGAGTTCTTTAGTTTGAATAGCACATCATACATTTTTGTTTTTGTTCTAAGCTCCTAAATTTCTATCCTTTGCTTTTGTTTCAAATAACTGTAATAAAATTCCAACAAATTTTGTGGGGTACCTTATATTTTCAGTTTCCTGTTTTATTCATAGATATCTCTCTAGATAGATATATTTAGATTCTTTAAGAATGGATTAAAAAAGAAGATAGTTGTGTAATGGAAAGTTCTAGGTATGCATTTATAGTTGGTAATAATGTTATGATTAAGTTTTCAACGTATTTTCACCTTAAAGAATTATGTTCTTTTTTAATTACGGTGGCATTAATGAAATTAAAGTTATGTCCAGCATCGTTCCGATACAAAACGAGAGTTAGATCGATTGTCCAAAAAAAAAAGCTAGCTATTTCCTTATTTGCCTCGTTTTTTTTTTTCAACACTTTTTCTTTTTTATTTCTTCATCACTTCTTTTCGTGTTTTCTCTTTCTTTGCCCACTTATTTCGTTCTCGCAATTTTTTCTTTTCTTTCTCGTGTACCGAAGTCATTTTCTTCACGTTTTTATACATCTGTTTTCTTACGCTCTTCCTGGCATTCATTTTTTCTTCATTTTTTATTTCATTATTTTTCCTTCATTTTTTGTTCCATTCTTTTTTCTTCATTTTTTATTTTATTCTTTTTTCTTCATTTTTTATTTCATTTTTTTCTTCATTTTTTTCTTTTTTTTTCATTCACCTTCTTTTTCTTCATACAACACCTTCTTTTATTTCTTCTCTTCTACGTTTCTTTCATGTTGTTCCAGTTACTATTCTTTCTTTCTTTTTTCTTTCTTTCTTTTCGGCTTACGTTAAAATATCGGTGCCCGATCGCTGAAGTTAAGTAACTTCGAGCCTGGTCAGTACCTAGATGGATGACCGTTTGGGAAAAAATGTGTTGTCGATAATGGCTCAGAATTGTTAATCGGAGAGCCGAGTTCCAATTCCTGTTGCTTTCGTTATATTTACTTAGGCGCAAATACACTTGAGAAAAGCCTGAATCGACATCTTCTCTTCTATGGGTTAATTAATAATTAATAATTAATAATTAAGACTTGCATCACAAAAGAATTATTACCTCAAAAAAATTTCTTACAATCTAAAAATTTTTTCTGGCTTTAAATAAACTCCAAAAGGTTGATGAGCCGTAAAAAAAAACGAATCAATCAATTGTTTCTTTTCTTTCGTTCCTTCTTCGTCTGGCTTTCACGTTACTTTCTCCTTCCGTTTACCTCTCCTTGACTTTTTTCAAAACTTTTTTTCCCCAGTTAATTTTCTCAACATGTAATTTTCTCAGCAACTCGTGATAATTTTAATTACTTTCTTTCAAAGTCATCTACACTATAAGATCAAAGCTTTGGACTGAACTTGAGATACAATTAAGAGAATAAAAACCTGATCATAAGAAAACGTAAAGAATCATTTGTCTGAACAGTAAGTAGACAGACGAATAGGAAATTGTGTTTTAACTGAAACATGAACTGGGATTGACTAAGAGGAGTAGAGTATTGTCACCAGGCCACAAGTATGGGGGAGGGGTTCCAATGAGGATCGAAATCACTACTCAGTAGCAATGGTCAACCAGGCTAGCTAACTAACGATTACCCCACTTTGCGGCACCCGGTTCGAAAGTGAACAGTATGAATATAATATAAATGAAAATAAATAGTGAGAGACTAAGAAAAAGAAGAGACGAGATTGACAGAAATGACAGGTGTTCATAGACATATGTTTCAATAAGATATTGTTTATGACTACAATTATCATTATTATTATATTATGGCTGCCATTATTATTATTATTATTATTATTATTATTATTATTATTGGTATTATTATTATTATTATTGTAGTAGCTACTTTTCTTTATGCTATTAGTTATATGAAGGGAGCGAGATAGCTAATGAACCGACTGAGATAGATGGATCGTATTACTGCATTCCGTTCTGCGCCTAACTATTTCGATGAACATGATGTGAAACACACACACACACACACACACACACACACATATATATATATATATATATATATATATATATATATATATATATATATAACTATGAACCTAAAGAGTCAGGCAATCCTACCGAGGTTTCACCTACGCGGATCGTCTCACGATCCGCGTAGGTGAAACCTAGGTAGGTTTGCCTGTCTCTTTAGGTTCATAGTTAGATTTGCTCTACTTGGGTGTATTGAGCACTTTGCTTAGTTATTTTTACTTTACTCGTGTCGGAGGTTTTTTTCTTTGGACTCTGAGCTTGGATTGTGGACGATTGTTTTCGCCTCAATTACATGTTCTTAGTTCTTTCTTTTTTTTATTCCTTTTTTTATTCCTTATTTTTATTCCTTTTTTTATTCCTTTTTTATTCCTTTTTTTATTCCTTTTTTATTTTTTTATTCATTTTTTATTCCTTTTTTTATTCCTTTTTATTTTTTATTCCTTTTTTCATTCCTTTTTTATTCCTTTTTATTCCTTTTTTTATTCCTTTTTATTCCCTTTTTTATTCCTTTTTTATTCCTTTTTTATTCCTTATTTTTATTCCTTTTTTTATTCCTTTTTTATTCCTTTTTTATTCCTTTTTTATTCCTTATTTTTATTCATTTTTTTTCCTAATTTTTATTCCTTTTTTTATTCCTTTTTTTATTCCTTATTTTTATTCCTAATTTTTCCTTGGGTATTGGTTTGTTCATTTACAAGCCAAAACACCTGAGGTTTTCCAGACGAGTATAATTACTTATATTTATAAGATTATTATTATTATTATTATTATTATTATTATTATTATTATTATTATTATATATATATATATATACATATATATATAGAGAGAGAGAGAGGGAGAGAAAGAAATAAATAGATATGAACAGAATTAGATAGATGAGCACAGAACGAGATAGATAGATAGATAGATAGATAGATAGATAGATAGATAGATAGATAGATAGATAGACAGACAGACAGATGGGGAAAGAGTGAGTGAGAGAGACGTCCTCGCCGTTTTTGCGTTATTAATTTGGTGCTATTTTAAACATGCAATTTCTTTTTGTCTGCGGTTGTATAATCGAGCATAAACTTTTCTTATTATTATTTAAGTAATTACATTTTTGACACTCCTATATTGTTTGTATTCGATCCGAAATTCGTAGCAAAATCGAATTCAATTTTCACTTAAGCCTTCTGGCTAAAATTAGTTTCCGATGGAGATTATATTCATTCTCCTTCCTGAGATGCCGACCCTGGTAATCGTAATGTCAGTGTTAACAGTTTCCTTATAAGGAAACATTCGGCATCCAATGACTGAGCAGACAGTGTTATAGGCGGTTGAAATTTATAAAATGTTTCTGTCAAAGCAATTTTTCAAGAAAATAGGTTTCTCCATCAAAACCACTGTTATTGAAGATCTTGTCAAGATTAGCGTACCCAACATTTCTACGTCAAGAAAAGCGAACTCAATTATCCCCATGTCAAGAATAGCAAACCCTTGACAAAATATGTTCTATTTATTAAAAGCAATGCTGGAAATGTAAATGAACAGGTTTATTGATAAATGAGCAATTAAAATAACATATTATTCCCTTGCCGTGTAAAAACAATTAAAATAACTTAGTTATTGAAAGGATATTTTATGGTGATTGCATTACAGATTCCCAATAACCGTATTTCATTCCATCCACATAAATTGATTTAAATAACCTTTTGTAGAAAACTGCGTCTTCATCTTCGCATGTTCTTAAATTTAACCTGATGCTTTGCCCAATATAATTCTATATGTTGTGTGTGAATGCCTGTCTTCGGGTCAACGAAGTGCAAAGAATGGTTGCCAGATCTGCGCTAGTAGTTAGGATTACTAGCTAGATTTCTGTCAGCTTTCCATTCATCACTGTGAATACTTGATCCATGTCTCATCATATTTTCAATGATTGTCAGGAGTGCCTTTTGGTCTCCGCGCTCAACTATATGCATTTACCCAATTGCTGGTGATGTACTAATATCTACCAAAGCCCACAAACCCAGACTTGGCTCTTAGGGTCCCTTCAACGATGTTATTTTGGTTGGTGTGAAAATCACGATTCATCGATTTCAACTTTTATCCCAGGTTCACCAAGTTTTATAGGATTAAGCTCAAAATGTCCCATGCACACCTCTCTGAAAAAGATGTAAAAATCCACTATCTTCTGGTGAGATATATATTTACAACGCGAGAAGTTTCCTGTTCCCTCATTTTATTGCACCAAATATATATATGAATCGACTGCTGTAATTTCACTTTTGATTTAGCAAAGAATATGTCTTTTCTTATTGCTACATTTCGTTAATACCATGAAGAGTCTTTTATTTGGCACTTCTACACATCATCGTCCAGAGAGACTCTGAACTTTGTCCAATTCATAAATATCTTTAATGATTCACATTGTAATTCCCGTCAATTAAGGGATTTGTTCTTCCAGTCAGTCACTGTTAAACTATCCTCCCCAAGTAATAACTTCACAAGCTCCGTGATCGTAGATCTACCCATCTTGAGGGTTCCTGGATATCTCAATGAATAAATTAAAACCACTATATGAAAACAGCTATTGGACCTTAAATTTATAAGTACCAAAATGTCTCCGACTAGAACAGCGAACCAGATTATTCTCATGTGAAGAATAACGACCCTTATCACCTTCTTGTAAAGAATAGCAAACTCTGCCATGAGTAAGATCGCTAATCTGGACAAGATCCATTTAATTTTATCGTTGAATAAATATTTTCTATGAATATTTTCATGGTAATTTATCTGGTGTGATTTTCTTTGTT
>OZ038482.1:110342329-110419829 GCA_964036315.1 Acanthosepion esculentum | reverse complement strand
CAAAAACAGACTATCATTATTGTTTCGTCCGCTTATGTAAGGAAGGACCCCAGCCACATCCGAGAAGGGAACTTCATGGGCAAAAGATTCTTCTTTCAATCTGTTGGGACTGCCAAGGAATAATCCACTTTGAATTCTTACCACCTAATGCAACAATTAATGCTCAAATACTATCAGCAATTAGAGCGTTTGAACCAAGCTTTGAGGAAAAAAAGACCTGCTCTAGTGAATCGAAAACGGGTGATGTTTCATCAGGACAATCCGCGACCACACACAGCAAGAATCACGTCACAAAAAGATCGAAGAACTTGGTTGGGAAAAGATTCCTCATCCACCTTATACTCCCGACCTTGCTCCTTCAGACTACCATTTGTTTCGTAGCTTACAGAATCATTTGGAAGAAACAGCTTTTGTAACACAGGAAGAGGTTAAAACTGCCATTCGTGAGTTCTTCGAATCAAAGCCAAAAGAATTTTACAGTAATGGAATTAGTAAGCTTGTTAATAGATGGAAGGAAGTCATAGATAATCAGAGAAAATACATTGTTGATTGAATCTGTAATTAAATGTAACATATGGTCACTTGTTTTCTTTATTCAAAATTCGGACAGAACTTATGGGATGACCTAATATATATATATATATATATATATATATATATATATATATGTATGTATGTATGTGTGTGTGTGTGTGTGTGTGTGTGTGTGTGTGTGTGTGTTAGAGCCGTTTGGTGTCGGTTTTATCTTTCCTCCATTCTCACTTGAAGAGGCCAAGAGAGACCAGACGCACTCGGCGAAATGTGTCCTTTATAAATTTTCAAATTTATCTCATCATCTTCACACACACACACACGCGCACACAGGCAGGCACACACACACACACGCACACCGGTACACAAACACACAAACGTACACACACAGACACACAGACACACACACACACACATATATATATATATATATATATATATATATATATATATATATATATATATATACATACATATACATATATATATATATATATGTCCTTATATATATATATGTACATACATATATATATATATATATGTGTGTGTGTGTGTGTGTACATACATATATATATATATATATATATATATATATATATATATATATATATATATATATAAATACCTTGATAAAGTCCTGCACAAGACGAAACGCGTCGGCTCAGAATAGTTTTTCCGTTTGTCTATTTATTTTGTTTCTTTACACATACACCCTATCTGAAAACAATTTACTCCTTCAGCACCAAGGCACGGAAATTCATCCGCTAGCATGAACTACATATTACAAAATATAACTTCTTTATCTTTAACGAAATATTTACTGCCGAGATACACACCCAATAACACACACACACACACACACACACACACTACACTACAATTCAAACGTTTGGAGCCACCCCAGATTTAGCATGGGAGGAACTTGACAGAAGAGTGAAAAAAAATGAAAATGTGCTCTTAGACTCATTGAAAAAACAATGGAATCAATTATCAAAATTATACTCTGAGAAAATTTTGCAAAGAATTACAAAGATTTGTGCTGCAATCATCAAGGCTAAAGGAAGATATTTTGACGAGAGCAAAATTTAATGATAAAATTTTTTTTTCTTTTTGTCGTAAGAAAATTTCTAATAAAAACTTCCTTTATTTTTAACCATACATAATAATTTTCCCTTATTTAAAGTACAAAACAACTACTTTTGGAGCCAATTTAAAATATTACCAGGAGTATCCTCAAACTTTTGAACTGTTGAGTATATATGAAATGTTTAAAAATATCTTTTGCAGCCATTCAAAACACTATATATTACGTCCCACGCATTGCATTAGGACCTTTAAATTAAATATCTGGAAACGATTATGTTTCCAATGAAGGAAATAAACAGCAGTAATCGTGTTACCAATTTAATACAACTTCATGAACCTATAATCTTAAACAGGAAATAAATCCGTGGTGATTTGACGCTAAAAAATGGTAAAATCTTGAATGATTCCAGATCAACTCTACAAAGTAATCATATATGATGTTTTTTTTCTCTGTGCAAAGATTCGTTAATTTACACTCTGCATCCAGACTCAGATAGTTGCCGAAAATCATTCATTATGGAAGTACGTCACAGAAGAGGGACGATAAAGCATAATAATAACAAAGTAACTTAATAAATGCTTAATATTTATGTACATCTTTATTAATATATATATATATATATATATATATATATATATATATATTTATAAATATACATATATATATATATATATATATATATATATATATATATATATATATATATATATATATATATATATATAAGATAACACTATATTTTTAATCATTTATTTTAAACTATATTGAATAAAATTTTAAAAATAATATAATTTTATAAAAGAATGTCGAAGGCCAAGTTAAATTTACTTCAATAAAACAAATCACAATAGATTTTATTTTCCGAAACCAGATTTACCCACCTTGTAGAACAATTGACGGATTGAGTTGATTTGTTTATCGCCATATCAATACCTTGTGGGTCATTTAATGCCGAAATTTAATCTTCCATGGACGCTTTGAAGTAATAAAAATATAATATATGTTATTCTGCTTTCACAACTGAATACATGGTAGATAATACTCAGCTTTTGTACATATAAATGTTTGTATGGACATAATTACTAGAGGCGGTGTTATGTGTGTTTTATGTTGTAGTTTTGTTATTTTTTGGAATACAGTTTGATTTAACAAATTGTCGGATATCATATGGATTAATATCGTGAAAGAGTTCTTCCATGTTGGTTGTTTGAATACATTGTTGGTCATTTTACTATAAAAATGTACTGTTGATTTTTGTTTGCGGTGTTTACTGTTTGGCTATAGGCTTGTAACCTAACAGGTGCTACCACCCCGGGATCAGGGTGGACCTGGGAATAGCAGAACATAAGAGGCAGTTCAACGCTCCTCAAAACCGCCAATCTGTTAATCAGAAGACATGCTGCCGGATGTGGTTTATCGTCATACCCAGGACAACCTTGCAAGGCAAACTCTCAGTAAAATTTTGCCACGATTCTGGTTATCTGTCTATATCTCTGAGATGAGGTATTATGATTAATTACATTATTTACATTATTCGGACTGTTATCCTCATCTTCATTGCCATATTCACAACGTTTCGGCCGTTCTACGCTCCGACCTTCTTCAGGTGATTGGAATTTCGAACCGAAACCTTTATTTAGTCCGCCGGGGTAGATTGTTCTAGTTCCACATTCCATGCCTCTTCCGGATATATCAGTTATTTCCCGTTGGTTAGATCCAGTGTCTAGACTGAAAAAGTTTTGAGTTCAATACCAGGCCCCAGCATTGGTGAACCAAACTTGGAGAGTTGAGTTAAAGGTTTCTACCACCCCGGATCAAGGTCAGGGTGGATCTGGGAACACGAGCAATTAAGAGGTCATTCCATGCTCCTCAAAACCTCTTGATCAGAGGCTTTGCTGCCAGATGTAGTTAATCGTCATACCTAGGTCGCGAATGTAGTTTATTGTCATATGCAGGACGCACTTTCTTTAAGAAACACAAGTGCCGAGTAGATTAAAGTTTGGACGGATTAAATTTGGTATAGGGGATAAGGAAATTGAACGTAGAATAGCCTGCGCTAGAGGTAGTTTCGCCCAACACCACATATTGCTACGTAACTGAAACTTCGCATAGATGTTATGCATCGTACCAAAGTCGTTCTGAAATATCTAAACTGTCAGCTGTATACAAACGCTTTCCCAGATCAATAGTTTAAAATGGTCTGGGCGAAGGCTATGCTTTTTGGAAAGGAGGCAAGGACTGAGGAATCGGAGAGCCGGGTTCGAATTCCAGTCGGATGCATTACATCCAGTTACTTGCTTGGGAAAGGTATGAATCCCTTCTCTCTCCCCCCACGGCCAGGTATGGGTAAATAGCAGGACTGGGTTCTATAGCCTTGGGTGGTAACCGGTCTAGGGGAAGATAACTATGAATCCAAAACCGACTTGAAGAGTGTTGGGTTCCGTCAGTTAATTTTGCTCAAGAAACTGCGTCTGCAGTACAGCTGGTGCCTTAATGGGTGACAGGATTCTCGATCGATCCTTTTTCGAACATTGTGTGCTGACGCTAAGAATCACGCACTAGATCTGTACCAGATAACAGAAACATCACTTGAGGACTTTCAACAGCAGCAACAACTAAAATGGATAGCACATGTAACCTGAAGAGAAAATAATGACATCCTTGTTATAATCAGCAGCGAACAAAGACAAAAATTCAAACATAGGCGTGGAGGAAAAAGTAGCAAATCTAACAATATCCAGTGACACACAATACCAATTATAACACAAAATCAAAGGGAAGTTTAGCGAAGTATTACTGCACACATATTCATTTGGTATCAAGACAACCTGATACCAAATGTAAACTTCATCGATGTTTTTTTGTTTATTTTATTTTATTTTATTTTATATTTTTTTGTTTATTTTTGTTTATTTTTTTTTTGTCTTTTGTTTATTTTTTTAACAGTGATAGAGGTTTATCCTTTGATTCCTGTTTTGGGATTGGGTTTCTGGTTCCTCGTAAAGTCTTTCTATTCTCTTTCACTCCCAGAAGCCTCTTGTGTCTTAGTGGCATTATCGCCTTGCTTGGGGTGAATTGATTAAAATCAAGATGTTTACATTCCACGCTACTTCAAATACAAGGTTAGGAAGAAAACGCCATCATTGCTAGAAAGAGCGATAACAGCTACTGAACTTGATAAACCTATTATTTTTTTTTTTAAATTGTTTTAACAGAAAGGATTTATAAATTCCAGCCAAAACTGGCTACTCGGTCAGAGGATGCTGAATATTTCCTTAGAAAGAATTTACTAATATTACCATTTCCATTTCGTATGTTATATTTTTTAACCAGATGGTTACATATTCACAGTCGCTTAATTTTGAGGTTCGCGATGAGTAACTCACAAATTTGGTTGACACTTTTCATTGCAACCATGCATTTTTGTATACTATTAAACATGAAAAAGTCAGAAATAAGAATGTGGCTTTAAGTTTAGAAAATCTCTTACACTCATATCGCCGACAATCACGAGATGATACCACTTAATGCCTGCCACTGTCCCTTTCGTCTGGATTTCGTCTGGATTTCGTCTGCTGATTCTATGCGTTGCTTCTGATCTGAATAAACCCTGACCTTAGTTTCCTTATTCGCCAACTATTGGGCGTGTCATGAATGAGACTGTCATCTCAAGTGGTGCCGATATCGTCACAAATCAGTCGCATAGACTCAATTCAATTAGAAATATTAATAATAATAAAATTATTCGTTTCTGCTTAGACTTTGGAGATGAGTTATTAATATTTAAAAAGATGGTAGGACGACATATTCTTCTGTGTCTCGTGACATTTCTGGACATGGGCAATCTACAATGTCCTGTCTTTTGTGGTCCTTAGTAAAGTTTGTCTTTTTTGCTGTCTCTCCTAATCCCTGTTGTGCCAACCATTTACACAAGCTCTCTAGGTAGGTTATGCTCTGTTATCCTCTGTCCCCCTTGCCTTCACTATGTACTGTGAGTGTCAAATTTTCCAAGCCCACTTTCCTCATTATGTGTCTTAATCCTAGAATATACTGTTAACTGAACATTACTTGAGAGATAAGAAGAAGAAGAAGAAGAAGAAGAAGAAGAAGAAGAAGAAGAAGAAGAAGAAGTTATATATGATAAGACAAAGAAGAAATAGGAAACGTTTATCAATCTAATTTTTATTAAAGCTTCGTCAGAGATTGAGAGAAAACAGACAAAAAAACAGAACTTTGGTATTTTCAATTTTGTTTAGATCAACTCACATTGGTCAGTCATGTATCACATGCATTAAAACCGTAGATAATTCTATATGTATCTAAGTTCGTAAAATGGCTATTGGGTTAGTGAGACTTGTATCAGTAAACCATTATTATATTAGAAAATTCTGACAATCTAAAAACATTTTCTGGCCTTAAATAAGCTGCAAAATGTTGATTAGACGTAAAAAAAAAAAACAAATCACTCAATTCGTATAGATTAATTATTTTAAAAAGATAATTCCATTCACACTTTAAAATGTAGTCTCATAGGAGACTGTATTTTAAAGTATGTATAAATTACTTACTATTTCTATTAATAATTATTTTATTATTTTTATCATTTTATATTTTATTAATTGAATCATTTTATCTCAGTCGTTATATATCTTCCCTGTGCTTTTTCTATAAATACTTTCATGATAATTTGTCGCTATCGTACCTAAACTTTATGAATTTAAGGTCAGTTCTAGATTGGGGGCAAAGTCTTATCAATTTACAGATGAGCTGGCTAGATGCAACCGTAGGTTCTATGCTAACTGTTTCTTTTCTCGCACTTCTCACTTGTGGATCTCTCTTTGGGTCCCATTCTTTCCTACCAAATATGCGCTTTAAAAAATCAAATGCGATGTCAATCGTTATCTACTGTCGTCTTCATTACGCTTCTATTGTTCTCACTGCTTAATGTTTCTCTTTTTTTCTTATTCGTTCATATATAGTAATCCTTTGTGTCTTAGTGTCGTTACTGCCTTGCATGGGGTGAAATGATTAAAAAAAAAGTATAGACTATTTGCTAGATTCATTTCCACTGCAGTTAAGCTTTGTGAAACCGTTCTACACGTAACAGATATATTTGAATTTGAACTGTAACGTTCCAAAAATCCCAGGATGTATCTAACAGAATCTTGTCTACCATACTGGCAACATGATAAGGACTAAGATGGCCGAAAGGACATGAACGAAAACAATGTACAACATTTTATTCTAGAATTGGAAAAATACATCAAATATTAGACAGACAGACCATGTTGAATGCATTTTTAAAAAAATTTGTTTGCACACACACACACACACACACACACACACACACACACATATATATATATATATATATATATATATATATATATATATATATGTATATTGGAATTTACTCCGTATATACCAATCCCACACTTGGGTATATATATATATATATATGCAAAGAAGAAAACCTTAAATATTCATTTCGGTTATAATTTATTTCGTGAATATCGAAATATTCATCTCTTCAAACCCGAATCTCTTAGTAAGCGGACTCATTTGTAAATTGACATTTACTAAGAGATTTCGATCTGAAGAGATGAATATTTCGATATTCACGAAATAAATATTTAAAGGTTACTTCTTTATTATTATTATGCTTTGTAGTCTACATTGTACTCACCCTGGATTATAATCTTCCTTGGAATTATCCCTACCAGTCACAAACTGATAATATATATATATATATATATATATATATATATAAAGAAGTAATGGATTTTTTGATCCAACTGTTTTTATCTCTTCAAATGTTATTTTTGGTGGATACTCATATATACTTGTTTATTTATTAAACAGTATATTTATTTATTTTCGTCGATATGTTTAAATATTTGAAAAATCTTAAAGATATTTTGCCTTCTCCGGTAGAATTCGAACTTCCGTCTCCCTGTGCAGAGGAAAAACATCGTTAGATCCCATGTGCCCTAACCGACTCGTCCACGAAGAAGCTTTGCCGATCCTTCTCGTTATAGATTCCTTGAAATAATGATTATTTCATATATTTGAATGTGTTCAGTTTCGTATCCAAACGTAAAAATTTTCTGAAGAAGAAATTTTATTTATCCGACAGAATGTTATTACTTTATATAAATTGGATGACAAAAAATTTATTCATTTTTTTTTTTATTTAGTTGATATAGGCAAAATAAAAAATCACAAAATTATCGATTACTCCGTCAACCTCCGTCAGGGCTTGGTACTGAATATTAGCATTTAAATTTTTGACTTCGGAAATGAACTGAGGTACAGTATTTATACTATTCGGACTATTGTCCTTATCTTTGTCGCCATATTTATTACAACGTTTCGGCCATTGTACTTTCCGGCCTTCTTCAGGTGGTTGGAATGTCGAACTGAACACTTTATTTCGCTTACTGGGGTAGACTGTTCTAGTTCCACGTGCCATGTTTAATGGATGTCAGTTATCAGTTATCGCTTGTTAATTCCCCTCTGCAAGTTCTCCACTGCCTTAACCGGGTATTGAACTCACACTCTTTGGGTCCTGTCACTGGATCTAACTAATGTCTTTATCCACTGTGCCATGTGTGCTTGAGGACAACCTGAAAAAGGCCGGAGCGTACAACGGCCGAAACGTTGTAATAAACATGGCGACAAAGATGAGGACAATAGTCCGAATAATGTTAATACTGTACATAATTCCTCATCTCAGGAATATAGACAGATTCTGATGAACTGAGATGTCATTAATCCAGATTCTTCCAATCGGCTATAAGTTAAAAATTGAAAAAATAAATGAGTTATAAAAAAAAATATTTAAATATAAAGATAATAATTAAAATTTAAAAAATTGTCTATTTATATATGTGTGTGTGGGGGGCACTTTACGTGTTTTGTGTAAACCAATTCTTCTTGATATATTCCTACGCGTCGAGCTGCGCCCAAGTGCTTCTAGCCTACGGGTGGGCATGTGGTAGAGGGCTATTTGCGTGCATGAGACCTTGCCTAGGTATTTATAGCTGATGAGTGGGTGGACGTTGTTTGCCGGCGGGCAGGTCAGCGCCAATACGACCCCAGCGACAAAGTATTTGCTAATAACAACCCCCGAACCAAATGCTTTCCCCGTTTGTTCGGCGTCACGTCTCACAAACGACATTCGTCTTGGTTATTCTTATTTTATCTGTCGCGCCGGCGGACTAGAAAATAGTGGACAGTGGACACTGCAGCTGACTCCATACACACGTTATGAGAGATACTTAAAATCCAGTGAACGCAGCTAGATGCGCCTGTGTGACCGCGCTTGCATTTTTAGATGTATTCTATCGATTAAATCCATAATGCGTGCAAGTAACTCCGCTAAACATACCTCGTTCTTAGTTCCAATTCGATTATTAAAGTATTGTTGCATTCCGTGTCGTCACCGAACCCCAACACAACTCTATAGATGATATCAACGTTTCTTTTTCTTATTTGTTTTATTAGGAACATACATAACAGTATAGATTCTTAGAAGCAGCAGGAGGAAGCACGTCAAGAGAACGCATGCTTATAGTTGGTTTAACCTCCGTACGCGTGTGGTCTTGGCCTGGCTATCGAACTTGAATGTGGGAAGCATATCGACCCTACAAAATTTCCGAGGTCCTCTATAGACCTGGTTTAATATCATTTGAAATTTACTTTACTTATTGGATTGGTTGGTTGTTTTTGTTTAGCGGTTTATCGACCAATTGCCAATACCGAAATCTAAATATTTTATATACAATTTTATTTTTGGAAATAATAACGTTTGATTGACACACGTCTTACTATCTGGGGAAGAAGAGGTGGATTCATGCCTTTCCCAAAGGTATTTCCGCTTAAGTGAATATAACAAACCCAACTGGAATTGAAACTCGGCTAACCGATTAAACAATTCCGAGCCATTAGACATTACATCACCCGCACATGCAATCTTACAGCACTTGGTATTCCTAAGCGGTCACCCATTTAGTTAGTGAACAAGCTCGACGTTGCTTAACTTCAATTGTTGTACGGGAACCGATGCTTCAATGTGATGTTGCCTTTTGCTTTATTTATTGGGATGTGTGCTGAAAATTGGAGCGTCTATAGGTTTAGTATGCAAATCCCATTGAAAAGTAACACAATTATCAAAATTGTTTGATGAGTCCATGAGCTTAAAATTCATCAATTACGATTATTTTTATTTTGAGTAACAAAAATCACATTGTTTACTTTTTGTAAATCTGATACTTATTCAGAGAATTTTTTTTTTTAAGCGTATCACCCCAAGCAAGGCTGGAGGCCACTATCACACATGGGGTTACAGAAGGGATGGAGGAAGAGCAGATAGGAGTGGTAAAGGAGAGGATGTGGAGAAAGAGAAAGACGGAGGGTCGATCAAGGCAAGGGGGTTACAGAAGATTTGGAGCGAGAGAAGATAGGAATGAAAGATGAAATGATGTGGAGAAGGGAAGTGGATAGATCAAGGCAACTGGAGATGACGATTGACGCTACACTTAAACCGTTGGAGATTGTATTTGTCAGGGAAACAGTAATATGGAAGGGAGTTCCATAGGCGAGATGTGCGAGACATGAGGCTAAGTGACAAGACGTCATTTTTTTTATCTGGTAAAAAGCCAAATGATATCAGATATATCTTTGTCTCTCCCCATTGAAGAAATGATGTCTGGCTGACTGATCCACGTTCAAATGGCCAGCATTGTTCTTGAATTCGTTTCGTATCGCAGAACCGTTGGAATCCCAGTCTCTCTCGTGGCTCGACCACCATGTGCGATGCACTCTCCAGGATTAAACTATCCTACACACCCGAAAGTGTCATTATTCAGGCCTCTGACAACTGACGGGGTCAATCGTACGAATAATAATAATAATGCTTTCTTAGTGACATGACACTTCCTGTAGATTGTAATGTATCTTTGAAGATCTTCAAAATACTATCAAAATACAACGATCTTGAATAGGAAATCTCAAAAAATGTGGCACATGAGGATTTCAATAATTCCAGGTGTAGCTCTAGCTCTAGGATTGATTGGAAAAGATTCCGATAGACTCATTGACCGGATTCCTGGTAGCCCATATCTTAAGGAAATGCAAAAATTTGTAATTACAAGTATAGCAAACATATTACGAAGAGCTTTATCTATGTAAAATATGTGTGATCATAGTATTTTTTGTTTGTTTGTTTTTTGGGGGTTATTTTTTTGTTTTGTTTTTTACAAAAAAAATCAGTGGCAAATGTCATGAAGTCATTTCTGACCTTAGGTCTCTGGTTGGGACCAGGAAGGAAATGCGTATACAACAGAAATGAAAGGAAATAATAATAATGATAATAATAATAATAATAATAATAATAATAATAATAATAATAATAATAATAAAGATATCTTAAACTCATTGAAGGGATTCTTGGTCGCCCATAACTTAAAGAAATGCAAAAAATTGTACTTACAAGTACAGCTAACGTATTACGAAGAGCTTTATCTATGTAACGTGAGTATGATCTTTGTAATTTTGATTGTTTGTTTGTTTTTACAAAAATAATCTGTGGCAAATGCCATGAAGCCATTTCTGACCTTAGGTCTCTGGTTGGGATCCGGAAGAAAATGTGTATGCAACAGAAATCAAAGGAAATAATAATAATAATAATAATAATAATAATAATAATAATAATAATAATAATAATTTTAAAAAACGAAAGAAAATGCTGAATGAATGAATAAATAAATAAAATCTAGCCTGTTTTCTGCATTCAATTTCGAAGGCAATTCCGCAGAATATCACAACTGCATTGTGTTGGTGACATTTGTGCTCCTAATGCGCCGTCTCATTCTGGAGGGTGAACCGTTACAATTAAAAAACAGATGTTATGTGTTTCCGCCTCTCTCTCTCTCTCTCTCTCTCTCTCTCTCTCTCTCTCTCTCTCTCGCTATCTATCTATCTCTCTCTCTCTCTCTCTCTTCACAGCCGCCCCACCCCAACGGTTTATTTCCTTAATTCATTTTTCCCACCCTTTAATTTCGAAAAACTGCCAAAAATAATTTAATCTGAGGGAAGCAATTGAACGCCATCACCAACGTCGTCCTAGATTCTTTAAAGAATCTCAAGATGCCGCTATGTTTACTTGTCTTTGGTTGAACTGCTCTGTAAATTGAACTCCACTGTAGTTTACTGGTTATGAAACGCGCCAGGACCTACAAGGATTAGGGTTTTGTTGCTTTTCGTAGCCTTTGAGCTTGCAAGAGAGTTCTGAGCTGACGAACAAAACTTCATTCGTTGCGTTTCCTAGAAATTAGACAAAAATATGAATAAACAAAATCCGGCATTTGTCGATCTGGTTAACCCACAGGGAATACCGAACTGAACACTTTATTCAATCAACTGCAGTAGACTGTTCTTATTCCGCTGCCCTATACGCTCTTTATACTGTACAGGGTGTCCATAAAGTTCGAGTGCACTTTAAAAAATATATAACTTTATTTGAATTTGCGATAGAAATAATTTGTAAAAAGGATTAGAAAGAAGTAAATCTATATTTTTTAAGGTTCTTTTGAAATTTTATTTAAGTTTCCACATATTCTCCATCATTAGCAATACAAAGGGTAATACGATTTTGCAGTTCACGGAAAACATTTGCCAACTGATTTACAGTAATGCCTGAAATCACATTAGTTATTTTAGCTATACTTATAACTAGGTACATTAAACTTCATAACATTTTTTACAGATTATTTCTATCGCAAATACAAATAAAGTTATAAATTTTTTAATGTGCACACTACCAGGCCCAGGTATTGAACTCACAATTACTATGTCACCAAAACCTGAACAAATAACTTAGTACCAAAAATAAGAACTAGACAAGATGTCCCTATACATGGGCAATGGTACAAGAGCGGTCTACCGTTGTTGATTGAATAAAGAGTTTAGTTCGGAATTCACTGTATTTTAACTGGATCGATATATAAACCTGATGAAGGCTAGAGGGTCGAAAAGTTGTGATAACAATAAAGATGAGAACAACAGTTTGTATGTAAATAATGTGAATAAAATCTATCGAAATGCGTAAACATTATTAGAATTTAACGTATGTTGAGACCGGCAGATTATGAGCAAAGAAAGTGTTCAATACATAACTTCAGCTACAACATTCAATACATTTATAAGTGTTCACGCGAGTTATCTCATATCTGTTGACCGACTCCAGAGTTTCGCGTTCGTGTTTGTGTAGTATCAATATATGGAGAACTGCTGTCCAAAATAGTCTCCTCGTCCTTGTGAATGATAAATTATTTTCTACCTGCAGCCCCTCTCTCACAGACAAGATGTAGCAAGCCCCTCACTGCTCTGTTGCTACTTCCAAGAAAAGTGCTCATACGAACTGCATTCCTCAGTTCAGTCAATTCTAACCTTCACGACCAGGATCCTCCAGGCTATCGGCATTGTACCAAACAATTCTCATTCCCTCCGGATTCCGCTGGTGAGAAGTAACTTCCACTCAAGTAGTGTCTTCCCACGAACCAACTCTCTGTTTCCCCGATCGCTTTGATCTGGGTGAACCTCCGTATAAAAAAAAATGTAATAATTCAATAGATTTTCGTCCTCATCTTTGTTGCCATATTTGTCACAACGTTTCGGCGGTTGTACGCTTCGGCCTTCTTCAGGTGGTTGGAATGTCGAACTGAACCTTTTATTTCGCTCGCTGTTCTAGTTCCACGTGCCATGTCTAATGGATGTCAGTTATCTGTTATCTCCTGTTAATTCCCCTCTCCTGAAAAGGGCCGAAACGTTGTGATAAATATGGCAACAAAGATGAGGAGGATAGTCCGAACAATGTAAATAGTGTACATAATACCTCATCTCAGAAATATAGACGGATGCATTCAATAGATTTATTGGCTCCTTTGGTTCTGAATACGAGTCGAGTTCATTGCATTCACTTACGTGATAATACAATTGGGAAAGGTATGAATCCAACACTTCTCGCCTCCCCCAGCTCTGGGTAAATAGTAGGACAGACTGGGTGCTGTAGCCTTGGATGGCAATCGGTCTACCGCAGAAAGAAATATCAACCTAGCGCGGGAAAATATTAGGTTTAGTCAGTCATGAATTGAAACAGACATGATCGGCATTTTTTCATATACAGTGTAACCCGGATATAAGAGACCCGGATATAAGACACACCCGGATATAAGACACACCCGGATATAAGAGAGATTTTCTCTGGTCCCAAATTAGAGCCATACTTACCTAAACAAAATAGACCAAACCCGGATATAAGAGAAACCCGGATATAAGAGAAACCCGGATATAAGAGACCTCTTATCCGGTCCCGACAACTCTCTTATATCCGGGTTACACTGTATAAGTATGTATTGTTGGTGATCTTAATATAAATAAGAATTTTTATAATTTCATAGTGTTTTGGGTGCTCACTATTTTCCAATAGCTGAGATTCTAACAGTTGGTACTATCTCGGTTCCACGCTCCTTAAAAACCCCGAATCTCTATTCAAATTTTAAATTTACTAAAACGTTATTTAAGCGGACGCACGGTATAATAATGAATTGCGGCTGAGATTGAAGATTCGGTGAGCCAAGTTCGAATTCCAATCGAGTTTATTATATTCAGTTAGGTGCTAATACCCTTTGGAAAGTTATGAATCTAACTCTTCTCCCCCCCCCCAGCTATGGGTAAATAGTAGGACAGCCTGGGTTCTATAGCCTTAAGTGGCAACCGGTCTAGGAAAAGGAAAACTCTGAATTCAAAACTGGATGTAGCCCTGGCGAAACGCATAATATGCAGCTAAGGAAGAGATCACTGACTCGATGATCCCGACTACGGTCGTCTTATTTGGCTCTGAGCTTGTAACTGAAATGATATAATCAACACATTTTTTGTCATCTCGCTCGCTCTCTCTCTCTCTCTCTCACACACACACGCGCGTAGACATACACATATATATTTGTATTGCTAATTACTGTGAAAACAACGATTAGACATTTTGCCAGTTCTTCTCATCAAAAGATGGTAATATAGTACGTAAGCATGTTCATGGATAAATAAACAGTGGGGATCGTACAGTAAACAAATGCTTGTTAGTCTCACTTATAGCGAAATGAATAACAATGTTATATATGTATTTTGGGGCAATTCAAAATTAGAAATTCATCGATAAGTGATAGTTATGCAAATTTTTATATTTCGAATAGTGGAAAAAGTATCAATTTTTGCATTATAATAGGGTAGATTTTGGTTGTATTTCAAAGTAGAAGATTCTAAACTGTTCTAGAATATTCTCAGTAACTCTATTGGATCATTCTGCAGTCACTGTTCACAGATAACGGTTCTAATAATGGCTAGACGTAAGGAAATGACTTGTGCTAAAAAAGAGCTAATTATTAAGCTATGGAAGAATGGAAAAAGGTACAGAAACATCTCCAGTGACAGGAACATACCTCTTTCAACAATTGGTTAATTTATTGCAAGATTTAAAAGACGTAATACTGTTGAGAACAAAGGCAGATCCGGTGCTCCCAGGAAGATCTCTCCCAGATTACGAAGAAAGTTGATGTGACAGGTGCAAAATAACCCAATGGCCATCAGACATGAGTTTTTCAGGAGTTGACGTAACTAAGCAAACGATTAGTAATGAACTACACAGAGACGGTATAAAGTTGCGCTCCCCAAGAAAGAAACCACTCCTTCTGAAACGGCATAAAGATGCCAGGTTTAAATTTGCCACAGAGCATAACGATAAGGAAAATTCTTATTGGGAAAGAGTTCTTTGGACAGATGAGAGTAAACTTGAGTTGTTCCTGAATCATGTATGGAGGAAAGACGGCGAAGCAAATTTGGTGGGGGTAGTATCATGGTTTGGGGCTGCTTTTCGATGCGAGGTGTTGGCAAAATAGCAATTATCGACAATAGAATGAATGCAGAAAAACATCAACAAACCCTAAGCGAAAATTTACCGCTTTCTGTAGAGAATCTTGGGCTTCATCCTGATTGGATCTTCCAGCAGCACAATGATCCCAAGCATACTGCTAAGAGTACGAAGAATTGGCTTGCTAATAACAACGTTAATATCTTACAATTGCTCAGTCAGTCGCCGGATTTGAATCCAATAGAGAATTTATGGTGGTTTTTGAAAAATAAGATCCGTAATAAAGGTCCAACAAACATCAAAAACCTGAAGACAATTACTCAGGAAGAATGGGACAAAATACCTACTAAAGTATGCGAATCGTTAATTAAAGACTACAGGAAGAGATTGGTTGGTGTTGAACTTAATAAAGGCTTTGCTACAAAATATTAAATGGAGAAAACATGTTTTTGTTCTGCTGTACGATCATTTTTTAAATCCCTAAAATTTAAATATTGCTATATTTTCATAACCATGGAATATTATTTAGTCTTATATGCATACATTTTTAGTATGCAATCTGATACAGTAGATATATTCCCGTTTTGTTAATTTAATATGTTACAAATAAAAATATGAAATATTTTCATGTGTACGATCACTTATTCAATCCCATTGTATGTACCATAGATTTTCCGTTGCCCTCGGTTCTATGACGATGCCGAATTAGCCATTTTGACGGCTCAAAAGAAAAACATAATGACAATTCAGTAATACACATGTAACACACTAATTGTGACTGTCATCACTCGTGGTGATTTTACAGGAAATACGAAAAAATCTAAAAAATAGTCAGTGAATATGTTGACGTTCGTAATTTTGCAATTTTGAAACGCTGGTTCACATGCTATAGAAGGAATCGATTTAAGGGACATAACTAAAATGATCTAACGACTCAAAGACATTCTAATACGGCGAGATTGAAACAAATTTTACTGATGCTGGATTGCCGTCTTTTGATGAGAAAAACCGCCAAAATGTTCAATCGTTTTTTGTATGTGAAGTAGCAATGCATATGTGTGTGTGTGTGTGTTGTGTGTGTGTGTGTGTGTGTGTGAGAGAGAGAGATAGAGAGAGATAGAGACGACAAAAATAAGTTGATTATAGCTTTTCAATTACGAACCATTTACTTTTAAAATAAATTGACTATAGTATATTCCTTTAGTTTGCCTTCTCTCTCAAGCAAAATCTACCTGGGGAGAACAATCTGTTTTAAAATCTGCTTATATCATCAAACTCCACAATCATCAAATGTTTCGCAAGATCTCATTTCTTTCACTGTTGACGTATTCTTACATCCTTTTTCTAACAGGACAGTTATACGCTTATGTGCGAAGCAAACACTCCCGTCTGTTGACCTACGGTGACGTATATCCGGATTTCCGGCGTTCAGGCCCAAAACAAAAAGCAGCGACAAATAGTATGACGCCCTTCTCTTTGGAGATTAACACAAGTTTGTCTGGAATTTAGCTGTCAAGTTCTATAAAAGACTTTCTTTCCGGAAGAGATATATTCTAGGTCACTTGACAAATGATCGTTCCAGACGTATTCTCACGGCCATTTAGTGCTTGTCACATGTATGCAAGGCGTCACTTGAATGGGAAATGAAGTCAGATCGAACTTGTTCTACCTGTCTGAGAGACTTACGTATATGATTATTGCTATACGGCAAGTGACCTCTAAGTATTTACTATGATTAGTTTACTCTGGTCGAATTTGTATCCTTCGAACGATAACGAATCCGATGCACACGCAAGAGATTTGAAGCATTAACTTTTCTAACTATTACTATACGGCAGGAAAATTAATAATATTTTTCTAGGCTTAGCTCGGTCTCGCACAGAGCGGGAACTCTACGAGACATCGACCTCGCTACACAGGCAAGTGATCCAACTCACTTGACACTGCAATACGTTCGCTGCCTTTCACATATTTTTCAGTTTTGCCTGGCACAGGGCTTGAGCCTGCTGAGACATCGACACTTAAAATTCAGTCATGAGTTGAGTCCACTACAGATACACGTAGACACACACACACTACATATATATATATATATATATATATATATATATGAAGAAATATAGTCTTAAAGTGTGCTCTATTTATGGGATAAAGTGCTCAATATCAGAGATAGATCGTGTGTAAATATAAAAGTGAACATAGAAGTCAACACTTAGAGGCGACAGTCTGTTTCATGCTAGATGCAATCATATATATATATATATATATATATATATATATATATATATATATATATACACACACACATATATATATATATATATATATAATATTAATAATCTTATAAATATAAGTAACTATACTCGTCCGGCAAAACCTTAGGTGTTTTGGCTTGTAAATGAACAAGCCAATACCCAAGGGGAAAAAAAGGATAAAAAAAGAAAGAACTAAGAACATATACTTCCGGCGAAAATAATCGTCTAGAATCTAAGTTCAGAGTCCAAAGAAAAAAACCTCCGATATGAGTAAAGTATAATAACTAAGCAAAGCGCTCAATATGCTAAGTAGAGCAAAGTAAGTCAGTCCACCTAAAGAGCCAGGCAAACCTACCAAGGTTTCAACTACACGGATCATCATGACGATTCACACAGTTTAAAAAACAAAACAAAGCTTTTACTCTAACATGTGCATTTACTAAAATAACATTTAGAGTAATATATATATATATATATATATATATATATATATATATATATATATATATACGTGTGTGTGATTTATTTGGGCAGCAACCTTTCATTTATACAAGTTCTTTTTAAGGACTTTCTTAAATTATTTTTTCGAAATTTGGGATTATTTTCCTGGGATTAATATTAGATTAAGATTAATATTTAAATACAAATTATCGCAATTAGTGACACATGGTCTGAAGACCGCTTGCGATGTGAAACTCTATTCTCCATGCAACGTTGATTTATATTTCCACACACAATATCTTTCTCTCTCTCTCTCTCTCTCCTTATCTATCTATTTATCTATCTATCTATCTATCTATCTATCTATCTATCTATCTATCTATATATATATATATATATATAGGTAAGATGAGAACGAATAGAGTTCAATTCCAATTTAATTTAAAAGTAAAGTAATATTACTTATTTTAGGTTGATCTGAGTAAAGCCCACAAACCGTATAACACCCGGTTTTTCTTTTCTTCATAAAAGAGGTTGTATTTTGCTCTTAAATCTAAATAAATTTGTTCACTCGCCAATAATTTACAATCGCCTGATGAGATGCATTTGATACGCATCGAAACACGACTGCAATTGTGTAGCGATTTTGACATGTTTTCGATGTAATATCCTAAAATAAATATATGTGTATATATATATATATGTGTGTGTGTGTGTGTGTGTGTGTGTGTGTGTGTTATCACCGAGGCCATAACCGAGTGGCAAGAGTTTGTTTCCTGCATGAAGACAATTTTAGATGAAGACTGCAATCATATAACATTCAGTGCTGACAGTGCCCATTCATATATTTACAGACGCTCTATCCCTGATATCAAAAACTTTTACCCATCAATAGTGTATGCCTCAGGATTATATTTTTTATCATACATATATATTGATAGGACAGACGACCGGATATCTTCGTCCGCCTAAATAGGCTATTCCCCATATGAGGTGATTTGGGATTGTATTGTTTATTTATTATTTGTTCTGTAATAATAAATACACTGAGCTCTTCTTGCGGATCAGTTTTAATATTTTATATTACTAGGATCCACGTGGATTATATACCAACGGATTTGCTACCTTTACTATATATATATATATATATATATATATATATATATATATATATATATATATATATATAAAAGGGGACATGGAAGTCAGCACTTAGAGGCGACAGTCTGTTTCATGCTAGTGCAGTCGCCTGACGATTGCACTAGCATGAAACAGACTGTCGCCTCTAAGTGCTGACTTCCATGTCCACTTTTATATTTACACACGCTCTATCTCTGATATTGAGCACTTTATCCCATAAATATAGCATACTTTAAGACTATATTTCTGCATATATATATATATATATATATATATATATATATATATATATATATATATATATATAAAAGTGAACATGGAAGTCAACACTTAAAGGCGACAGTCTGTTTCATGCTAGATGCAATCGTCAGGCAACTAGTGCTGTTATTTTTCTCGGCTATTCATATATACGGGTCAGTGGTGCATTGTGGGTAGTCTATTTTGGCGGTTATTTTTACCGGAAGTCGTTTATTTGTTTATTTATTTATTTGTGTCAAATTATTTTGCTTGTTTTTATTTAATTTAATTTTTATTTTTTATCTTATATATTTATTTATTTATTTTATTTTGATCGGTGTTTTTATTAACGTAGTAAAAATTTGTTTATATATTGCTTATAAACTAACAACCGATACCGATAAACTAGCCGTTTAGAAAAAAAACAAATAATGATAATCAATCCAAATAAACAAATTAAAAACTGTTCCCGCCAAAATAATAGTCAGAACAAACCACAACAATCAACCCCAAAATTCAACAAATAGCTTTAATTATCTCCCCAAACAAAAACAAAACTATTAAATAAGCTATATAAACAAATTTTTAAACGACTTCCGGTAAAATAACGGCCATAATAGACTACCCACAATAAGCTATATAAATAAATTTTCACTTTTATATTTACACACGCTCTATCTCTGATATTGAGCACTTTATCCCATAAATATAGCACACTTTAAGACTATATTTCTTTATACATATATATATATATATATATATATATATATAGGTAGAGGATAGATAGTAATTGTTGACTTTTTAAACCATAAACAATTCTTCTTCGTGTGGCATATGTCCTAGAGTTGTGGGAGAAACAGAAAATTGACCCGAAATAATTAATGATTAAGAGACGTTCATTTTCATGCAAATAGTACCTATTCATGTTTTTGTGCAAGATGGTTACTTTCAAGAGATTCTCTCTACTTGCATAGTTTGATACCACACACCAAAAAGATCTGTTCCTCTCGAATTTATGAAACAGGACGTATATTTTATGGCTTAAATCGCAAAAAGTCTTTTCATACTAAAATCCACCCGAAACAAGACACCAGAGCCCCCAAAGGTAGAGGTATACTGATAAAATATTATAACTATGAATGAAATCTGTGATATGAAAGAAAAACTGACAATTTTGAAGATAAGGAGGATGACCTTTAAGAGTGTAGTGTTCAGTGAACCATCCACGCAGGAGTCTGTTCGACAACGTGATAGCTTTTGGGGAAAATTTGATGGAAATGTTTTCTGATATGTGGGGCACGAAGGGATTGAAGGCGATTCGACTCGGTGGAAGTAGAATCGCGTATCCAAGATGTAAAGGCCTGAACTGAGAGAAATAAAGAATGGAGCTTATCTGAATATTCGCCATGGAAATAGGGATGGAGTAGCTATAGGCTTACGACGTTGCGCCTATGGGAAATCAGATGCAAGGAGAAGAATGTAATTTTTGAACTCTATCAAGGCTGGAAAGAGAAGATTGAGCAGCTCCAGCCGAGATGAACCAGCAACTCTCCGTTTTGGGGGGTCAAATCTGACTCTTGTAAACATGGCAGAGTCAAGTTCATTCTAGCGTGTTAAAAAAGTCAACTATTGCAGATAATCACGTAATCTATCATCCAATTCCACTACCAATACTGACACATATTTAAAAGAAATTATATTCAATTCTGAAGGACTTGACTCCCACGGGAGAAATTTCAGATCAAAGGAAACAAATTGTCGTCAGGGAAGGAATTGGGGTGAAATTGAAGAGAAATTTATCACATATATAAATCACAAATATGGATATGACATGACACCCTACTTGGTGACAACAGCATTCTGGGTAATCGCTCCGCAGTGGGATTTGTCATCATTATGCTTATCGGCCGGTTCACACTCCTTCCCCGTTCAAGAGTAGAGGTTTATCTCTTGTTTTCTGTTTAGGATTGGGCTTCTGGTTCCATCTAAACTCTTCTCATTCTCTTTCACTCCCAGTAGGCCCCTCGCGTCTTAGTGGCATTTATCACCTTGCTTGGGGTGAATTGATTAAAAAACTATTGAAATCAATCGTATTTTTCTTTTGTTTTACAGTCATAGTAACTTCACCCCATGTTTAACAATGTTGGTGGAGATTCAAGTGGCTAAGATTTGAACTGAGAGTTGTCTTTCTTCTAGACCGGTTGCCAACCACGGCTTGTGGGCTATGCTATTTAACCCATAGATGAGGGGATTTCAGATGGACTCATAACCTTCCTACGGGTATTTTATCGAAAATCGTCGATATCTTTTGTTCCGATCCGCTAAATCATTTCACTACCTGCATATATAAAAGGGTTGTTAAAAAATGTTATATTTCTGGAAGAAGTAATCACAGATTTTTCAAAATTATTTGCATAATTCCGTAAAAATTGTTTCCGCTCCTCTCAATTAACTTGTAACGGAAAATGGCAGACGACAATACAAGATCGTAGCTGATGGTTGCTGGGCCCAAAGCATTTTATGAACCTTTGAATAATTTTTTTTCGTTATTTACGTCCCTTTATTGAAATTAATGAATTAGATACTTAATTAAAAAGAAGTTATTTACTGACATTTTTTGTTGATTATATCTGAATTTTGACACTGAAGGTATAAATTTCTGCTATACAAACGCGAAGAAAAAATCTTCATCGACAGAAAAATTGCCTATATATGGAAATTTTTAAAATTTGAACAAAAAAATAACCCAGACAAAAGATTTATTTAAAACTGTGATGCAAGTTAAAGGTTACCGTTTATATTGTAATCGCAGTTTGTAATATTTGTAAAAGGTTAATTAGTCAATGTCTTTCCCGTTGTAACCTTTGGGCACTTCGTCATAGCATAAGGGCTAGCAAGCTTGTCGCGCTAGATCAATTACGACTAAGTAACTCCATACTTTCGACCTTGTGCCATATCTAAGTTACCCTTAGCAAATCAAGGTAATGCTACTTGTCCTGCTCATACTGTTAGCACCTCTCAGTTGCGTTTCTGTCTCCGGGCAGAGCGCAACTAAAAAATCCCGGGAAGCATTGCTAAAACCAATACCAGTGCAACCTGCGGTGGGTGGGTAATTTGGGGCTCTGGCTTGGGTATACGTGCTCGAATGCTCCACATGAGACCGACCTTGTGTCATGCCTTGTCACCATGGAGAAACGAATTAATACAATTGTAATGCAACCTTGTCGCGCTAGATCAATTACGACTGATCCTTGCTGAGTGCTCTTTAGTTACAGCATGTTCAACGTCTAAGCAGCGCTTAGTGAATCACCACAAATGTTCACGTCTTTGTTATTTACTCGCCACGTACCAACGTTGCCGGGATATGACATGGATATTTTTTTTTAAATTGAGGTGCCCTTGCGCTGATCTATGAGCCATGAACCAAAAACTGGCCGATTCCCACAACCACCGTCGCACTGGCGTCAATAGTCCACCGAACTCCCTTCTTAATTGTAATGAGAGAGGACTGGTGTTCTCGAGACCAGGCGACTTCTGTTGTTTAATAAGATACCACACATTGATCCCGGCTAGAAAGTAGAATGATGCAAGTTTTTTTTTTTTTCTACGGCTATAAGGAGGGGACAAAATTGTTCCTTAAGCAAATTTCTGGGGGCTAGGTTTATGACTGTAATAGTATTTCAATCCATCAATGTACATCAACGCATACGCGTTAATAGAAATCAAGTAAATGCATTTTGACGCCACAATGCGATCTGTTCTTTAAATTCATGACCACTTTAAATCTAATCGTTTGCGATCTTTTTACCAACACACCTCGAATGTTGACATCGCTTCTGAACAAAAGGGTCGTCAGAGTTTCGCCGGCCTTCCGGGATTTTCTGGAGGAAATCATCACTAATGGAAATGGTGCCATGATAGATTAATGGCCATACTGCAGGATTCTTTAAACGGGTTCGACGCGAATCTGTAGACTGCGTTTTATTCGGCTTTCTTTTAGCCGAAACTTACTACACGACTTTTAATATTTTTTTTTCCCTTTCACACAGAATCTTCTTTCTTTTTTGTTTTCACTTTTTCTTAATCATTCCGTTCACCAATAACGTTTCCTTTTTTTTCTTATTTCACTCTTTTCTCTCTCGTTCAATCACCACCACCCTTTTCTTTCTCATTCTCTTCGGCTTTCCGCCACTACTCCTCACGCTCTTTTCTTCTACCCCATCCAGTCTATTCTCTTCCATCTTATGAGTGAATTGCAGAAATTGTACGTATCTAGGTATTTTACACTATTTTATTCTTAATTACAAATGACACTAGTCCACAGCAGGGCATCGGGTAATGAACAGTGGGTGAGATTAGTCACCTGCAGCTGAGATGCTAGCAAGCAAACAGATATAGACCGGTTACCTCTCTTTCACAACGATGTCTTTGAAAGGAGTCCCCTCAAACACATGCCCACACATACATACATTCATTCTTACATACACACACGCACATATCTACACACACACACACACACACACACACACACATATATATATATATATATATATATATATATATATATATATACACCGGGGGTAGCAGCAAAATTTTCCAAATCGTTAATAACATGAGATAATTGTCAAACCCACAAAATCAGTTGAGTTTCTTTTTTTCGGGATTTCAAATAAAACGTTTAGCCATCTTGACACAATTTGTCGTAAGAATCATTGACAAACTATTTGAGTTATTCAGCCAGAAAGAGAACAGATTAAAATCGTTTTGTGTCAGCCCCACTCTATCTTCCCAACTGAGCAATGGTGTGAGGAAAAAATCATTCAGTCCTTCAGTAATGGTGCCAACGTTCATACTTTGGCTCCCATCTTCAAAGTCCATTCAAGAAACATCAACTATCAAATCTTAAAAAGAGGGAACAGTAGAGAGGAAAAATTAGTTCCGGAGGTCCAAACAGCAAGAGAGTTCATCATTTCAACTTCGAGCTAAATACATTCTTATTGCTCAAAGTAGAGTCCAATGGTGTTATAAAAACCTCGGAGAATTCCTTTAAGACATCTTTCATCATTTCTCAGATAAAACGGTGTAAAGCTTAAACTAACAGTTGGACAATGTTGCTGTTACACCGTATCTAAAAATAAATACGCTTAAATTCACCTTCATACCCGCCGTGTGCCAAAAGCCTAGTGGTGGAATCCCCGATTGACGCCAATTAATTCGGTTTTCGATCCCAGCTAGAGGCAACCGGACGTCTAGTCACACTGATGAGCTGTGATACAGCGAAACAATCTGTCTGTGGATGACAATATATATATATATATATATATATATATATATATATATATATATATATTGTTATGGTCCAGGTTCCTTGTACCACGGTGATGGTCCAAGGTATAACCAATGAAGAATAACTCGAACACAGGTATGGAATAACACAGATATATTACAAACAGAATATGTACAAAAGAAGTAGAAGTGTTAGTAATAACAATCAGGTTAGGTTAGAGAGAACTATGTTGTCTCGAATTATAACTATTCCAATGTCTTACAGTAATCGTCTGACGCGACTCTGTCTGTGACTGACTGACTCACTCACTCACTCACTCGCTGACTCTGTGTCGATATTTAACAACCCTCCCATGTGGGTCGCATGTGGCACAAGGCCGGCTTAATGTGGGTTCTCCGAGCCCGTAGAACCGGCCAAAAATATGCCCATTTAGAACCCGTATAAACGGGTTCAGGGACTGTCTACCTCCCCGGTCGAAACTTTGCCCTGCGAAAATATATGAAGGAAAATGTTATACCATAGAATTTATATATCGTTTTAAGGCGGAAGGAGAACTTGTTTCGTTCTCTGTGTCTCATTGGTGGGTTCGTGAGAACATTTTTTCTTTTTATACTCACTAAGAACTTAGTTGCATCGATTTATTGTTTTAGTAATAAATTTACTTTCGTCATGGTTCCTTTTTTACACGCTCCACACACTTTCTTTCAGTTTCGTTGTTTATTTTTTCTGTTTGATGTTTTGTTGCACCGAATCTGAAGAAGTGTTAGACGAAAAAAGTTCTTTATATATATATATATATATATATATATATATATATATATATATATATATATATATATATATATATCATTGGAGAATATGCTTGTTTGCGGATATTTATGCATTTGTGTGTGTCCTTTTGTACCCAAACTCGAAAATAATATCATTACGTCTTTCCCATCGATGTCGATTAATATAAACTTGACGGCCCCCACCACTCGGAATATTTGCGTGGCACACTCTTCATTATCAATTTTATCATCCTGCACGAGACTGAAGTTAGCTTAGTTGATACCTATGCTCCTAAAAAAAAAGCGAAAACCTACTTAAGAGCTTAGATGTTGCTCACTACAATGCTTGAACGACGTAATGAAATCGTTATTTGACCTCGTTTCATGTTAACTAAAGCAAATATATCCTCTTGAACAGACACTCAACAGCTTGCATGGAAAAAAAAAAAAGAAATTTCGTTTGCAAATGAAAGTTATTCATACTATATTTCTAATAACTGATCACAGACTTTCGAGATGTCGGTAGACTGACCCTCTTCCTATGACAGGCAGGCTAGTTTGAACGAAAATTGAATACCCATTTTGAGCATTATTTACATTATTCGGACTATTGTCCTCATCTTTGTCGCCATATTTATTACAACGTTTCGGCCGTTGTACGCTCCGGCCTTCTTCAGGTGGTTGGAATATCGAACTGAACCCTTTATTTCGATCACTGGGGTAGACTGTTCTACTTCCACGTACCATGTTTAATGGATGTCAGTTATCAGTTATCTCCTGTTAATTTTCCCTCTGAAAGTTCTCCACTGCCTTAACCGTTCGACATTCTAACCGCCTGAAGAATGCCGGAGCGTACAACGGCCGAAACGTTGTAATAGATATGGACTTCCAGGAATCCCTTTTTAAGACATGGGCTTCCAGATCATCATTATTATTATTATTATTATTATTTCCTTTGATTTCTGATGTGTACTCATTTCTTTCAGGGTTCCGCCCAGGGACCTAAGGTTAGAAATGGCATCATGACATTTTCCACTGAGCAATTTAAAAAAAAAATTACATAGATAAAGCCCTTTGTTTGGTGTGGGCTGTACACGTGAGAACTATTTTTTTTATTTCTTTAATGCATGGGCTACCAGGAATCCCTTCAATGAATTTATTGGAATCTTTTACCAAAGGATCCGAGGGATCCAACTACAATAGTGATTGTTGATGTTCTCATGTGCCTCATTTTTGAGATTTCGATTTCAAGGTCCTTGTATTTTAGTAGCTTTTCGAAGACCTTCAATGACACATTACAGTCTGCAGGGACTGCCATATCAACAAGGAGGTAATTTTTGTTGTTTATGGTTTCTAATAACGATGTCTGGGCGATTAGCTTTATTATTATTATTAGTAGTAGTAGTAGTATTAGTGGTAGTAGTAGTAGTAGTAGTAGTAGTAGTATTTTATTTCCTTTGATTTCTGGTGTGTACACATTTCTTTCCGGGACCTTCTCCAGCTTGGTCTAATTGTCCGAGGCATTTACGTCACTTATCAAATGTCGGTTAAAAATCCTTCAAATATTTTCAACGGCTGCTTTATTAGGAAGGAAAAATAAGTTTCCTGCACATTTGATGGACCGTCAAATCAGACATTTATTTCTGTTACGTCGAAATAGTTTTTTTTTTTCCACTAAAACTGCACCCTATCTTCAGCTATCCAAGGTATTTCAAACTGTGGGTCATGACCTTTCAGTGGGTCCCGAGATAAATGAAATGGGTCGCAATAAAAAAGGAAGAAAAAATACGCAAGGTAAAAAAACGTGCAGAATATTAACAATTCTAAATGTTGTACATTATTAAAAAATTATCGCTAGTTTTTCACTGAGACAAGCTCGTATTGTAGTTTTAAAAAAATATAATTATATATATATATATATATATATCGTTTTCTGACCATGAGACCAGGGTTCGAATCTCACCATGATCGATTTGTTGGGAAGAAAAATTCCTGATATTATCAGTCTGGAGGTGGGGGGACGATCCTATCGTGTGGCATCTTTGGAAAGTGTCTGATAACCATACCACATTTGGGGCCGCCGTCGATAGCTTTACTAGCTGGAAGTCACAATATATATATATATATATATATATATATATATATATATATATATATATAGATGACCACTCGTATTCAAGGATACGCGTCTACTAGGGCGGATAGACAATCCCTATTGTAGACTCTCCCTCAGGCACATTTGTGTTTGTTCAACACCCACAGAGCCAACCTGTGGTTTATACTGCAACTATGTTGAGCAGACCTTAGTTACAGTTTCTGGGAGAGAGCATGTTATCTAGCTTGATCAACAATCTGAACAATACCAGCACACTTAAACCCTCGGTCACGATGACTTGTGACTTCCAACTAGCACAGCTATCGACGTCCCCAAGTGTGGTATGGTTATCAAACACTTTCCGAAGGTGCCACACGATGGGATCGTCCCCTCACATCCAGACCAATAACATCAGGAATTTTCCTTACTAACAAATCGATCATGGTTAGAAAGCGACATATATATATATATATATATATATATATATATATATATATATATATATATATATATATATATATGTTCTCATTGAGTTTATGTATCTTGTTTTTGGTTAAAAACAAAGGGGGATTTTCACTACTTAGTAAACCGGCTATTTTATTATTATTACCTCTGACAACCACTTGCTTGTGTGAACTGGGATTTTCCACATTAACTCAATTTAAGAAAAAGGAGAGAAACAGGCAGGTTAACACTAATATATGTGTAGCATTGTCTTCCTGTTTTCCCAGTTGGAATCAGCTGCTTGTGAACAAACACGCACATCCATCTCATTAAATGTCATTTTTTAAAAATCTTATTCACCTTTTATTTAATTTTGTGTCGGAATTTCCTTAACTTTTTTCTAAATGTAATAATTTTACATTCATAAAATAGATAATACAAATAGATGCATACAATTCCAATATGTGTGAATCATCCATATATATATATATATATATATATATATATATATATATATATATATATATTTATATATATATATATATAAAACTGAGGATGTCTGTTCGTCCGTGTGATACCTTTCACTCGAGATCCATCCAGCCGATTTTGACCGAACTTGGTACATACATTGTATAATGTCAGATATAGTTCCTTAGCATAAAAAATCGATAATTTTTAATAAATAATCGATAAAGCCGATCAAAAATCAATAAATTCAACATTTTCCTCGGATTTCTTTCAAACACGGTTTGTAAGTTACTTACATCATGACGAGCTCAACGATACCTCATTTTTATTCCCATGCAACTGCGTTTAGCGAAAAACCGTGAAAAAAACTGATTTCAACACAAATCGATTTCAACACAAATTTTAAACTAAAAACTCCCTCAGTTTTCAAGCAATCTAATACAATCTTCACTCAATTGTAGCCAACAATAAGTTGATTGTTTAACAGTCATTTAACTTGATAATTGAGTTCACCCATATCGTGAAAACCCGCGTACATAGCGAAAAATGGCGATTTTTACTGGTTTCTTTCTTATTTTTCGTTGATCTTTCAACCAATTTTCATCAAACTTAACAATTGCTTTATAAATGTATACTCTTTTACATCACTGGTAACTGACAAATTGAATTTCAAAAACTCCAAAATAATTGAGGTCTGAAGTGGGTCTTCATGTTGCCTGTTTTACTCCTTCATGCCCTCGGTTAACTTCGATTGAATAAATACAAACTACTTCTCTTATATCAGTAACTGCATTAATTCAAAATGTTTTTTTAATGAAAGTACTTTAAAGTAATTAAAGAAGATAGACTCTGTTACATCTAAACATGGTGCTGTTTTTGCTCCATTCTAATTGAACGCTTTTTTTGATCGACCAATGGGTATGGCTGCAAGTAAGAAATATACATATAAATTTTTGATGCTAAATAAATGAACCAAATGAATAGAGTTTGTCTTTGATTTATTACACGTCGGTAAAATGGGACGCAATGCAAAATGTGGTTCTTGCTGGGGATCGCAGTAAAAAAATAAGTTTGAAAAACGTTGCCTTAGAACAAACGATGTATATTGGACAAATAATGAATCTCTTAAATCCGACATTATTTTCATTACTATAAATATTTTAAATCATTTCACCCCAAATAATTATACAAATAATTTGTTCAGTTATACTGACATTTTATCGCCTTTAATGAAGCTAACAACAACAGAAAAAAATCGGTGAGTTTCAAGAATTGCTAGATGTGATATACCCTTAAAGGTGGCCACAAAATTTATCGGTTGGAACATATATTAATAACAACAAAGATAAGGATACTAGTCCGACGAAATTTTAGGAAATAATATTTTAACATTTCAAAATTTAGACGAGGTTATTTTTGAGGTGGAGTTATTATCTTGAATTTTACCATAACTACAGCCGAGGGCATATAAGCGCTGATTTAGTGCCGGAGTCGTGGATGTGTGTATAATGCAATGTATATGGGCACAAAATGTGAAATCATAGAACTGAGTTCAAATTGTAGCCGGGTCTGTTATACTCACTTACGCACAAATATATTTGGGAGGGGTATGAATCTATCTCTCTCCGTGTATGGGTCAAATAGTAGGAATTATAATTATTGTTATTCTAAAAAAAATTTGTTAATGCCGTATTCCCTTGGAAAAATATAAGCGATTTATTCTTTCCATCGGAAATATATTTTGGTGTTAAATAATCCAGAAAGGGTTGATAAGTCATAAAAAACAAATCAGTCAATAGTGTCAGAATCAGTAAACATTTTTAGGAATCGGTCGAATAAACAGCGCGTTACTTATTTTAGCTTGCAGGTCAAAACAGACTCAAAGTAAAGTATATGGAAACATGTAAAACCTAAAATAACACTAGATTTTTGTTCATTTATTATTTAACCCAGGCAACCTTATTTCGAACAGTGGGACGCATGATCTGTTTCATCACAAAGTGGGTTGCACTACGAAAAAGATTCAAAGTAATTTTTCGTAATAGTTAACTCAGCTATTTTCACTACAGATGACCACATATTTAAGCATATACCTTAGAAACGGAAGATTTTTTTGTTTATTAAAGATTTTCTATAATTAAAAACTTAAAGTTTTAAATATTTTATAATATTATCACTGATGACCGTGTTATTAACACATGTCGCTGCGTGTGATTTAGTTCTAAAAAGTATATTTCTTCTTTAGAGAAAAAATAATATGGATGTTTCCTGTTTCAAAAGCAAAATATGATTACACGTATGATCTTCCTTCGTGAAAATCGCCAATGGTTTAAAATGATGAAAACTTTACATTTACCGAAAGTTTACAAAATTCATGAAACATTGTGCTTAATCAATGTTTATAATATGTGATTATGTATGAAAGAATATGTGAGTGAACAAGTGAGAACGAAACAACACAAAATTCTCAGAAATGTTATGTTCCTTATGAAATTAAGTATGCCATTCAAAAAGACTAAACGGGCCGTAGTTTGCTCATGACTGATTTTTGTCATATTAATATTTTCTACTATGAATAACGATAAACTTTAATACAATTCTTAGAGTATTAAAATTAAAGATGAAAAATCACTGAAAAAGGAGCAATATTTTTTCCGACAGAAATTCAAGTCAAACCTTGGTTCCAGAATTTGTGATTCCTATCATCGTAATTGACTATAAATAGTCATCAGTGAGGATCGATCTATATGAAGTTTTAGCATGCTTCATACTTGAAAGATATTTTCTCTTACGTGTCTTGCCAAATTCTGTAATTGTCAGTCAAACGACTTTAAAGCAGAAATTCCATCAGCTGGGAAGCATTTGTCAACTTTCCGTCTTCGAACTTATCTCAACATGTCTGTCGATCATTTCTTATTGTAGATCATATGGATGGTCCTCATAGGTACTTCATAGATAAGGTGGACGACACTCATAGGTATATCATAGATCAGGTGGGCGGCCCTCATAGCTACATCATTGATCAGGTGGGCGGCCCTCCTAGGTACATCACAGATCAGGTGGGCGGCCCTCCTAGGTACATCATTTATCAGGTGGGTGGCCCTCCTAGGTACATCATTGATTAGTTGAGCGGCCCTCCTAGGTACATCATTGATCAAGTGAGCGGCTCTCCTAGGTACATCACAGATCAGGTGGGCGGCCCTCATAGGTACATCATTGATCAGGTGGGCGGTCTTCCTAGGTACATCACAGATCAAGTGGGCTTTCCTCAAAGTTACATCATAAATCAAGTGAGCGATACTCATAGGTACATCATAGATCAGGTGGGTGGTCCTCATAGGTACATCAGCAAGACAAGTTTTTGAAAGTTTCTGCGTAATAATATTTTAAATAATAATAGCATAAAAGTGTGTTACTGTACTATGATATCTACTATACATTTTCTACTATGATATTTACCAACTGTTGTAAGTATGAAATATTTTAGGGTTAGGGTTAAAGGCATTGAACAGTGAACTGGTTATGTATTAAAAATTCTTAACAATTTTTTTATATGAAAAAATCATCAAATAGCGATTTGAATGTTTGTAAACAGATTTTATGTTATTTAACAAAACAGTAAACAGGTCATCGTTTTTTCCTGGACATTTTCCAGCAATAATGAGTGCATTGTCATTTACAGTAGGTCGCAATTGCTTCGGCAGATATCATACTATAGTAGCACCCATAAAAGATTGCTGTTTCAAAACAATATAATATACGATATGGTGTTCAGATCGAAAGGAGTATTTACGGCCTACAGTACTTAGACCAGAGGCCGTAGGTTACCTCTGTGTTAGACGGGATCACTAGCCAACCAAGAGGGTGTTTTTTCTCCCAATATGCAAAGCAATAAAAGCCACTAAGATGCAACGTGTTACTGAGAAGGATAGAAACAGATAGGACAACAAAAGAACGGACTTCAAGGAGGCAGAAGATGACAATTTATCTTTACGGAACTGGTTTTGACTCTCTTATTACTAGAATATTCTAAAGGGCGGTTTATTACAAACGATGTTGTAAACACACATGACCTTGATTGCTCATATACACAAGCACTTTCACTTTCTCATCTCGATCTTAACAAGGTGGGGGGGGAGAGGAGAGGAAGATAAAGTGGAGAGGTTAAGCGAGGGAGATGGAAGGAATGAGAGAGAAGAAAGGGGGAGATATTTATAGACTCGCCACGGCAAGTATATTTGTAATACATACATTGAATTGATTTTTATTTTAATCATTTTTTTATTATTTTAAACGTTACATATTAATGGATACGGTCTGTCGGCGAATAGTCAAAAGCACGATAGATTAGAGAGTGGTTTTCTCTACAATAGGATGCGCAAGTTCGAGTCCTCCCAAAGGCCTCGTTTCTTTAATTAAGATTCTCGAATGCTTAGTTTGAATTATTTTTTCTTAAGTCATATCAACACCTTAAATTGGTTATTTAATGCCGAAATGATTTTTAGGATAGTTTGTATCAATAGAAAAAATCAGTTTGTAGATCAGGTTTCGTTGACGTATTTTCGTAAAGAGGGTTTTTGTTCAGAGTCAAATGTATTGCTGGTAATTTTTTGTTTTCAAATATGTATGGCAGGTAAAAAAATTTTCTTCAAAATTTTTTTGCTGGTAATATTTTTTTTTTTCAAAAATATATTGCTAGTATTGTTTCTGTAAAAAATCTATTTTCATACTTTCATAGAGTTCTGAGCCCAGTTTGGGGGGGAGTAACTATTTACTTAAAGTTGGAACCCTAACAGTTGTTACCAGCCATGAGAACAGCAGTAATTAAGAGATGGTTCCACGCTCCTCAAAACTTTCCGATCAGAGGCCTTGCTGCCGAATGTTGTTAATTGTCATACCGAGGACGAACTCAGGCCAGTAGTTGTACTTCACACTGTTAAAAAAGTTACAAACACGTGTATCCATTAAAAGAATAATATAAATGCATTGATTCTCGTATTGATATTTATCGCGTTAAATCTGACACACATCATACCGCGCCAAGTTTTCGCGCGATACGTTTTTGCTTGTCTTCACAATATGTATTCGACAACTTAGCTTTTAAGTGAAGACTTTCGTTTCGTTGTCTATAGATGAGGCATTATGACTAATTACATTATTATACTATATCATATTATATTGCAACATTTCTCTTTAACTCAACTCACCAACTTTTTTTTGATCACTGCTGTAGGTTCGTACTGAACTCACATTTCGTTTTTTTTTTTAAATGTTATGACTCTTCAGAACGTAAAAGATTATGACTCTTCCACATATTTCTACCTTTTATTGTCTTTGAATTCTTCGGGATAGAAACAAATGGAATAGTTCTACTACAAGGAAGCTGTTCATCTTTCACTGCTATATAGGTTTGGTTTGTTTTGTTTTACGGCATATTATCCTCAATGGGTCATTTTTTTTTCCTGGTAAAATCTTTTTTTTATTTTGTCAAAAATCCATTTCTGTTAATATTTTCTCCTCAAAAATGTATAGATGGTAATATTATTTTTTCAAAAACGTATAGCTGGTAACATTATATTTTTTTTTCAAAAACGTATATCTGGCAACATTATTTTTTCAAAAACATATTATCAGAGGCCTTGCTGTTGGATTTAGTTTATCGTCATACTCAGGACGTGGATGTAGTTTATTGTCGTAGCCAGGACGATGCTATATGGAAGGACTTATAATGACAATATATGATTAAAATAGAGATAAAAATGTGTGAAAAATGTTAATTATTTTATTAAAATTTAATTTGACTTTTTGTTGAATTATCAACTTTACTTAAGTCATAATAAACTGAATTAGATTTCCCAATGAAATTATATTTTCTTATTAATTTAATTTTAATATTTTCGGATATTTTCTTATTAAATTAATTTTAATATTTTCGGATATTTTCTTTTTAAATTAATTTTAATATTTTCGGATATTTTCTTTTTAAATTAATTTTAATATTTTCGGATATTTTCTTATTAAATTAATTTTAATATTTTCATATATTTTCTTATAAATTTAATTTTAATATTTTCGGATATTTTCTTTTTAAATTAATTTTAATATTTTCGGATATTTTCTTATAAATTTAATTTTAATATTTTCAGATATTTTCTTATAAATTTAATTTTAATATTTTCGGATATTTTCTTCTTAATTTAATTTTAATATTTTCGGATATTTTCTTATTAATTTAACTTTAATATTTTCGGATATTTTCTTATTAATTTAATTTTAATATTTTCGGATATTTTCTTATTAATTTAAAGCAGATAAATGAAAATATTATTTATCTGAGTTTTTTTTTCTTCGTAAGAAATTGAAGTGGTTATTTATGAAGGGTAGCTTAGTCTTGAAAGAAAGCTTAAAATAGGGGACACCTAATCAGGATCGAACTCCCTTCTAATGATCTACAAATTCAGTTGACAGTTACACGAAAATGAGGCATCCCAAATTACTAATCGTAGCCTAGTTTTGGGAGATGAGCAGAGATATGGAGTCTCCAATGAAATGCGAACGGACTACACATGATCGGAGAAACTGACTCGTTAACCATTACACCATGCCGAGGTAGCCCTGCGAAGCGGAGGTTATCACATTTTTCTCCCTGACTACTTTTCTTACAGGTGTATGGAGATAATTATATGTACATACGTTATTGTGTGTATGTGTGTGTGTGTGTGTGTGTGTGAGAGAGAGAGAGAGAGAGAGAAAGGGTTTTTTTTTTGCCTGAAAGCGCTAAACAGAAAACAAAAATTGTTTATAAATTACTTAATTGCGTTCAAATTAAAAATAGTTTACCCAAATCGGGCTTGCCCCATAATTTGACAGAACGAAGATCAGAAAAGTAGCGCTTAAGAACAAAGTGGAAATGACCTGTGAACCGGAGGGGTGGGGGTGTGGTTTTTTATATCACGTGACTCTTCGTACACTCACCATATATCAACAAGTTGACAGAATAAAATAAAAATAGGAGAACAGTGTTTTTATTAAGGGAAGAAGCAAATCATTTCATCTTTTTCTTTTCTTCTTCTTAAATAAAACCTTTCCCCGTTTATAAACTTCTTATAGACAGTCTTTCAAACCAACGGATATTTTCACGAAACTTGGAAATATTGAAATGCCAGCAAGTTATATACCGTACCTATGAACATTAAAGTGTATGTCCCAATCCTCATAAATACGTTGGAAACTATTGTAAGCGGGGGTAATATACCGTTTTAAGTAGTCCACCACTAGCAGTGGTTTACCTACTTCACGCCGCTGGCGAGTATTGTATTTTGTTAATATTATAAAGATTACCATTTCATTTCCAACCTCCGTTTTGGTTACTCCTCATACAGTAACCCTTTCTAGGTTACAGCACAACATTTTTTCCGGGGTCAGGGACTTTTTCTTTGTTGTTTTCTATATATCATGGATCTCAAACTCAGGGGCAGAAAAGGGCCATTATTTACTGACGGAAAGATGCAGCAGGCTCCTCGCCTGGGTATTACCTATGGAAAGTACATCAACTCAGTTGGGGCAGAGCCATCAACTCTGAGCTGAAACAAACCGGTAGAAGCACATTTGTGGAGTGGGTAACATTTTCAATGGCGGTGAGCTTTGCTTTCCTTAGTATTTGTCAAATTTATTTCTTCTTATAAAATTCTAAAAAGAACCCGAGCCATTGTTGAAAATTACATTTGTACCCTGTCATCATGACGAATACTTGTTGGTAAGGAGGCCGAGTTTGCTTCCCATCCTCGTAGATAAACAATAAGAGACCGTGCTGAGCTTAATACTGATTGACTGTCTTTTTGGTGGTTAGGTGAAACCCAATACAGTTACTTCAAATATTTGGAAAAGGTGGGGGATAAATTTATCAAACTGACTAAAATTAGAGGAAAATATTGCCCAAGAAAATGGTCCCCCGCATACCGTAAAAAGCTAGTCCACGAGCCACGTGCTTGTCATCTCTGCCACAGGTAGTATATCATACAGTACGTACAAATATATATATATATATATATATATATATATATATATATATATATATATAGATAGATAGATAGATAGATATATATATATATATATATATATAGATAGATAGATAGATAGATAGATAGATAGATATGTTAATCCTGCAATCTCTCCATACAATTTCTTTTTTTAAACATCATAAGTGGAAGTTCAATCATGAAGACTTCCATCACACCATATAATAATTATCAATGTGTAATTATTTATACATTTCCTGTCGCATCTGTGTTTGGAAAGAAGGTAAATCAACTTAATTTACTAAATTTATGAGTGATTACTTCCCTTAGTCGTTTATTAATCTAAACGATTAAAATATCTATCTGCATTCAGACAAAAGTTCCCGAGCAAAATGAACCAATTCCTTCACTCCTACTTAGATTGCAGTCTTATTTGTTTAAGCCTTTTGTGTGAGGCACTGAGGTACCTTTGTCTATTAGGTGAGCGTCTTGTTTCAAATTGGTCTTGCAATAGGCATTGTCCTTGTCGTCTTTGTCGTTCTGCTGCTAACCATTTTCCTTCGGGTGATGTTTCTATTTCACTGTTATATTACACGCATAAAAATTTTAACATGAAAATATATTGAGCAAAAAATGATTTATATAATACCAGGAGTAATCAATGGTTCAAAGATACCATTGAAAGTCTAAAAAATATAAAGGGAACGGATTAATTAAACGGTTTATTGGCCTCGATTTTAGTTGCAAGTTCTTTATTGAACCTCAATACTTTGTTTCAAGACTTTTGTTTCATTGCATCTCACTAGTAAAACTTTCTAACAATTGCCGTCATTTTTAACAGCGAGTGTAAACTACTACTACTACTAATAATAATAATAATAATAATAATAGATACCGAACATACTTGTCGTAAACAAAAAATGTGATACGCCCGTCCAAAATTAAAAAAGGAGTTTTTAGCCAAGAATTTTTTCAGCAATTTAACGTATAAAAAGATAGCGTGCAACATTAGAAAAGAAAAGTGCTACAAATTCGATAATAAAAATTACAGTAACTATTCTTTTAAAAATTGTTCTACTCTGTTGTAAAAAAGGACGAAGAATGAAGAAATTTAGAGAACAAATATTTTCTTATGACAGAAAATAACAGCGTACACAATTAGAGAACAAACATTCTAAACATATATATAAATAAAATGAACAAATTCTTTTGACGTAATATTGATACAAAAGATTAATCAACACAAAAATAGACAAAGAAAAGAAATTACAAAATCTCCTACAGACGGTAGCAACGGAGAGTGAGAAGAAAGGACTAAGCATGAACTACAATAAAACAGAACGCATGGTCATCAGTAAGAGGAAGAGCCCGATATGCGATTTGCAGGTTGGGAACACTTGGAAGCCTCTTGACAGAGGACGGTAAGTGCGACACTGAGATCCGTAGACGTATTGGGATGGCCAAGGGCACATTCCAAAAGCTGGACAGAGTACAGCGAAACAGGAGGATTTCTTTGGAAACAAAGGATGCTGAGATGTTACGTGACATCTGTCCTCCTTTACGGCAGGGAATGTTGGACGATTTCCTCAAAGATGAAGAAGAGACTCGAGGCGACGGAGATACGGTTCTGCAGAAGGATGCCAAGGATATCGATCGTGTTAGCAACGATGAGGTCGCAGAGAGGTTGCAAACAAGGAGGAGCTTATACATAACATCAGGAAGAAGCAGATGATGTTTCTGGGACACATAATGAGGAAGGAGTGTCTGGAGAATCTGATACTCACGGGTCGAATAGAGGGAACGAGAGACAAGGGAAAGCAACGCATGACATACCTGGCGGGCCCAAGCAAATGGATGACAGAACGCGGTCTGGGGGAGGAAGCAGAGGGAAGGAACATGTTGAGAGCTGCAAAGGATAGAGGGAGGTGGAGAGCCATGATTTCCCACGTCCTGAAAGGGCATGGCACATAAAAAGAAAAGTGTTGCTGCCATATCTGGGCTTAAGCTAATCCTCACTTCGCAGCCTTCATAGAATTCAAGAACGTCTATGCGGTCTTGTGGAGTGATGACATCTTTGTTCACTCTACAACACCTGTCTTACAGTCAGTTAGTTATGTACCATATACGTTTAGGCGATCATGTATCTTTCGATACATGACTGACGAGGCAGATTTTTCCAGCAGTAGGTTGCCATTTGTTTCTGAGGTAGACCAGTTGCCATCAAAGGCTATAGAACCCGGTCTGTCCTGCTATTTACTCATTTGGGTTGAAGAAGAGGATTCATAACTTTTCCAAGGGTATTAAGTGAATGTAATGGATTCGCCTGGAATTCAAACTCGGCTCTCCGATTCCTCAATCTTTTACTCCACCGCCGCTATCCATTACTCCACCGTGCCTACTTTTTCCTACCATGCTACAGCTGATTCATAATTATTCGTCGCTCTCTCGTTAATCGTATACCATGTACCCAGTGTAGACTTATCCTCATTCATATTTCATTGGTAAGGAGCAAGTTCCACCGGGGCAGCTTCTTCATCAGAACAGTTACGCTGTGGAGCCAAACTCCCGAGTGGATATCTTCCCGACCACAATACGATCTTAACCTCTTCAAAGACTGTGTGTAACTGTTATCTATCCTACATGTCCTCCTAATATACACCTCTTCCCCCATCCTTGTGCTATAAGTTCGATCATAATTGACTTCATATTGATACAAATGATTGATAAGATGCAAAAGTGAAGGACTGTTGTCAGAGCTGGTCAAGCGCTGCACAATCCTCAATTTTCAGCTTTAACATAAGTGTTTGCGCGGCCATGTGGGTAATGATTTTTTTTTCCATACTACAACCTCTTTCCCACAGATGAAACGTTGCTAGCCTCTCGCTAATTTTTCGCAATAACGTGTCACATTGTTCTAGCGTGATGCATTTCTTTCTGTCGCGAATCAGCCGCTCCCATCGGTTTCCTTGACATTATCAGATTATCAACAATGAACTTCCAGACATTTAACTTTGGACTGAGATATTGACTTTGCGTGCAGCATGTTATAACTTCAACGGCACTGTACCTTTATGTAATTGTTGGCGAACCTATCTCGCTACATCATTTACGACTGAGTAGTGAGTTGGATCCTCACTGAGTGCTCACCTCTTTCGGCCTTGTGCCACATCTAAGCTACGCTTAGAACATCAGTATTAGGGTACATTGGCGATTAATGGTTTGCAAGCATGTCTCGCTAGATCAATTACGACTGAGTAAGGAGTTGGATCCTCACTGAGTGCTCACCTCTTTCGGCCTTGTGCCACATCTAAGCTACGCTTAGAACATCAGTATTAGGGTACATTGACGATTAATGGTTTGCAAGCATGTCTCGCTAGATTAATTACGACTGAGCAGTGAGTTGGATCCTTACTGGGTGCTCACCTCTTTCGGCCTTGTACCACATCTAAGCTACGCTTAGAACATCAGTATTAGGGTACATTGACGATTAATGGTTTGCAAGCATTTCTCGCTAGATCAATTACGACTGAGTAGGGAGTTGGATCCTCACTGAGTGCTCACCTCTTTCGGCCTTGTGCCACATCTAAGCTACGCTTAGAACATCAGTATTAGGGTACATTGACGATTAATGGTTTGCAAGCATGTCTCGCTAGATTAATTACGACTGAGCAGTGAGTTGGATCCTTACTGGGTGCTCACCTCTTTCGGCCTTGTACCACATCTAAGCTACGCTTAGAACATCAGTATTAGGGTACATTGACGATTAATGGTTTGCAAGCATTTCTCGCTAGATCAATTACGACTGAGTAGTGCGATCCTCACTGGGTGCTCACCACTTTCGGCCTTGTGCCACATCTAAGTTACGCTTAGGAAATCGTTCGAGCACACGACGTGGTGTAATAGCAAGCTTGTCTCGCTAGATCAATTACCACTGAGTAATGAATTCGATCCTCACCGGGTGCCCCACACTTTAGGCCTTGTGCCACATCTAAGCGACGCTTAGGAAATCATTTTAGGGTACCGCGACGTGGTACAATGGTAAGCAAGCTTGTCTTACTAGAACAATTACGACTGAGTAGTGAGTTCGATCCTCACTACGTGCCCATACTTTCGGCCTTGTGCCACATCTAAACTACTCTCAGGAAATCATTTTAGGGCAGCTCGACGTGGTGTAATGGTTAGCAAGCTTGTCTGGCTTGAAAAATTACGACTTAAATCGCTAGTGCAATCCTCACTGGGTGTCCCATAATTTCGGTCTTGTGCCATATCTAAACCACGCTTAGAAAATCAGCATGTCATAAACATCTTCAGTTTCCAATAATTTACCGTTTCTACAGCATACGGTTTGAAGGTCACCTGAGGCGTGAAACTGACAATAGTGATTCCTATGTCAATATATTTTTGACGTGGACTTATTTTTAATCCGACATTTCCATTAGTCCAAGCGTTATTTCAATGGATACGCGTATTTGAAATAGACGTGCGGTTTTAATTTAAACAGTGTGCATTATATCTGTTGGAATCCACGCTCGAGAAAACTTGATAAAAGAAATACCTCACCGTAGGGCGCATTTTCTTTTTTAAGTATTCTCGAGTGCCCAGGCCGATAGCTGCAATGCAGACAGTTTAAATTAAAAACGGGACGTCTATTTCAAATGCGGCCATCCCCTGGAAATAACATTTGAAGTAATAACACTCTCAATATCTCTATATCTATAAAGTTTCTTTATCCGATATATATATATATATATATATATATATATATATATATATATATATATATATATATATATATATATATATATATCCATTAGAACCCATTTAAACAAACACAAAAATTTACCAGACTCCATTAGAAATATACTAGTAGAAAACACAAATATATTAATTGCTTCCACCTGTAAAAAAAAGGTTAAAAATAATGGAGGCTTTAATAATAAAAAAGAAAAAGCCTACCCTCAACAATATTAACTACGAACAAAGCCACAACGTGCTAACCGTATTTGGAAATTAAAACACCACTACTACACACTAAGACATACACATAATGCACACACTCAATTAAGCTGAAAAATCAAATCATCCTTGATAATGGCTAAAGTTATAGTCGAAAGCGCTCGCAAAAATAAAACATTTGGACAGTTCTTACACACCCTTTGTCCAGCAAAGAAAGCTCTTGTTCGTACACAAGAAAAATTAAATAAAAAACTTAACCGTAGTACCTTGTCTGTCGTTTTTAATGTGACTTGCATATATATATATATATATATATATATATATATATATATATATATATATATATATATATATATATATATATAAACATACATATATATATATAAGGGAAGGGTTTATGATTGTTCTAACGAGAGAAAAGTGTATATTTTCAAGAGAAAAAGCTGCAAACTTTTTTTTTTATAATGTGTATTTTCTTAAAATACTTTATTCTATATGTTTTGGTACAGGTGTTTTGGCTTTTGTGACCTTCATCAGGCGAAGAATGGTTATTTCCACATATTATTTAAAGGAATTCCTTTCTCTTACTATGAATCTTTTAACCAATGCGTAGTAGTAGTCTTCTGAATCCACCATGGACTGCCCTAAAAATGTTCTTTGCTTCAGGGATAATAAAGCAATTAAATTTGTTCAGAGAATGTGAAAGAAAGGAGGATGTCTTTGTTGTTTATTTTTTTCTTATCTGTAATAGTTTTATCTGTTTATCTTTGTTCTTACCTATTTATGTCCCCGTGTATCTTTTCATTCCTTCCTCTAATCTTGAGCATTTTGTATGTGTGTTTTTTGTCCAATATGTGTATATATATATTTTTTTTCTCCATACACACACACACACATATATATATATATATATATATATATATATATATATATATATATATATATATATATATATATATATATATATATATATATATATATATCTTGTATTATTACAAGGAAACCGGTATCTGTCTATATTTCTGAGATAAGGTATTATGTACACTATTTACATTATTCGTACTATTGACCTCATCTTTGTCGCCATATTTATTACAACGTTTCGGCCGTTGTACGCTCCGGCTTTCTTCAGGTGGCTGGAAAGTCGAACTGAACCCTTTATTTCGCTCACTGGTGTAGCTCTCGCTTTTGAAACATGAGAATTCTTATGTAACAAAATAATCATATTTTTAAAAAGAATATTTTAATATAAGCTCTACTTCTGTATGGAGCCCTGTCTTTTTAAAAATAAAAGCAAAAATATTAAGGAACTCCGGATTATTTACCTAACGTGTTCTTTCCTATTTTTCTGCATACCTGCTCATATATATATATATATATATATATATATATATATATATATATATATATATATATATATATATATATATATATATATATATACGAATTGGGATCAAATACAGATTAAATATGGATCCGAATGATAAGGAACAAATAGGAAACGTTTATCTATCTAACATTTCTTTATTAAAGCTTCATCAGAAAATGAGATATGGAGAAAAGGAAGAAAGAAATTCTGGTATTTTTTTTATTTTTGTTTTGTTTGATTTTCATTGGTTAATCATGTTTCACGTGCATCGTCAGTATAGTTTATGTCTTTCTGAAACTTCAAAAGGACGCTTCGACTCTCCTTGAATTCGTAACACCATAAATTATACTAGCATTTGTCAAATGTACGTGAAACCTAATTAAACAATGAATCCTAAGCAATACAAAAATGAAGAAAATAACATAATAATAAATTCCTTTCTTCTTTTGCTCCATAACTCATTCTCATGAAGCTTTAATAAAAGTGAAAAACATTAGATTGATAAGCGTTCCCAATTTGTTCTTTGTATTATCCTATATATATATATACATATATATATATATATATATATACATATATATATATATATATATATATATATATATATATATATATATATATATATATATATATATATATACTTACGGTATCCTCAGGCGTTTTTATGTTTTTTTGTTTCGTTTTGTTTTTTTATCAAATGACCAAATTTTTTTCTTTTTTTTTTAACTAATGACTACATTATTGTTTTAAAAAACAAATAAACAAACGCACGACGTGAAGAAGAAGAAGAAGAAGAAGAAGAAGAAGAAGAAGAAGAAGAAGAAGAAGAAGAAGAAGAAGAATATGCGTGGACATCATTACGTTTATTAAAATACACTATTTTAGACGAATCCTACCCATTCGTCAGATTTTCTAATACCTCTCATCCCAATCCGCGGCTTATTAGACTTTATTTCAAATTTCCAACCCCCTCACTTATTCTACGATGCTTTTTATTCAAGAGTCGAGTGTCGTCTGCCTCGTTCACTGTCTCCCTTAAGATATAGGCTAAATAGCAGAGTTAACTGGGCCCTCTAGCCTTGGTTGCCAAACAGTCTAAGAGAAGACCTCAAAATTGAAAAAGATGCATTTTAAATGCATGTGTGGAGGGTTAGATTACATTTTTTTTTATCTAGCCCCATATATATCTGATATGTAAGCAAGGACTTAAGACTTCGGATGTCTGGTTTAAAAGGGTTTTGAATCTGGTAATGTCACATATATATATATATATATATATATATATATATATATATATATATATATATGTAATTGTGTGTTAGACAGCAATCCCTCTTTTATACAAGTTATATTAAGGACGACTGATAAGGAAGAATTTTGCGTTTAAGAACACAAAAAATTAAATAAAAAGCTTATTCTCAGTACCTTATCAGTCATCTTTAATGAAACTTGTATATATATATATATATATATATATATATATATATATATATATATATATATATACAGTGTAACCCGGATATAAGAGAAACCCGGATATGGTCCCAAATTAGAGCCTGTGTTAATGTATATATAATAGACCAAACCCGGATATAAGAGTCTTATTCTCCGGTCCCGACAACTCTCTTATATCCGGGTTACACTGTATATAGATAGATATATATATATATATTTGTGTATTTAGGCAGCAATCCTTCTTTCAAGCACATTTCATTAAAAACGACTGACAAGGTGCTTTTATTTAGTTTTTTATATAATTTCTCGTGCGATCTAATAAAGTTTTTCTTTTCAGAGGATAAATTATATAAAAATTGTCCGAATGTTCTTTTCCGAGCGCTTTCGGCTATACATTTAGCCATTATCAAGGATTATACTTCAACTGTTAGAATTAGAAATAGTTTGTGTGTGTTTTATAAAGTGATTCATTTTTTTGTTTCAAAACACGGTCAAGATATTATGTCCATGTTCAAAGTTAATATTATTAAGGGTTGGTTTGTTTAATTTTATAAGTAAGGCTTCCATTATTTTTAGCCTTTTTTTGCAAGTGGATGATGCTATTATATTAGTGTTGTCGACAAGTATATTCCGAATAGTGTCCGGTAGGTCTCCATGAATATTTAAATGAGATCTAATTGAGCTATTGTCAGAAAGGTGTAGGGTTAATCTGCGTGTTAAACGATTTGTAGTGTGGCCTATATAATTATTTACGAAAGTTGATTCTTGAGGAATACAATTCCTTAATGGACATTTGAATTCGTAAATAATATTTGCTCTATTTAATTTTGTTGTAGGAGGTGAATTATTATTTTTAACTATAAGGTTACAAGTTTTAAATTTTTTATAATAAATAATTAATCTAATTTTTTTGCTATTATCAACTGGTGCTATGTATTTTTTTATAATGTTATTCATTCGGCATTCATCCTGTTTGTAGTTATCGTTCATCTGATTTTTATATATGTGTGTGTGTGTGTGTGTGTGTGTGTGTGTGTGTGTGTGTGTGTGTGTGTGTGTGTGTGCGTGCGTGCTTATAATATCAGCCTAACACCAATAAATAAAACATAAATTATTTTTAAACTTTATATACAAATAACGAAAATTCATGATACCTTTTGACGATTGGCCGAACGATTACAAAAAGGTTTGTCTACGAAATTCTGGAGTCGGGGAACTGAATATAACATCAATCAGCTAAGTGACAAATTTTATATTTGTATTACTCCTATGTGTGCGTGCGTGTGTATGATACTTTCAATAGGGCGAATATATATAGCATTGATCTTCAATATATCTAGACCGCCTCACCGAAAAGTGGTTGATGGGACACATGCTCAGTTTAATTTTGATTATCCTGTGTCCTACTGGCGTGAAAATGTCCTAGCCATCACTCTTTGAGACAGTGGGGAGATGCTGGCCCAGAGTCAGTAGAGTCAGAAAAAGAGAACGGAAGCTATTCATCTACTCAGGTCTAGAATGCGAATCTCTGATCCTAAGCATAAGCAGAAGTGTCCTTCCATACAGAAATCATCCGATCGTTTTATTTTTATACTAGCAGTATGGCCCGGCGTTGCCCGTGCTTGATTCAAAAATCGTACGACTCATACAGCAATCGCTATCACTTGACTTAAAATATTTTTGCCCTTTCTTGCCTTTAAAGGAGTGCCCTTTGCCGTGTTGATGTTGCTACATGCCTTACTTCTTGCCTATCTGACACTGCGAATTTTTTCTAAGCTCTATACTAAACATTAAATAGGTTACGAAAAAAGAACTAAACAAAATGAACACAAAACGATCAGCTTAAAAAAAAAAAGGACTCGTAACTGAAAAAACCGAATGAAAAAAAGAATGTTAACAAAAATCATTTTTCACACCCAAACCAGTACTGCGGAATCAGAATCAACGTTGAGTTTAGGCAAGCGAATGACCCAATTGGAGTAAAGTGGCATGCAGATTTAAATTTTTCCCACTTGTGACGAATCCAGCTATCAATGTTTTTTTGCATGCTAGCATGCTAGTTAACATTCGTGTCAGTCAGCTGTTGGCTCTCACGCTGGCCAGTAGAATCTTCCTGCCTATTCGTGGCAGCCAGCTATAGGCTCTCACTCTGGCCAGTAGAAAATGGTCGCAAACTACATGAAATCTGCCGTAGAAGCATGAAAAAATCGATTATTTCCACTATAGATGGGAGTTGGGAAATGCAAAGTCGGTCTTGGCCTTTCCACTACCTTGGAGCATGTGCATGTAAATTTTGGTGCAAATCCGTCGAAAATTGCCGCCGTGCATTCGTTACACACAAACACACACATCCTGCCTTTTATGGATAGAGATTTTTAAAGGCGCGACGTTTGTACATTAATACAATATCAATGTTCTATCGTTCGGCGTACCAAATAAATTAGAAAAATCCAACTGTTCCTTTCCCGTCCCGGTCCAGATAACAACTGATACAATGTTCATCTTTGCCCAGACAGCTTTCACATACAATGTAATGACTTGACAGGCTTCAACAGCTGACGATACTAATCAATAAAATCGATCACGAGGTGCAAGAAACACTGATCAATCGGTTAGTCGGGACTGGTTACAGCAGTCAAAGCTTGATCAAATGCCGTGGGTGATCTGACAGGTCAGACAATCTGTTACAAATTAGGATCATTCAGTCAGTCAGTCCTCTTCGTGTAGAATGGCACTTGAGGCGATGACGAGACAAAACCACCTCTTGTCTATCAGCTGTTGCGTGTAGAACAGTTTGCAGTGTTAGACCATTTGCCGCCGCTGTGTTATCGCCCGAACCTTCCATACCAGGTCTCTTACGGTCTTCTGTGCTTTCTGTTTCTATGTGTTGCCCAGCAAAGGGTTGTTCTAGGTAGCGAACTTGAGAAGGGCCCGACTAATCGCCACCGACGTCTACTAATTGGGATAGCTATGCTTTTTCTGACTCATAAATTGACGAGTTTCGCCGATGTAAGTTCCAAGGACATTGACAACAAAGATTATCTCTTGTCTCATGCCTTTACTCTTTTCTAACCATTGGCCAGTATCTTCCAGTATATTCCGCCTCACCTGCTATCCTCTTCCGCCTCTGGTGAGGCGGAATGATTGAAAGAGAATCAAAGATTTAGAAACAGATTTAAAAAATTCATATGTCAAAAATAAATATGATTTCAAAATTTAAAATATTATTATGGATTACTTGTAATTGCATTCATGAGTCCCAGTATAAATAGTTATAAATAATTATTGACTGATTTTATCATTTTGATATTTTTGCATTATATCAAGTATTAAGAATATAGTAACTAGGGTCCGCAAATTGGAGGACAGAGTTATCAGTGATAATGTTCTGAATTCGAATCCGCGGTTATTTTCCTTTAAATCACTCTGTTTATTTTTTTATATTTTTAAATGTACTTTTTTATCATATAAATTTTGGTGAGGCACGAGCAAATTTTCATTGCGAAAATTCGGCCCCAAGAAGGAACCTTATCTCCTCCCTCTACCCTTCTCACACCATTTACCTGTATCTTCTCATTTTCTTCCTTATCCCACTAAATAGAGCCAGTCCTGGGTAGTGACAAAGATTATCCTTTATTTCGTCTCTTTACTCTCCTCCCACTGTTTGACTGTATCTTCTCATTCTCTCCCTTATCTCTCTAGATTGATCCAGCATTGGTGTTGTCAATAAGGATTATCCATTATGTTATGGAGGTGGCGAATCAAATTAATGTTAATATATATTGTACAAATATACTAATAGATAGATAGATAGATGCTAATGTTAATGCTGATATTAGACGTTTCTTTATAAGGAAACATTCGGCAGTCATTGACCGTGTATCTTGTACTCCTGTTGGCTGAAATTTATAGAATCTTTTTCTTAAAATAATTTTTCAGAAAAATAGGTTTCTCAAGAACTGTTATCGCTCTTTCCAGTATTGACGGAAGTTTTCTTTCTAACCTTTTACTTAGAGTAGCTTAGAATGTCAACATTTACATACAGTATGTCATTATTTTCTCTTATGTAATAGATAGATAGATAGATAGATAGATAGATAGATATGGACAAACTGAATTTGTTTTGTTTTACGGCATATCAACCTCAATGGGTTATTTAATGCCGCTGGTAATATTTATTATTTTTTTTTGTAAATGTATAGCTGGTAAGTTTGTTTTGTTTTTTTTTGGTGGGTGGGGGGGGGGTTCCAAATGTACAGTTGGTAATAATTTTTCTTCCAAAATTTATTGGTGGTAATAATTTTTTACAAAGTATTTCTGGTATTAAACCCTATTTTTACACTCTCATAGTGTTTTGACCCCAGTTTGGGGGTTAACTACTTATCCATAACTGGGACCCTAACAGGTGCTACCACCCCAGGTTAGGACTTGGGAACACCAGCAATTAAGAGGTGATTCCACCCTCTTCAAAACCTCCTGATCAGAGTTTATCGTCTTACCCAGGACGCGGATGTAGTTTATCGTCATACCCAGGACGGGACAGACTGGGATAGATAGATAGATAGATAGATAGATAGATAGATAGATACATATGAGCTGACTTTCGACAAAATTAAAATTTAAAATCGACATACTGCTGACAAGATTTTTCCGCCAAAAAATGTTTCTTTTTTATTTGTTTTTATTTATTTCCCGCCATAGCCGAAGCTTTGTGAAAGATGTTCAAACCTCTCTCTAACTTTGTATCTCACCGTGTGTGGTCTACTCTAAATATGAGATTGAACATGGTACTCCACAGCTTCCTTTTCCTATTGTTCCCAGAGATAATTAATACTTTGCAATCCGTCTTTGCTTTTGTGGCACTTCTATCTCCCTCGATCTACTCAAAATTGTCAAGTAGTTTCCCCCCCTTCTCTTGCCTTCAATGTGTCCTGTGAGTGCTAGATTCTCCAAGCCGTCTTCCCTCATTATGTATCCTACGTTTTTCGACTGCTGACTTTTTTCTGATTGCGAGTTTCTTTGTAATTCTTATAGACCTGAAAAGATTTATTGCAGTCTCTCTCTTCCCCTTCCTCTCTCTCTCTCTCTCTCTCTCTCTCTCTCTCTCTCTCTCTCATATTCCTTGGTAGAATTTCTTCGACGCGAAATTGTCTGTCATTTCCTACCAACTGCCAAACTTCATAAACGAATTTTGGAAATCTAACCATTGCTGTGACTGGGGTGCTGATCGTCGCTCGTCCTGAATTCACTACTGTTTCACCCACAGAGCCAAACAATGGATAGAATTTCCGTCTCACGCTTCGCCCCGAATCCTGAACCAACCTGCTGTTCTTTGTCGGCTGTCACCGCCGCCTGTATCCATCGATAATCTTTTTATGAAGGATTTGTTTCTTCTCTTTCTCCTCCTCCCTCTCCTCTCTCCCTCCCCTCTCTCTCTCTCCCTCTCTCTCTCTCTCTCTCTCTCTCTCTGTACACCTTGGTCTCTTTCCTCCTTCCATTCCTCTCCATCCCTTGTTCACGCCGTCTCCCTCTATATGCAAATATATCGAATTTTCTTTTTTCGATTTTCTTTGCCAAACTTGACGTCAGCATAATGCAGGCTCGATTTCATGCTTCGCTGCTGAGGACCGCGTATTATACGCAAGGGAAAAGAATTTCAATTTAAATAACGCTTAAATGCTATCTATTTTGTTTGTCACGCCCTTCGTTGTTTTCCACCATGAGGCTATCTCTCTTTCCCTCTCTCACTCACACACACACACTCTCTTTCTCCCTCTCTCACTCACACACACACACTCTCTTTCTCCCTCTCTCACTCTCTCTTTCTCTCTCACACTCTTTCTGCACACACACACACACACACACATTCTTTCTCTCTGTCTCTCTCTCTTTCCGCACACAAACACACACTCACACACTCTCTCTCCCCCCATCACTCTCTCTTTCTCTCTCACTTTCATTACACACACCTCTCTCTCCCTCTCCCTCTTTACGCACACACTCTCTTTTTCCCTCTCTATTTCCGCACACGTACACTCTCTCTTTCTCTCTCTTTTCTCTTTCTCTCTCACATACACACTCTTTCTTCTTCTCTCACTCTCTCTTTCCCAACACACACACTCTCTCTCCCTATCTCTTTCCGCACAGACACACTCTCTCTCCCACTGACATTCTCTTTCTCTCTCTCTCTCTCTCTCCGCGCAAAAACACACACATGCATACACACTCACTCTCTCTTTCTCTCTTTCTTTCCGCACACACACACACACACACACGTGCATATACGCTAATATAGCAATAACTTATGAAGTATGAGCGTTTATTTTTTTTTAAAGGCACCCGACGTCATATAATGGACAATGAAGCTAATTTATTTACATTATTTGATTTTTCGTCCTCATCTTTGTTGTTATATTCACGACGTTTCGGACATCATCCGCTCCGGCCTTGTTCAGGTGATTGGAATTTCGAACTGAAACCTTTATTTCGTTCACCGACGTAGATTGTTCTACTTCTATGTGCCATGCCTCTTCCGAATATGTCCAGTTTCAGTTATCTCCCTTCAGCTCAAACCTCCAATTTTTTGTTCAATTCTCTTGTGGCTAGGTATTAAACTCGCAATTCTTTGGATCAAGTCACTGGATTATTTCAACCGGTGCTTTTCCCCACTGGGCAATGTGTCCTTGTGATAAATAATAGTTGAAAACTTTTTTTTTAGTATCAGTGTGTTTTGGCTCAGGCCTTCTGAGGCTGACCTTTAAGGTCAGATGGTAGACAAAATAGGGAAGTTGATTTTGATTGGCTGGGCCGAACTGAGGAATGAATTATAGATTAAGATTTTTCAGGGAGTTTCTGTTCGGACGTGAGTCCAACTACACGTGTTAGATTGCGTTTGTGCAAATCCCCCTCCCCCCACGGGAAAGGGTCCTTCGAGAATTGGTTGCTACACGTCAAAGGAAATGGACGTGTGAGATTTTCGTGTTTGGAAGCACTTCCCAAATATGGAGTTTAGTAACCCCCACTTGATAGAAGATTTACCCGTCGACGTGGTTAATAAAATATGCTTTTCGTCTCTGAACCCAAAGAACATTTCGCGACACCGACCAAGAGAAGAAGAGGATTGAACTAGAACGACCAGCGATCACCGGCCAGACCAGATGAGTGCAATCAACAAGACACCGCCTTCCAGTGAAGGGTATACAACATATGAAGAAAGCCGAAGCGTACGGCGGCCGAAACGTTGTGAATATGACCACAAAGATGAGTACAATGTAAATAGTGTGAATAATTACAATTATATCTCATAAATATAAACAGATATTGAAGCTAATTTAGTTGATTATTACAGGTGATATCGCTTCTCATTATAATGTCCGATACAAAATACGACACTGAATACCCCCCACCCCCAAAAAGGTTGACCTCAACGATAAAATAGGTGTAATGGTTAGCAGGGTTACTATGTTTGACCATTAATACCGAGTAGTGAGTTCGATCCTAACTGGGTGCCGTATATAAAAGTTTATATTGAATAATTTGTCAAGTATTGACATGTAAAATCGACCAACCAATAACTGGCCTGAGTCTAATGGTTATCAATGTTAATACATTTGATTATTAATACCGAGTAATAATTTCGATCCTCACTGAGTGCCCTATAAAAGTGCTAAAAAAATGAAGTTGGCCCATGGTTTTTGAAACGTTATTAGCAGGTGTAAAAATATATATATATATATATACATGTAAATTTGCTGAGGTCCACACACAAAAAAAGTAGCAAATTGGGGCTCCACGTAATATTTTAGTGGTCCATAGAACAATTTCACTTCGGAACGCTTGTTACAGCCGGGGATTAAAATTTCTAGAGTAATCTACGCCATATTTAAAATATTAAAAATAGAAAATCGACTCGAAAACTAGCAGAAAACGAGATCAAGTTATGCAAGTTAGCGTCTTTTTTACCCTACCGGATGTAAGGAAAATTATATAAAGATTATACTTTATTATATAAATTAATTTAATATATTATTAATAAATAATAATTTAATTTTAAATATTGATATAGATTAATTAACATTTGTAATAAACTCGACATTGTGAAAAGAGTGAAGTTCGACTAACATCGATGAAGACGAATATATATAAAAAAAAAATAACCTCGCTTCGCAGCATCTACAACAGAGATTTCATTGAATAACTCTGCCCTTTTTAAAAATTTATTAAATACTCACATATTTTAAAATGGTTTCTCATGAGTTATTTTAATAGTGTTTGTCCCATAGAATTCAGTTGTTAAAAAAAAAATGATAGGAATCACAGATCTAGATTAATGTTTTTCAATTTAAAAAATGTGAAAAAAATATGAAAGAAATATGAAAAAATGTGAAAAAAATATGAAAAAATGTGAAAAAATGTGAAAAAAATATGAAAGAAATATGAAAAAATGTGAAAAAATGTGAAAAAAATATGAAAATATATGAAAAAATGTGAAAAAAATATGAAAAAAATATGAAAGAAATATGAAAAAATGTGGAAAAAATATGAAAATATATGTAAAAATGTGAAAAAAATATGAAAGAAATATGAAAAAATGTGAAAAAAATGTGAAAGAAATATGAAAGAAATATGGAAAATGTGAAAATTATGAAAAAAATATGAAAAAATATGCAAGAAATATGAAAAAAATATGAAGGAAATATGAAAAATATGAAAAAAAATGTATACGTTCTCGTGAAATGAAGAAGAAAAAAACATTCTGATGCTTTAATTGACCGGCGTGGATCTTTTCAGCTACAGTATTTCGCAACGTGACTAAAACGTTGTGACAACATTGGGGATGTGTGGTCGGTTTGGGTTTCAAGTACTGCATTTAGCTATTTATTTAATTTTTTTTGTGTGTGTGTGTGTTTCCTTTTCAGGACACAAAATGTGTCAAAACTGTCCAAAACTTCTGCATATCCGAGCACTATCGACTATTCTTTTAGCCATTATCAAGATCGATTTTTATTTATACCGGTGATGTTTTTTTTTTTTATGCGTGTATCTGAAGTTATTGGAATGTTTTATTTTCCAAATGCGGTCAACACGTTGCGGGCGTGTTCATAGCTAAAGTTATTGAGTGCTGGCTTTTTCCTTTTTCTTTTTAATATTTTTTTACATGAAGATGAGGCTGTTATACTTTATTTTCTACTGCTATGTTGCGGGTGGAATTTGGTAGGTTTCCGTGTGTGTTTAAATGAGTCCTAATTGAGCTATAGTTGGATAGGTGTAACGTGAGTCTTCTAGATAGGCATGTAGTGGTATGACCAATGTATTTATTTATGTTTATGGTTTGATCAAGAACGCAGTTCCTTAAGGAGCATATATATATATACATATATATATATATATATATATATATATATATATATATATATATATATATATATATATATATATAAATCGACTTTGATATTCCCATTGTGCAAAGGCTTTATACTCGTATGTCAGAAGAAATAAATGTACAGAAAAGGAAATTTCTAGAGTCCAAAAAAAAAAAAACTTTAGTACTTATCTTATGTTGATTGTCACGAGCCTGAATAAGTACGTCTTTCTGGTTTGACTGCCAGGAACCAAAGAGAATATGTGAGTTTCGCGCCTAACGATCCCGCGGGCAGTTCACGTGACTATCGATATACAGTGTAACCCGGATATAAGAGAGGTGTCGGGACCGGAGAAGAAGTCTCTTATACCAGGGTTTATCTTATATCCGGGTTTGGTCTATTATATATACATTAACACAGGCTCTAATTTGGGACTAAAGAAAATCGCTCTTATATCCGGGTCTCTTATATCCGGGTTACACTGTTTCTATTTTTAGCTTTTTAAAGGGTTAGTCAAAGGGAGATAACTTTTGTCTCCCTCAACAATATATATATATATACTAATGATAAAATATAGTAATCCGTATGGAATTTCCAGGAGGAAAAAGGTCCAGGAAGAGCTCTATATCAAAAGACAGCAAAATTATTATTAATTAAAGAATATCAAACACATAAGGTCCTATAGGTAATAACCAAACGGGATTGTTTCCAATTCACACTGAACTAACTACGCTTTATGCCCCTCCCAGGAATGTTAAATGTGAAGTCAGTATATCAAAATATCTGTCTTTTCCCACTCTTTAAATAAGATAGCTATAATTCTTGATTTTAAACCGAAGTATTTTTTCCCATTTTCTTTGTGATTTTGTTAGTATGACTTGAAGATTGAGAGCTGCTTTTTTAGAGCTCTCATGAAATAAAAGTTATTACCTATGTGTTGTAACCTAAGAAAGATTAGTGAATAGAATAATCAAACAAACATTGGTAATAAACGATAATACTTAGGACAAGAACAGCGTATATAAGATTCGCCAGCGGCGCGTAGAAGTAGTCAACTGCTAGAAGTGAGTCAAGTGAATTCTACAATGAATCTCCCACTGCAGGATATCTACCAACCGCCCCACGCGGTCAGACGTGAGACAAGGCCGAATTTAATGTGGGGTATCCGAGCCCGTAGGCTAACCCAAAAATTCACTGTAGCAAAACTCGAGACGAAACTCTAGCCTTCGACATAGCCTCATCTGGGGATCCTTTCTGCGCAGAGGCAGAGAGTTTAACCAGCACAGCTGGGGACAAATCTCCATCTGCAGGATATCTACCAACTGCCGCATGCGGTCAGATGTGGCACAAATCCAAGTTTATTGTGGGGTATCTAAGCCCGTAAGCTCGGCCAAAAATTCCCCGTAGACGCCGTAAAAACGAGGTCGGGTAGCTGTTTCCCGAGACGAGACGCTGGGGATCCTCTCTGTCCGGAGGCAGAGAGTTTGACCAGCACTGCTGGAGACGCATCTCCAACTGCCGATCAACATACAGTATTTACTACTGTATTTACGTGAATCGTGACATACCCTTTATCGTATGTAGGTATGCTACAACCCTATGGGTTTTTAAGTGTATGATATTCATTAATATATATATATATATATATATATATATATATATATATATAGTTTTAAGGTGTGCTACATTTATGGGATAAAGTGCTCAATATCACAGATAGAGCGTATGTAAATATAAATATAAAAGTGAACATTGAAGTCAACACTTAGAGGCGACAGGCTTTTTCATGCTAGACGCAATCTTCAAGCCGATATATATATATATATATATATATATATATATATATATATATATATATATATATATATTGAACAATAAAAATTATTTAAAAAATTGAAATCTTCAGACACACTCGGTTGTAGATTAATATTCTTTCGTTTTTATCATTATTATTATTTCATTTAGATTCCTCGACTAGTTTCGGCCAACATGGCCATCATCAGGAGAAAAAAATATTTCTGCTTGCTGCTAGCAGTGAACTATAGAAATGAATGTCTTGATTGAGAAAATTAACTTTTGTCTGTAGTTTTCATTTGTTTTTTTATTTGTTTTTTATCTTTTTAACATGAATTTTTTAACCTTCCTTGTATTCGTCAAACAATCTCTTTTAAGTTGTTACTTGAGATAAAAGCTCTGAATTGGTCAGTCTGACAGTTTTATTGGTTCCTGGAGAGGGGATGTGTCTCTGTTAAGTGTGTGTGTGTGTGTGTGTGTGTGTGTGTGTGTGTGTGTGTGTGTGTGTGTGTGTGTGTGTGTTATTTGGTTCTTAGGGAGTGAGTGAGTATAATATGTGTAAGCGTGTATATTGCTGTGGGTGTGTGTTACCATTTGGCACATTAGGGAGTGAGTCAGTATGATGTATGTAAGTGTGTATATTCGTGTGGATGTGTGTATAAGTGTGAGGCCTGACCTTAAAGGTCAGCCTCAGAAGGCCTGAGCCAAAACACTCTGATACTAAAAAAAAAGTTTTCAACTATTATTTATCACAAGGACACATTGCCCAGTGGGGAAAAGCACCGGTTGAAATAATCCAGTGACTTGATCCAAAGAATTGCGAGTTTAATACCTAGCCACAAGAGAATTGAACAAAAAATTGGAGGTTTGAGCTGAAGGGAGATAACTGAAACTGGACACCTCCGTAAGTATGTATGTTTTGTGTGGGTGAGAAATGTGGGAAGGTTTTGATTTGTAGGGTCATGTATTAATACTATCTATATTGTTAAATTTATGGTTAAACCCGGCTGGATAATGCGTTTTTAAACGTCGTATCCACTTATTTTCATGGAACTCTAAAATCTTTCTAATTTTATCTGCTCTGGAATTTTCTATTCTCTCAATTATAGTGAATTTGGCATGGGTTTTGAAATCGTGTCTTTCTAGGCGGAAATGTTGTTCTACAGGTAATAATTTTTCATGGGGAGTCGACTTAATTCAATTGCGATAATTATTAATTCTGTAGTGAAAGGGCCATTCAGATTTTCCTACATATTGTTTCTGGCATAGTGTGCATTCTAGGAGGTAAATTAGGTTATGACTTCTACAGTTAGTATCGTGGTAGATTTTGAAAGTAGATTTAGAGACTGAGCTAATGAATTAATTCGTGTGTCTGTGGTTACAGCATAAGCACCTTTTGTTTTTACATGGTTGGGAAAATCCTGTTGTTTTTGTTGTTAGTTTATTACGGATTACCTTGTCCCCTGAAATGTGGTTACTACCTATGATTTCTTTTAGGTTCTTAGGTCTACGATATGCTAGAAGTCCGGGTTCCTTAAACAATTTTTTTAGGTCTGGTTTGAGATGTAGTATTTCCCAGCGACTTTTGATTATTTGGGATAGTGGAGGCAGAGAGGGGTTGAAAGTGGTTATATATATATATATATATATATATATATATATATACATATATATATATATATATATACTTGTAATGATGAGAGTATGTGAACCAGGGTTTCACGTTATTTGCGATCCTCAGAGTTTGTCAGACGATCGCAAATAGCGTGAAACTCAGGGTCGCAAACTCACATCAATACAACTAAATATGTTAGGTCTATTTACTGATATTGAGCGCTTTCCAATAAGTAGTGCGCATATATAATATAAATAATATACATAAAAATGCATATATATATATATATATATATATATATATACATACATACACACTCACATTTTATCACATTATATATATATATATATATATATATATATATATATATATATATGTAAGCAAATGTGTGGATGTAGATCCGACGTAATGATGAAAATGTGGAAAAGACAAAGCAAAATCAGAATATTTGAGTTTACTGTTTTTATTTTGTTTTTGTTTTTGTTATTCTGTCGACGTCAGACGTTTGGGTCAAATAGACCTTCTTCAGGACATGGTTAATGGAGACATATTTATATTAGATTTAAGTTAGATGAAGAGACGATATATACAGGACTGGTCAGAAACAGAAAAACTGAAATTCTAAAGTCAGAGTATTCTTTCTTGGAGTCGGATACGCTGGCGTCGCGTGAGCGGCGCTACGAAAACCTGCTCACAGGGAAACGATTGTATCCTAAGTGGAAAGTAGGGGGGACTTATTTAAAACTATAGCTTATCGGTACGTTTGTCAAGCATTAATCTTGCTAGACAGCTTGATATATGAAAGAAACCTTGTCGGGTATTTATTGTGTGTGCGGTGGCTATCATGCCAGCCTCGTAAATCTGCCTAAGGTTTTTATTGTGGATATATTTTAAAATCTTCACAGAGTCGAAATCAAAATTGTGATCAGATTTGGCTATGTGTACAACTAAAGTACTGCTTAGATTACTGAGGCGAATATCACGTTTATGTTCGGAAATGCGAGATTTCAATGATCTACCTGTCTCGCCTACATAACTCAAGTTGCAGTCTCTACAAGGCACCTGATAGACACAAGCATCGGATGTAATATGCTGTCTGCTGGTATTATTCAATATATTACGTATAGTTTTAGTGGGTAATGTAGTAGTTTTAATTTTTAGCGCGTTTAGATTGTTGGAGATGTGTTCGGTCAGAGGGTTATTCGGTAGAAAGATGCGGCCAATAGGATTATCAGGGGCAACTGAGAGTGTGCCTCTCTCCACCTTTGATGTAGTAGTAGTAGTCGGTATGTTGTTATGTACTGATGGACGAACTCTGTGAATTTTCAAGGTTTTATGTTTAGCGCCGAGTATTAGTTGTCTCGGATACGAAAGGCTGGACAAGGTATCCTCGATATAACTAAATTCGTCATCTAAATATTTTGCTGAACAGATTCGCAGAGCTCTCAAGTAAAATCCAATAATAACACCTCTCTTAGTCCTAGTATCATTGTGAGAGTAAAAGTGTAAATAGTCGTTTCTGCATGTGGGTTTACGATATACTTTGAATTCTAGTTTGTTATTATTTTATTATGGAATTCAAAGTATATCGTAAACCCACATGCAAAAACGACTATAAAACAAACTTATTTTGATTAGACTATATTTTGATTAAACACGAGATTATTATTTATTCGTTCATAAACTTTCTTTACAACTTTAGTAAATTATATCTTTTAAATGTCTTAATCATTTGGGCGATTATATGAGACTATTTGCTATGAAGATTCAACTTTTATTCAACTCCGTCTTTATTTTACCTGCATATCAGTTCAATTTTATCGTTGAAGTTCAGGCGAATATTCGGTGGCTCCTTAACATAAGCCGGTCATCGTTTTATCAAACTGTCAAGATTAGCAGCTCCAAACTGTCTGATAAAACACGTTTTATAGCTGATTTTATGCTCAAAGATTTGATTTATATGGCGGTATATACGACATATCTATTCTACAATTTTAACACTGTGTGACTTTATATAGTTATCGTTCGCGTGTCTTTATCTCCCCTATTTGAGATAAAAACAAAATAAGCCGTTGTTGTAGTAACAGGAAGCATTCATTGATGCTAAGGCTCCTTTTCAAAACACATCAACGAGATATTTTATTAGTAAGTAGGAAGATCAGGTTGCTAATACATTGCTAATTCGAATTATTTGTTTCGTGCTAGTTTTATTTCGATATTTCTTGATGATTTAAAAAGAAGAATTATTTCTTATACGCTTAAATAATTTTAATTGCTCCAATAAATGTATCTCTTTTTCATGGAACAAATACAACCAGACTAATTGGAAAATAAAGAGCTGTGAATATATATATATATATATAGTCACCACTTTGTCCACACTGTATATTTTCCTTCATTTAGGATATATATATATGTGTGTGTATGTGTAAGTGTTTTATTTAACTATGCTATATCACAATGTAGTGCAGATTTCTATGTCCACAGACACACACACACCCTTTGTCTTTCTCTCACTTTTTCTCTCTCTATGCATACATATATACATACACACACACACACACACACACACACACACACATATATATATATATATATATATATATATATATATATATATATATATATAATAAATGCAAATGTCACTGTGTGACACTTTTTCAACTTTACTCCCAGGGGCTATAGCCCAACATATCATACCATTTTGCAACCAGGCCGAATCCCTGTGCAAATGAAAAAATATTCCGGACCCGCAATCCTGAAATTTTGGATTTTTTCATTACTGCGATTGTTTTCGGCGATTTTTCACATGTTTTTTGTTTTTTGTTATTTTGCGACTAATTTTTTTTTGAACGATAACTATTTTTATAACTATGAAATAAATTTGGGAATAATCGATATTAATTGTGAAAGCCAGTTAAAGTAAAGACACCCATGAAATAAAAAATAATTGTTTAAAGTAAGGACCTACGTACATCAAAATTTCTTTAAATTGAGTGGCGAGAGAAGAATTATTGTTGACATTTTAAAAGGTAAGCTTAATAGTATTTTCCTCCATAGTCTGTAACACTCAGTAATCCCTTGTCTTAGTGGCTTTATTGCCTTGCTTGGGGTTTAAATGATTAATATATATATATATATATATATGTGTGTGTGTGTGTGTGTGTGTGTGTGTGTGTGTGTGTGTGTGTGTGTGTGTGTGTGTGTGTGTGTGTTTATTTGGGGTTTGCGCGTTTATATATGTGAGTGCCTGTGTGTATTTGGCCGATATTTCTGTTTATGTTTATATGTGCACTGTATATGTGCGTGGGACAAATGTGTAGACGCCCTTCATTCTCGGGATTCGCTACGAAGCCAGTAAAACTTGTCTGAAGTTCTTGCATTACACGAAACCATTTTAATGGTTGGCGTGTTCTACTTCGTCCTTACCGATACCATCGTCTTTTCGTTGATTTCGAATTCCCCGTTCGTCCATTTTTACCGTCCCTTATAAAATATTTTCGCATGGCTTACCCAGACGACGAAAGCCGCGAGAAAATTGACAGTCTGTGCATATCCGAGCACTTTTGGTTATTCATTTATCTATTATCAACGACGGTTTTTACTTTCTATTTGACAAATTTTAGAAAAAAAAAAAGATGGCGGAACATGGGCGACAGAAACAATGAGTGATCGTAAAGAGATTATACTTATTGAATGTAAAAGTAAAAATACAGGACGCTGTGGAGCCCTGTGACTGCATGAAAAGATATGGAGTAAAAATGTGAGTTAGTCCAGTAGAATATGTCACGACAGAGAATAATAGGCCAAGAAGAAGAAAAAAAAGATCATTCAAGAAGGAAAGACGTAAACAGCGAATAACGTCCCTAACTAGGATGCCTGCCAGAATAGAGATTGCTAAGGGGTAGTCGTGAAGAACCATAATCTTCCACGTCCTGAAGGGACACGGCATATAGAAGACATCGACAAAAACAACAAATATTACGACGCACGTGGAATAATTCTACTTATTCTTAAAGGCTATGGGGCTCGCAAAACGATGCTCAAAACTTCGTCATTGGACAAAAATTAGTCTTAACGAAAAACAGCCCTAAACCGGAAATTCAGTGAAGTCGGGTATGGGCAAATAAGTGGCGGGGAATTGATTATATAGTTAGTGAAGCTTAAATCAAGATAAGGGGTCATGCGACCACTGAACAAAAGGTCACCTTGTTTTTGCAATCATGGAAGCCGCCTAAAATTCTCAACTGATTTGGGGTTTGCAGGAATTTTATTTCTGCCGATGACAATACGATTGTTTTATTTTACTAACCGCCTCTGATTAAAGGGTGGATCTCTGTAAAGATATTTTTTATCTCATTGGAGAGAAGACAGCAGAGAGAGAGAGGAAAAAAAGCAAACTTTGAGATCTTTTGTTCAATAAGATACGGACAGCCACCCACGCGCACAAATAATCACCCTGACCGCAATGCCTCAAAGGTCATCTCGATACCGGCCTGCCCGCTCAACTGTGGGCGTTCAAACCCAACGCAAACTGCTATTTAACTACGATTTAGATTAGGGCGCTGAGCCCGGTATGGTTTTAGCCTATAAATAGTTATATATATATATATATATATATATATATATATATATATATATATATATATATATATATACATATGAAGAAATATAGTCTTAAGATGTGCTATATTTATGGGATAAATATCAGAGATAGAGCGTATGTAAATATAAAAGTGAACATAGAAATCAACACTTAGAGGCGACAGTCTGTTTTCATGCTAGATGACGATTGCATCTAGCATGAAACAGACTGTCGCCTCTAAGTGTTGACTTCTATGTTCACTATTATATATATATATATATATATATATATATATATATATATATATATATATATATATATATATATATATATGTGTGTGTGTGCATGATATGAAATGTGCATGAAAGAAGGATTGCTGCCTAAATACACAAATATATATATATATATATATATATATATATATATATATATATATATATATATATATATATACGAATGTTCATCTACAAGCTAGAAATTTGATGTGTAGCGGTGTATGAGCGGGAAAAAGGCAATAAGTGAAGTTAACGGGGGTTATTTTTTATTTATTTCTTTTAATTGTTTTACCACAAACAAGGCAATAAAGCCACTAAGATGAAAGGTGTTACTTGTTGTTAGAGAATGTGAGATAAAAAAACACTATGAATCAGAGAGAACACTAAAAGAACAGAATTAAGACGACAAGATGACGATTGATATTGCGTTTAAATTTTTGAAGCTCAATGTTGACATTTTGTCATATTTTCTTTCTGACTTTACAATGTTGTTTTTCTCTTTCTTTGTTTCTTCCTTTTTCTTTATTTCTTCCTTTTTCTTTGTTTCTTTCTTTTTCTTCTCGCTCTCCTTTTCTCTTTCTTTGTTTCTTCCTTTTTATTTGTTTCTTTCTTTTTTTTCTGGTTCTCCTTTTCTCTTTCTTTCCTTATTTCTTCCATTTTCTTTGTTTCTTTCTTTTTCTTGTCGCCCTCCCTTTCTTTCTTTTTCTTTATTTCTTCCTTTTTCTTTGTTTCTTTCTTTTTCTTCCCGCTCTCCTTTTCTTTTTCTTTGTTTCTTCCTTTTTATTTGTTTCTTTCTTTTTTTCTCGCTCTCCTTTTCTCTTTCTTTCTTTCTTTCTTTCTTCCTTTTTCTTTGTTTCTTTCTTTTTCTTGTTGCTCTTCTTTTCTCAATCTTTCTACCTTTCTTTGATCTGTGGTTCACATTTTATCTTTCTTTGTTCGCTACTTTCTTTCTTTTCTCTAGGGTGACTTGCATTATTTACATTATTCGGACTGTTATCCTCATCTTCATTGCAATATTCACAAGGTTTCGGCCATTGTACGCTCCGGCCTTCGTCAGGTGATTGGAATTTCGAGTTTCCTTAAGGAAACATGGCCCAGTAGATAAAGACGTTGGTTAAATCCAGGGACTAGACCCAAAGAGTTGTGAGTTCAATACCAGGCTACAGTGAACCTAAACTTGAAGAGTTGAGTTAAAGGTAATAACTGAGACATCCAGAAGAGGCATGGCACGTGGAACTAGAACAATCTACCCCGGTGGACGAAATAAAGGGTTCGGTTCGAAATTCTAATCATCTGAAGAAGGCTGGAGCGTACAACGACTGAAACGTTGTGAATATGGCAATAAAGATGAAGTTAACAGTCCCAATAATGTAAATAATGCAAGTAATCATAATACCTCATCTCAGAGATATGGACAGATATTCCCTCTACGGGTCTCGTTTTCTCTTTCTTTCTTTCCTTTATACAAGGTAACCAAAAAAGTTCTGTCCGTTTTTAAAGGAAAAAAAGAAAACGCTTCACAGTATGTGTAACTTATATTTAGTCTTCGAAGTAATCGCCATCGGCATCCATCACCTTCTGCCAACGTGTCTCCAGCTGTTTAATGTCCTTGCGGTAGGACTCCGGGGGGGGGGTGACACAAAGAAGTCCGTGAGGGCTTTGCGCAAGTTTGCTTCATTGGCGAAGGATTTCCCACGAAGATGATTATCCAGGGAGTGGAAGAGGTAGTAACCGGATGGCGCAAGGTCAGGTGAATAAGGTGGATGGCACAAAGTTTCCCACACAAGTTGCTATATGGTATCCCTGACCACTCGCGCGACATACGGCCTGGCGTTGTCATGGAGGAAAAGCACACCTTTGCGATTCACCAGTGCTGGCTCTTTCTGGCGCAATGCCTGTTGCACCCGTTTCAATTGCTGCGAGTATAGGTCTCCAGTAACCGTTTGGCCCGTTGGTAGCGGTTCATAATGAACCACTTGACGACCTCTCCACCAGACACAAAGCATAATCTTGCGTGGGTGCATAGGCGGTCTTGCGGTGTGAGGGACAGCATCATGAGGAGACAACCAATGTCTGGAACATCACTGGTAAGCACTCGATTGAATAAAGATGCGGTACGGTGGCGAGAAAGCAGCGATACACAGGCTGCCACTCGTTGTCCTCTGTAGACCTCCAACAGAAATGCGGAACCCACTTGCTCTGTTTGTACGTCTTACGTAGGTGATGCAGGTGAAGTCTAACTGTTTCATCGGAAACGGTGAACTGTCTTGCAAGTTCACCACACGTTAGACTATTGTCCTCTTCAATGGCTGCCTTCAGGACTCCGTCATTCAAGACCCGTGGTCGTCCACTGCGAGGCTCATCATGGAGAGACAAATCTCCCGACTTGAATTTTTGAAACTAACGCCTTGCAGTACGTTCATCCACAGCACTATCCCCAAACGCTTGACATATGCGGGGACTTGATGCAGCTGCCGATAAGCCCACTTTGAAGTCGTAAAGCAAACAGCCCCGAACGAGATCTCTCTGCACTTCCATCTTCTCACTGCTGTTCGGCTTATAACTGATGGCCGGGCACAGTACGCGTGTTTTTTTATAACGTTTGATGTCCCTACTTCCGGCTGTCCGAATTTGAAAACAATTGCTACACGCATTTCGTATATATTTCAACTTCATTCTATGACTAATCAAAAAACGGACAGAACTTTTTTGGTTACCTTGTAGTATAAATTTTTTTTTTTCTTTTTCTTCTTTTTAACCCCAAATAAGGCAATAACGCCACTAAGATGTAAAGGGCTAATGAATGTGTGAAATATGAGAAAAAAGAAAACATTATTAATGAGTGGTGACAATGAAAGGACAGGAATTAAGACGACAGATGATAACGCTTGACATTACACTTAAATTTTCGAAGATCAATGTTGGCTGGAAAGCAAGGAACCGGAAGAGATTTCCATAAGCAAGAATTGCGAGAAAAGAAAGTGTTGGCATAGAGCTAACGGTTACAATTAGCCATTTCAATTGTAAAATGATGGGACCTGTCCGGCAATCGAGTACTGCGCTTAAATTTATAAACTCTAGTTATCATCAAGGAAAGTGCATCGGAACAATCGCCATGAAGATCTTTATAGAAGAGCTAAAGATACGTTACAGCGGTGGGAAAGGAACTGAAGCCGAGATGTCCGGTCAGGACCATTAATATTGCAGATTCCTTGTATTATATCAAGAATTTACAAGTAAATAGCTGAAGCTATAGATCTGATGTGACACCAGTGTCCAAAGCAGGGATAAATGGTAGACACATAAATGTGTAAGAAAAATATCCAAAAGGACAATATATATATATATATATATATATATATATATATATATATATATATATATATATGATAAATATATAGTTTTATTAAGGTGTGCAATTGCCATATAGGACATAAATTACAGCAATCGTCCGTTTATGTAAATAAGCAGAGTTAATAGGTGTTGGGGAGAGTCAGCATGAGGTCATTTGCTAATTGTACCTTATAGTGTAGTAAACCTTCTATTTCATTACTTACCTACGAATTTGTCTTCCTTATTATTTCTCTCTGATATCTTGAAAACACGAGATACGACAGTAATATCAGGGATGTTTTATATTTGCATACGCCTTGTATGTAAGTACATAACAGAACATTGAGATCAACAACCAGCGACGACAGATTGTTTCATGCTAAAACACAATCTTCAAGGCCTGAAGATTGCGTTAAGATATATATATATATATATATATATATATATATATATATATATATCAGGGGAAATTATAAGTGACGAATTATGAATATATGTTGATTGTATATAGGATGGGAGAAATAAAAAAGATATTAAAGGCTACTGAAAATATTAAATCATTTTTTTTTGTGCAAAGAACCACAACGAAAACTGTTTAAAAGTCAATGACAATAAAATCAATCATTTCTTCTTCACTTGCGGAAAAGGGGTTTTGAGTGTAAAATAATTCATCACCCAGAAGGCAGCGTAAACGTGTCTGGACTCTGGTCAAGTCTGTAAAGTGAGGATTGGGCAGCTTCAGTCAAAATTTGGTCTGATCTGATTTTTATATAGAGCATGGCAAGAAGAGTCGAACATTTTCAGGGGTGGTACAAGGAATTTATGTCCGCAAATCCTTCGCCTATAGTTAAGTTTAAAGTTTAACATTTAGAATGTGTTCTTCGTGGTCATGCGTGACAGTGGATCTCAGTCTTCCTTGATCTATAGTTTGTGGTCCCACAGATCCTGTCTCACTGACGATAAACAGCAGAAAAGCTTGGATGACACAGCCGCCTTTGGTATGGAAAAGCAATATGATACAGCCGTGCAGCCTTGTGTCCATAACCATTCGCGCGGCCATAAGTAAAAATCATATCTGCCTGATCATGATATGAATATCCTGCCATTGTTAAACGGAACACTTCTCAGTTAACTCACAACTAAACACTGAAGACAGTCTAGTCACAAATGTACACGAATGACAAATGTAACCTAGTCTTCCACGTAACACAGCGCCATCTATCGTGAATTTCATTTAAACTTTATAACCTAAAAAACGGATTTTGCGGACATATGTTTATATAGACTTTTCTCCTTGTTTTGACGTGAAGACGCCGCCCCCAATATTTTTAAAAGTATGTTTTATACACCCTATATATATATATATATATATATATATATATATTCTTTTGTATGTATATGAGTTTGTTACATATTCAGTTGTATCGATATGAGTTCGTACATATGAGTTTGTATATATATATATATATATATATATATATATATATATATATATATATGTGTGGGGGGGTATGTGTGTATTTGTTTGAAGGATGTATAATAGTATCCTAAACAAAATGGAAAGGTTTATAAACGACGCGTTTTACCGACAACTGTCCTTCTCGGGTTCGTATGGTCAGAATAAAAGATTTTCCAATTTCTCTCATCATCTCCACTTGTGTTTCCGATGCATTATACAGCCTACACACGCACACGCGCGCATATAAGCACACACGCAACGACACAGACACACACACAAATATATATAAATATATATGAATTAACGATATATATTTGTATATATCAAGAACAGTATTGGGGAAGTTGAATGACAAAGTGGACCACTTTGACACACACACACACACACACACACACACACACATATATATATATATATATATATATATATATATATATATATATATATATATATATATATATATATATTCAAATAATACGAAAGAAGAGTCAGATTTATAAACCTGAGTTCTTTAGCAATTATTTTTATTACAAAAAGAGAGTGCTCGATACAAAGATGAGCATTATTATAACTATTATAATTATGATTATAAAAAATGTTTTTGTCGGAATGGAGACATATTTTTCAAAAAAGAAATAATTATAACATATATATATATATATATATATATATATATATATATATATATATATATATATATATATATATATATATATATATATAATGTCATCCATAGACAGGCTGAGTCTAAAAAAAGAATTTAAAAAGTCCTACAATAAAAAAAAACTATCTATAAACTATCCAAATCTAAAAAAAAGAATGTATAAACATAAGTATGTCTAAAAATATATATACATATTGTTACGGTCCAGGTTCCTTGTACCCCGGTGATGGTCCAAGGTAGAACCAATGAAGAATAACTCGAACACAGGTATGGAATAACACATATATTACAAACAGAATATGTACAAAAGAAGTAGAAGTGTTAGTAATAACAATCAGGTTAGTTCAGAGAGAACTATGTTGTCTCGACCAGTATCACTATTCCAATGTCTTACAGTAATCGTCTGACGCGACTCTGACTGTGACTGACTGACTCACTGACTGACTCACTCACTCCTCTGACGATGTTCATTAACACGCCCACGTGTGTCAAATGTGGCACAAGGCCGGTTTAATGTGGTCTTTCCGAGCCCGTAGGCTCGGGCAAAAATTGCCCGTAGAACCCGTATAAACGGGATCGGCGTGGTCAACCTCCCCGGACGAGGCTCTGCCCTTCGGCGGAGCCTCGTCCGAGTTCCTCTCTGCCCAGAGGCAGAGCACTCACTCGTCTGACTGCTGCTTCCTCTTGAGGAGCAGTATTTATGAGGTACGGAATAGTCCATTCTTATTATGGGTAAGTTCCCATAACAGATAGATAGATAGATAGATAGATAGATAGATAGATAGATAGATAGATAGATAGATAGATAGATGCCGGGTGTAACAGCATAATTGTACAAATCAGCAAAATTATAAACTTGTTAGATTAGGGTATGAACTGTTGTATCTTAAATTTATCTTACTGGAATTCTCCCAGGTTTTTATAACAGTATTGGACTCTACTTTGACCAAGAAGAATGTCTAATTACTCTCCAAGCTTAACAGAAGAATCGTGAGGAAATCGATCATAAAGGAAAATGACATGTTCGTCATTAATTAATCATAGCTAAGGATCGGAAGCTCATGAAGTATTGATATAAAGTTCAAATACATATATATATATATGTATATATAAGTGAACATTGAAGTCAACACTTAAAGGCGACAGGCTGTTTCATGCTAGGAGCAATCGATTGCGTCTAGCATGAAACAGCTTGTCACCTCTAAGTGTTGACTTCTATGTTCACTTTTATATTTATATACGCTCTATCTCTGTTATTGAACACTTTATCCCATAAATGTAACACACCTTAAGACTATATTTCTTTACATATATATATATATATATATATATATATATATATATATATATATATATATATTCCAGGATCATTTTCCAACCTACTCAAGATAATCTTCACTATCTCTAAACTTCTGACTTTCTGTCCTGGAGTAACAAAGTGCCTCACACGATTCATGCATGATTTCGTTTTCAAGTTTTTTTCACTTCTCTCTGAACTGTCATAGCTGAAACTCCTCTCTCAAGTGCCAAACGTCTTATGGACTGAGTTGAAACTTTTCTAATTGATCACCTTAGCCCTAAGTTGAAACGATGATCCCTCTTCCTGTTGTGACCTGATTCAGGTTTCTCCTCTTCTGTTCCTTCTTTTTTAAACGCATTCACCGTTTTCTTGATGGCTCTTGAATGAACTTTGAATATGGAAGCCAGAGTATGAATATTGGTACTGTTATAGAAGGCCTGAATGATCTTTTTTTCCTCTCACTATGGCTCAGTTGGATTTGACTGAAAACAATTTTAACCTGTTCCCTATTTAGCTGAATAACTCAAAGGATTTTTTCAGTAATTCTTACGAAAAATGGTATCAAGATACCTAAACGTCTTATCCGTTTATAATAATATATATTAAACATTTTATGGGATGCATAATTATGCTGTAGAACGATTTGGGCATTTTTGCTGTTTCATCCGGTATGTATATGATATATATATATATATATATATATATATATATATATATATATATATATATATATATATATGTGTGTATGTGTGTGTGTGTGTGTGTGTGCGTGTGTGTGTGTATGTGTATTTTACATTAACAAGACGTCTACCAGAAGAGGACTGACATTGAAATTAAATTTAAAACAATGCTCCGAGACAGACACATCTGGGCTGATGATAGCCGCGTACAGAACTCCTTGAAATACGCTATAGTCTATGTTGAGGTAATTTTTGTTTATTTTGCTGTAAAAAAAATACATATCCTCTGTTAATATAAATACATCGAGCTCTCCGTGGATCAGTTTTATTAATTAATATTACTAGGATCCACCCGGATTTTATATCATACCAACGGATGGAATACCTGTAGTACATATATATATATGTTCGCATTAAATTCAATTTCAATAGATATGGTATGCCTGATTAACTGTACTTTGTTTTTCCAATTTTCGCATAAGCTGTTACACGTCCATATCAAAAAATGTGTATAAACTCTCCAAAGTCAATGCATTTGTTCACGTGCAGTCGAGCGATTGGGTCATTATCACGAAATAAATGTGGTGAGTATCGCACACAAGATTTCTTTCTTGAATCTATCAGAGTATTTTTTGGTATAGCATGCTACAAATTTCCATATGCTGTTATCTTATTTTTAACCAACTAATCTAAATCAATAATTGTCATTTTTAGATATTAAACATTTTATGGGATAGTTAATTATGCTGGAGAAGGTTTTGGCAATTTTTGCATTTACACAGGTTATATATATATATATATATATATATTGTTATGGGAACTTACCCATAATATTATTAGACTGTTCCGTACCTCATAAATACCGAGCCTCAAGTGGAAGCAGTAGTGTCAGTCAGTCCTTTTTGGACGACTCGGCTAGACGGTCGAACTCTCCACCTCTGAGGCAGAGGGGAACTCTCTGCTTCTGGGCAGAGAGGAACCCGGACGAGGTTCCGCCGAAGGGCAGAGCCTCGTTCGGGGAGGTTGACCAACCCGATCCCGTTTATACGGGTTCTACGGGTATTTTTTGGCCGAGCCTACGGGCTCAGTGAGCCCACATTAAACCGGTCTTGGGCCACATTCGACACACGTGGGCGTGTTGCTGAACATCGTGTCAGTCAGTCAGTCAATCAGTCACAGAGTCAGTCAGAGAGAGAGTCGCGTCAGACGATTACTGTAAGACATTGGAATAGTGATACTGGTCGAGACAACATAATTCTCTCTGAACTAACCTGATTGTTATTACTAACACTTCTACTTCTTTTGTACATATTCTGTTTGTAATATATCTGTGTTATTCCATACCTGTGTTCGAGTTATTCTTCATTGATTCTACCTTGAACCATCACTGTGGTACAAGGAACCTGGACCATAACATATATATATATATATATATATATATATATATACAAATGATAAGAAACGACGGAATAACTTATCAAACAAACTTGAAGTATGTGGATTTAACAATAAGGAAAAAGCACTGATCATTCAAGAAGTGTCTATATTTGAAAAGGATTTACTGGAAATAACTTTCCATGAAAAGAACAGCTATTTCCAAAAACGAATGGACTAGATAGTGCAAGATATTAATTCAACAGATAAAATTCTAATGAAATCAGATGAAACAGGAGATTTTTATAAATTTACAACAAAGGACTATAACAGCCTAATTAAAAAAGATTTTAATAAGAACTATAAAACGGCGAGCAATAATAACCTGAATATGGTAGAAAACATTAATATTGATAGTAAAAAAACACAGATTAACTGAATGTTAGTAATAGGCGAGGTTAACTTTTCAAATAAGAATGCTATATAACCATAAATGATCAGAAACCCGATTTTGAAGCTAATCTGACTGCAAGAATTATCAACCCAACCCGAGCTGAAATCGACAGAATTCGTAAGAAAATCCTAGAAAGGGTTCAACCAACAAATAAAGTATTACTTATGATTAAAATGTTGGCTAAATAACATAGACCTTACTAATTGGTTTACTAATACCAAGGAGAAACCAAATTGTACACTAATACAGTTTGATACTGTGAATTACTACCAATGGATATCAAAGGAACATTTCACGAATGCTATCGGTTTTGCTACCCACTACTCAGATATAACAGATGTAGAGAAAAGTTAATTATGAATGCGAAAAAATCGGTACTCATTCATAATGATGAGCAATTGATTAAAAACTAATGACGACTTCAACGTCACAACGGGATCATTGGACTCTGCAGAGTCCTCTGAGATTATTGGTCGTTTTATATTATGTAATCTTACTGCATATCGTGAAATTAGTGTAAATGAAATTGAATTGTACAGAGATCATGGCCTTATGGTTGCAAGGAATTCTACGAAATTTAAAACTGATAAAATTAGAAAACTATTACATGTAGAATTTCAATTCCTACACTTGAAAATTACAGTAAATACTAAATTGAAAAAGTTAACTTCCTTGATATAACACTAGATTTAATGAATAATATATACCTACTTTACTAATCGTTTGTATATACACCCTACGTCTAATAATCTTCCATCTATAATTAAGCATATACCTTCATCTATCGAAAAGAGAATAAGTACAAATTCAGCGAATGAGAAAATATTCTATGAACATAGTAATTTCTATAATAATGCCTTAAATAATAGTGGCTATAGATGCCCAAAATTCAATTGCATAAAAAATGAAAATGGACACCATAGAAAAAACAGAAATAGAAAAATCATTTGGTATACACCCCCATCCAAACAAATGGTAAAAAACAAGTCGGGACAAAAATTCCTTACATTAATCGATGAACATTTTCCTAGAGATAGTAAACTCAGTAAAATATTTAATAAAAATACCCTAAAATTAAGTTACAGTTGTACTGAAAACTTAGAAATGATTATTAACAAACATAATGCTAATATCTTGAATAAACACTTATACCAAAATCAAAAAATATAGATCCTAATATAAAGAGAAATGAAGAAAGAGAAAAATTATGTAACTGTAGAAATCCTCAAAACTGTCTTCTAAATAATAAATGCCGTATTGAATCAGTATTTTATCAATGCAATATCTCATCTATTCAAGATCCAGACATGCTTAAATTTTAGATTGGACGCACACGGAATAAATTCAAAAGAAGGTGGAAACAACATCAAATGTCATGTAATAATTATAAATAACGCAATCAATCGTCCCTATCTAAATGTTTCTGGTACTTAAAAAAAAACAATAACATACCAACGGTTAAATGGAAATTAATAAGAAAATTTAGATCTTGTAGGTCATTAAATGACCCATGTCCTTTGTGGAGAGACGAAAAATTATACATTATGAAGTTTCTAAAAACAAAAATTTACTAAATCAAAGAAATGAAATAGCAATTTTTTGTAGTCACTGTCAAATATTTTCCTTAAGTAAGAATTAATTTTGAAACAAAAAATAAATAAAAAATTAAAAAGAAGAGAGATGAAACATACATATTTATACTTGATCATTAATTAGTAATTAATTTCTAATATGTTTATTTGTAAAACTACCGTATAGTCTATTAGTTATTAGAAGGAGCAATGTTACTGTAAATCTGTAGGAATAAAAATTAAATATAAATAATAAGACTTACTCATATTTAAATTAACCTTTTAGAAAATCTTTGTGTATAAAAATATGAATTAAGCGGATAAAAAATTTAAAAATACTGAATAAATGAAGCCTGTGTATGCGAGCAGGCACACCCACCCCACCTAAACTTAACCTGACTTTGTAAGTAACATATATTTCATACATAAGTTGGCTAATGAAATTAAAACCCAACCACCCTTAATCAAATTAGATTGAATTTTCCTTAACTTTAATAACTCAAAATATTAAGATTGTCTGCGCTTATAAAGTAAGTAAATTTCTCAGAAAGTTATTCGTAACATCGCTTGACAATGGATCGAAACATTCGATTTTAAGTTTAATTTTTATAATTAAATTTATAGCTTTAGTTTCAGCTTTGAAGCAGATATTTCTGTGTCGTGATGGAATCATATTTTTAAAAAAGAAAAAAAAAAATATATATATATATATATATATATATATATATATATATTCGCATTAAATTCAATAGATATGGCCTGCCTGATTAACTGTGTGCTTTGTTTTTCCAATTTTCGCATAAGCTGTTACACGTCCATATCGAAAAATGTATATAAACTATCCAAAGTCAATGCATTTGTTCACGTGCAGTCGAGCGATTGGGTCATTATCACGAAATAAATGTGGTGAGTATCGCACACAAGATTTCTTTCTTGAATCTATCAGAGTATTTTTTGGGATAGTATGGTACAAATTTACATATGCTGTTATCATATTTCTAACCAACTAATTTAACTCCTTTCTGTCAGATAACACCATGTACACACACACACACACACACACACACACACACACACACACACACGCACACACACACATATTATATATATATATATATATATATATATATATATATATATATATATATATATATAAAACCGTTGAAACCTAACCTGAACAAAATAAAGTATGAAATCTCAACAAATATTCTTAAATGCCTATAATTCATAACAGAAACCATTGGTTTATACCAACGGCTTCTCATACTTAATACTTCTCGTTTTTACTCTCGCGTGGTCTTGTGTGACGTCACGAGCTGAGACGCGGTTTTCGCTTACGCGTCTCGTATACACGAGTTTGTCGTTGCTTTGAAATTTTTTCATGCAACAAAAACAGGCTATCATTATTGTTTCGTCCGTGTATTGGTTGATATATTGAAATGGAATTGTTATCCTTGATAATGGCTTATGTAAGCCGAAAGCTTAGATTGGATTCAAACATGTATCAATATGGTGATTTCCTTTCGACTTTCAATGATAATGTTATTAAGCTTATCAGACAATATGAAAGAATCTTACTTAAAATAAATAGAGAAAACTTGTCTATATTATTTAATGAAACAGGCATTAATGACAAATTGCTGCCTATATATATATATATATATATATATATATATATATATGAGTGGACACTAAGTACAGGACCAAATGTCTACAGCGTGTTTCATGCTTGCATGCAATATTCATTTACAATCAATTCTTTTAAATCAATTACAACAGCCCAATATACCCAATACATATACATATATATATAATAAAATTGATTAAGTGCGGCAATTATTTAATATATTTTCTGTTTCTACGTTATTTTTATAAATACAAATTATTTAAATAATTGTTCTGTTTCTTTTTTAATTAAACAGTATTAATTACATTTACTGGCTTGATTTCAGTCCGGTAAATGCATTAATTAAAATTAATTTCGATTTTTTAATTAAAAACAGAGAAGTTACTTAAAATATCTATAAATATAACGTAAGAACTGAATATCTATAGATAGAGCACTCCTTTAAGAATAGTATTTGTTGGTTATTGGAATTTATTCCCTATACACCAATCCTATACTTGTATGTATATATATATATATATACATGCATACATACATATATATATATATATATATATATATATATATATATATATATATATATATATATATATGCAGAAATATAGTGTGCTATATTTATGGGGTAAAGTGCTCAATATCAGAGATAGAGCGTGTGTAAATATAAAAGTGGACATGGAAGTCAGCACTTAGAGGCGACAGTCTGTTTCATGCTAGTGCAATCGTCAGGCGAGTCGCCTGACGATTGCACTAGCATGAAACAGACTGTCGCCTCTAAGTGCTGACTTCCATGTCCACTTTTATATTTATATATATATAGTTATAGAAACGCATCGGCAAAATCTAAGATTTTTCCAATTGTCATTTTATACCATATATATATATATATATATATATAGAGAGAGAGAGAGAGAGAGAAAGAGAGAGAGAGATGTGTGGGGGTACGTGTGTGAGTGTGTTTTGTGTGTGTGTGTGGACACTGAGTTCGATACTGAATGTCTATAATCAATTTCCACCATGAATGTGATCATTAGTCCTGAAACAGATTATCGCCACTCGGTGGTGTTGTTAGTGTTCACTTTTATATTTACACACATTCTATTCCCTATAATGAGCACTTTTACTCATGAATATAATATGCATTTTAACACTCTCTTTTATCATACTTGGTGCTATGTCAGCTTCTAAGAAAGTCGGTTTACTTTGCTGTGCAAGACAATTTTTCTCTCATACTTATCTATAAGTCAACCATTCGTCCATGTTTAGAATATTGCTTGTGTTGACCATGTTCACCATAGTCTATGAATATAGAATCTAGCGCAGTACGTAATCTGTTCAATGAAACAACGTTAAAGATTAACACTCCCGAATCAGACACTCTACTGAATCTGACTATATCACAAATACCAGTCTTCGATATCAAAGGCTGGCAGTGAATAAATATGGCCGCCTTTATACACGTCGCATTGGATATTTTGAGCCTTCTGATTGGTTCAAACTTCTATTGGTGAACTATAAAACGAGTCAGCTCATTTTGGCCTGCTCACTAGTACACCAAAGTACCCAAAAACTCCAACAGCTTGCACATATGATCCGATGTCCCTGCTATTTATCTTGAGCTCCTTCATAAGATCCAAAGAAGAATCAGCAATATTACTGGTCCTGATGTGGCGCCTCGGCTTCAGACACTTTCTCACCCATGTTGCCTCTCTGTGTTTTTTCTATAAATACTCTCATGGTAATTGTTCAAATAAGCTTTGTCGTTATGGCGTCTAGAATTATTGAATTTCGGCGCATCAATTTACAGTTCAGCTGGCTAGATGTAGCCGTAAGTTTTATGCTAACAGTTTCATTTCTCGCACTTCTCACTTGTGGAACTCCCTTTCGTCTCCACGCTTTCCAGCCAACTTTAATCTGCAAAAAATTTAATGCAATGTCAACCGCTTTTTACTGTCCTGCTGATTACTCTTTCCTCTTCCCGCTCATTAGTAATGTTTCTGTTCTTAATTCTTCCACGCCCAGTAACCCCAAGTCTTAGTGGCTTTGCAGCATTGCATGGGGTCATACCGATTAATTATATATTTCATGGGTAAATACTAGAACAGACTGGATTCTGTAGCAACTGGTCTAGTAGAAGAACAACTGTGAATTCAAAACCTACAGAGGATCGTAGGGGACCAGGTCTCTGTATTCGGTTCTTCAAACAGTGTCGTTGGTTCTGCACAAAACATACACAACTATAATCAAATCAAATGTGCTGGTGTCTGGGCTGTCTGTTTCTAGGAACTGAGCTGCTTGACCCTCATCCGTCGAATACAACGGGAGAGTTCACCATATATATATACATATATATATATATATATATATATATATATATATATATATTATTTCTCTCTCGAAACTATAGCAAAATTTATATAGAGAGAGACAGATATAGATATGTTTATATATAGAGATTATATATATACACAAACATGCATATATGTACATGTATATATACATACATATATATATATATAGAGAGAGAGAGAGGGGGAGAGAGAGAGAGAGAGATAAAGATAGAAAATTATTTTGTCTCTCACGGAAATAAAGCAAAATTCATATATATATATATATATATATATATAAATTATATTTTCAAGAAAGGCATTCGGATTACTAACACAAAAACAGAGAATGTCTCATATCGAGAATATTTAACATTGAAAAACATAAAGAAAAAAAATTAATTATTTTTAATAATATGTGGAAATCTCCACCCTTTACCTGAAGACGGTCGCGAGACCAGAAACACGTGTTGTAAAATTATGAAAAATAAAGGATAATTTTTTTTTAATCCACATTACAACCCCAAAAGGTTTGCGGTACCTCTCTTCCTTTTAATATACACACTTTTCTCTCGTTGGAACCATTATAAGCTCTTCATTTTA